>CM040186.1:48720446-49137946 GCA_022606455.1 Callitettix versicolor
GTTTTTCATATTTTTAATTTTATTTTTAAAGCCAATCTGTGCGATTTTAATGCTGATTATGATGGCTGAATCAGATTTTCAAATGATAGTAAGATAAAAAAAGTAAAAATAGAAATTCACCTCCATTACATCAGTGAGTCAGCTGTGTTGTGATTACTAATAAATTAACATCTGTTGTTTAATGGCTATAATTACAAAGCACACTACAGATAAGTGAGATGATAAGTTGTTTAGTGTCATTGAATAAGGATTAAAGAAAGTCCATAAAGTTTTACACAAAATATGATTTTTTTTTTATGTAAAAAAAAAGATTATAAGATTACGAAAGAATAATATTGACAGACAAACTGATTTTTACTTGAATTTCTGTATATTTGTTCATGTTTGAGACTAAATCAATTGACTGATGAAATTTTAAGTACAAACATAGTTGGTCTATTGTTTTGTCAATTGTATTCCTTAAGTACCCAGACAAAGCACTTTTTCTCCACAAAATTTTTCAAACTGATTTATTAAGACTTTGTTTAAAATTTTGTTCTATATCAAGGTTTATAACTCAAATCAGTGTAGCAAGTTTTAAAACACAGCTAATTCAAAGTTTGTGATTAAATTGAAAATACAAGAAAAAATCTTTACTTTTATCTGACTGTTTTTACTTTCAAACCACATTTTTTCTAGTCCAAAATCATTAGGCCAAGTGACTTCCAAATATGTAGCAAAGTTGCATTGAGCGAAGCAAACCATGCATTCAACACCAAACCTATTATTTGAAACGAAAGTTCAGCCACTTAAAGTGAAATGGAGCCATGCTACATCACTTGACTTCACTCAGCTCAGTTTCACTTTCAGTGAACCCTCTTACATTAAAACAATAGGTTAGGCTTTGATTGAGTAATCTGCTCCACTCAGCGTAACTCCGCTCTGTATTTGGTGGCCATCTGCCCTTACAATGATTTGAGTTCCAAATTTTCATACATGAACAAATTTTGAGCTGAATATTAATGACTAAATGACTCCCAAATGCCATTGAAATGAAAACCTTACATCCAATCATAGCGTCATTGATGCAATTGTCAAATACACCACACAACAGAATAAGAAATAACAACATAAAACAAATATGTAAAGTCTAGGGCATTATAAGGTTTGTGAGGGTAAGAAGAAAGTGGTAGAGAATCCATTCCACGTTAGTAGAATGACAGAGGATTGATTAATAAAAATATAACAAACTAACAAGAGAATTAGTTCAATCCAGGAAAGGTAAATGAGTTGGCATGTAATTCTAAGAACAAGGATAATGCTGAGGAGAACAGAAAGGAAGAAGAAAAGAACAACAAAAAAATCTGACGAACCAACTTTACTTCATCAAGCAAAATTAATAAGTTTTGTCATTAACTTTTGAACTAGAGTTTTGGAAGTATATAACTTTGTACTTTGTATATAACTCGTACTTTGTGCACTATTTTCTCACCAGTTTTTACTTTCTAAATACTCTTTGCAAGCATCTCATATTGTATACTACTTTATTTAAGGGGATACTTTTTATAGTCTAGGATTTAAAAAATGTCAAAAACATTATTTGTTTGATTTCGAGAAGAAACTTCATCAAAAACATGTTTCAGCGATTTTAAATTCGAATTCTTCATTGAAAATTATTGGTAAAAATTAATGAATATAAAGTAAGACATTGTTTGACTGCATTTGCATATATCATATGTTTGGAATATCGTATGCCCCACCACTTTCTAAACAGCAAAATAGCTCACAGAGATGAAAAGTCAGTGCTACAAGACAATATTGTGAAGTTTGCCTTGAATTGAAACATGTTTGTTTAATTTAAAGTAGGATCTTCCCAAATTGTGTTTTTTTCATCAATGTGCAACTTGATGAATGTTTTTGAATCAGTGTACAACTTAAAACAACTATTTAAATGTTTTAATTTTTTTTTAATGTTGTAGTATAAATATATGACTATGTATAAGCTACAATCATATTGATTGATTAAAACTCTTTCTAGTTTTAATCGATTTTTCATGTCATTTTATCTATGTCCAAAGTCCCAGTCATTCTTCCCCTCTCAATCAAAATGTTGAATTTATACCTATGACAGAACTTTTGTAATCAGCTATGCAACCCTAAAATTAAGACTAGAAGACTTAATAAGGAAACAAAAAATGTAAATTTTCTCAAAAATGGCTCTAATGACAAAAACTGACTCAGGATCCAAATAATATGCATAAGTTACTATCTCTTCAAAATTGTCACTTCAGGAGTTATAGGCAAAAAAAAGAAAAGAAAATCAGCAATGGTGACAATCTAAAAGATTTTTGCTACATAATTTTTTATAATGTTCTTTTTAAAATAGCTTCTGAACAGAAGTTTTCAAGGAATAATTATAGCTTAAGAAAAAAATTAGTGTGAATTACTGTTCCATTTATTTGATTGAGAATAATTTTTTTTGCATTGTCTGTTTTTTAGGTACCCGTGTTTAATTGATCATACAATGTGGAGGAACATTAAGTTGTTGTTAATTATAACTTTGTACCAGGCGAGTGTGTATTGTACTTCCCCTGACAGTCCTGCATCAATTCCTAAAGTAAGTTTGTGCATAGTTTACCAATTCTTTAATTGAATATTTGTTCTTTTAATAACTTCACTATAATAAAATCCTGATAAAATAATTACTGGTGTATTTCAACTTTGTTCTTTCTTCAAAAAATAAAAAAGTAAATAAATAAAATAAAAAATAACAGTCAGATGATTACATTATAAACAATGCTGGATTTTATTTTCCAGCTCCATTTTACTTTTGATGGAACAATGTGCATGGTAAATACTCTAAAACCTGTTTATTAGTAGATTTGATTGGATTAATTTTTTGAGGTTATGGAGATTGGTCCTGACACTGTGACCAAAGGACCTATTGTGCAACTAAACCTCTTAGAGCATTAGCAGTCCACTGACCAGCTCATTTGCTGAAAGATCTCAAGCTCCTTGAAATCAAACACCCTATGCCTGCTGCTTCATAGATTATGTAGCTTGCAGTTTTTTCTTGCATAACCTACAAAAAGTTTCTCCATATACATTCCTACCCTGTTCATGTGCATTCTCAGACCATATATCCTCTAATGATTCCCATGGTTTTACTGAGTTGACCTTTGTCCAGGATATTAACGTTCTTGGCTGACAGTCCTCTCTTGAAGTACAGTTCCATCATCCCTGCACAGCACCATATGGTTGCACTATAAGGTATAAGGTTTCTTGCAACCAAGGTTTGATCTCTGTGAGATTTTCTGGTTCTAGGTTTAATTAGCAACTGATTCCTCACATTCCAAAGTTCCTTATAGACACTTGTTCATCTGCTAATATCCGTCTGATTTGACATTGGCCTTACTGCACATCCATATCTCACTTTTTGTACTGCAGATTGAGTAGGTCCCCATACTGCCCCTACAATATACTGCAATCCACTGTTTGTAGGTTTCATGGGGTTAGATACAGCCCCAGTTTCCTATCCCTCTATGCTATTTTCACTTCTTATGTTCACTTTTGCCAATTCATCAAGATTTTCTGGGCTTTGAAGGTTTAAGTCATCCAAATCCCACAAGTAGGTAAGGAAACAAAATGTTATCTATATGCATAGGTAAGGTTAGGTTAAATCTGGAGGTTGCCTGGTATCCTGTCTGCATACTTAAGATAAGCTTCTCTTAAGTCACAGCCTTCAGCGTAGTTGGGATGAAGGGCTCTAATTCAAGAGCAGATAGATGAAGAAAAGTTAGATCCAGCTAGGGTGCCTCAGGATTGCCAAACCTGTACTAACACTGTGTGAGCCCCTGAGGGATATCTGTCAGTAGCACAGTGTCTATCTGAGATATTTGCAGTGATAACTATGAAAATGAATGAAATAGAAAAGTGTATACAATTAGTATATAAAATTGTATCTTTGTATTCTTAATACTGAATCAAAATCAGCCCTGAAAACAGTTATACAATTTTACCCTAAAGATTATTATTGTCAAATCTAAGTTCAATTCAACTCAAATCTTTAGTTCACTGTTTAGAACCACTCTGTAAAACAATTTTCCAATTTTCTTTTTTAATTCAAATATACTGTATCTTTAATCATACAATATTATTTAAACTAATTATGTTACAGCCCAATGTCTATGAGCTGCATGTGATCTCCGATATTCAGTACAGATATGCAACAACTGTAGTTAGTAGCAGAGTAGTGAACCCAGCAGATGTAGCACAAGAAATAGGATTCACAGTAGTGCTGCCTGAAACAGCATTTATAGCTGGTTTTCTGATGTGAGTGGTGTTCTGATTTTACTATTAGCAAAATTCCATTGGAAAATTTATTTATTAGAGCAGCCATAATGTAAAACCCAGACTTAAGTTTTCACCAAGAACTTGAGGGTTGGGTTGAAATGAACAGCAACCCTGACCTCTTTTTAATGGAACATTAAAATATATACATACATATAAGTTATGGTATGGTTTCGAGGATGTCGCTTTTTAAAAAAACAACTTTTTATTAATTACAATAAGACTTTAATATTCACTTAAAACTTATTATAATTATTTAAGTTCGTCTCATATGCATTGAGATGCGAACTGAGTGAAACCTCGATTAACACTGAGCTTCTGCTCTTTCTTCTCTAGGTACATGAAAATGCTTACTGTGCTAAAAGCTAAACTGTCAGCATTAAATATAGCTAAGTCTAACACTAAATCTAGCAAAGTTTACAATAATTGTCTATATAACTCCTCCATCTCTAAACAAAACTTCCAGGGGTGGTTGAGTGCTGGGTTGATGTTGGTCTTTTCCCGAAAATCGTTTAAACACAATATTAATAATCACCAGGAGAAGACTTCCGAATATGATGATGGTCCAAATGCTGATTTTTGTTGTAATAACTGAATGTTGATGAATTTTTGATATAGCGTCTAAATTAAATGATACAATTGTTTATCTTGATAAAGAATTGAATCATTGTTGGGACTGATTAAGTAGATCCCTCGAAGTGTAGTTGCTGTAGTTTCCTTTTGAGGTAAAATTGCCAAATATTGGTTCATTTCAGGAATCCATATTAAATTTTCAGGAATCTCCAATGCAGAATATTTGTAGCTGTCCGTCTTGCCGGATTGTATTATAGATGTTTCACAATCAAGATTATGATTAGTTATTTGTTCCAATGAGCATAGAGATTTTGAATGAATTTTATTCTTACAATCACTGTTTAAACCTAAGAGTTTAACCTTACCTAACTTAGATTTAGACATTAACATATATTTTACTCTAGGAATTACAGTTATATATCCTGATTCATATTTGGTTGGTACAAATAACAACTTATAAATATTATAGTCTATTTCATTTACAATAAGCAATTTCAGCAAATATACTATTTCTTTAGCTCTAATTTTACAACTTACGTCTATTACACTTTCAAATGCCCACATATTTTCTATTTATGGCTCTAATGGTAATTTATTATTATAGAACTGATGATTTTTTTATATTTCACTGAACAATTATTTTGTGGAAATTATACTTGGTTGAAGTATACCTAATTTTCTTAATATTAACTTTATTTTCTACATAAATTATCTCTAGCTTATCTTTAATTACTCCCTGAAGGAAGAGGAGGGACCTGGAACAGGATTTATAGAAGGATCATTAGATTTTGGAATTTTACTGATTTTCCTTGGTCTTTTAATTTTTGATAGATGGATTTTTTGTTTGGTGTTAGGGTGTCTCCCTTTAATTTTTGCCGTTTTTAATTGCGCGTTTACTGAAGTAACTTCTTCTTTATTATATTTGCTTTTAGTTTTACTTTGTTTCTGTACAGTTTTGACATAAACATCAGATGGAATTTCGGGTACTAATTCTCTATTGACATTCCTTTTAGTTAAAATATTTTCCTTTGTATTTTGGTTTGTTTCTCTAATAATCTCATACAATCTTTGTGTCCTTTCTTTGTGGGTGGCAACGTAATCACTCATAACTTGTCTCTCAACGTCAATATCTAAAAGTGAATTGGAATTTATGTGTCCATTTAAAATTTCAAACGGAGTTAATTTCGTTACAGAATGTATACTGTTGTTGTAGGCGATTATTGCATATTTTACTTTATTTTTATTGTTTCATTTTTAAATTCAGATTGGTTGTTTAATAATCTTATATGTTCTATTAGTGTAGAATGTAATCTTTCTCCCATCCCATTCGATGGTGGATGTTGTGTGCTTATGAAATGAATTTTTATTTTGTGTAAATCCATCATTTCTTTTACTAACCTGTTATTAAATTCCACGCCGTTATCTGCTACTATAACTTCTGGTATGCCATGATGAGAAAAGAACTCCAAGAATTTGCTGACTATTTCGACAGCCTGTGCACTTGCAATACAATACATCTGCGCATATCTAGAGAAGCTATCAACAATGCTTAGAAACTTTTGCTTATCAAGCGTAATACTGTCCACGTGCATTATCTGTAGTGGTCTCGTAGCTGTTGGTGTTAAATTCATTTCTAGCTTTAAGGGTATCCTCTCGTACTTTGTTTTTAAGCAAATGTCACAATTGTTTACGAAATTTTGAATATGATTTTTTATATTTGGCCAATAATATCTCCTTTTTATTTGTTCGTATGTTTCCTGAATTCCACGATGATTGGTTTTCCCTACGTGATAATTTTTTATGATTTCCTGAACCTCTTCTTCATCGGTTATGTCCACTAATTTTGTGGTACATTTAATTAACCATAGTTGCGAATTTTTAAAATGTCTGGCTATGCAAGTTGCAAATCTTTCATAAATATCGTTTTCAAAGTATATACTATATTTTATATTTGGTATTAAATATTGTTTTACAAAATTTACGGCATCATTATCGAAATTATTTTTAGATATCTCTACAATGAATCTTGTTTTACTGTTGTTAAATAATTTTTGTATTTTTACTTTTTGGGGTTATAGTTTACAAGAGATATTATTATTTGGTTTTTTCCAAAATTAACAGGTTCATCCAAAATTGGCATTTCAATCACTGTGTTACCTTCATAATTTGAATGTAACGTCTGGTCGTTATCTTCAGCGTTATCTTCTGCTGCTGCCAAGTCGACTTAGATATCTTCCGTTTCATCTATGTTGGCTAACATCGATTGAGCATCGTCTACTTCTGGAAGTCCTTCCTCTAATTCCGGAAAATATAAGTTTACTGATTCTGCTACTGTTTGCTGAATGTCTTGATCGGTTGTTGATCCTGAGTTCACTGGACTGGTATCGCTAACGTTTAGTTGTATTCTAGAAAGTGCGTCAGCGTTTTGATTTAACTTGCCCTTTTTATACACTATTTGGTAATCGTATTCTTCTAATTTAAGTCTCCACCGAAGAAGTTTAGAATTTGGTTCTTTGACTGAAAAAAGCCATTGTAAAGGTTTATGGTTCGAATAAATTTTGAATTTTCTTCCGTAGATATAGGGCCGAAAATATTTAGTTGCCCATACTATAGCAAGTAATTCCTTTTCTATCGCCGAATAATTGACTTCGCTATCACTTAACGTTCGACTCGCATAGGCTGTAGGTAAATCAGCTCCGTTTTTATTTTGGCTAAGCACTGCTACGATCGCAAAATTACTAGCATCCGTAGTTAAATTAAATTCTTTTTCAAAATCTGGATATTGTAACAAAGGTTCATTAGATAATATATTCTTGCATGTTTCAAAACAATTTATATAATTTGGATCGTCTATTTTGATTGTTGCACCTTTTTTTAAACAGTTTGTAAAAGGTTTCGTAATTCCAGCAAAATTTTTAATAAATTTTCTATAGTATCCCAATAGACCTAAAAATCCCTTAATTTGTTTGGTGGTTTTTGGAATTGGGTAGTTTTTAATTGCTTTCACTTTATCTGGATTTGGTTTGACACCATCTGCTGTTACTAAGTGACCTAAATACGCTACTTATTTTCTAAGAAATTCGGTTTTGTCTAACTGAATTTTAAAATTTGCTTTCCTTAATCTGTCAAAAACTTCCCTAAGTCTTTGTATGTGTTCTTGGAGACTGGTCGAATAAATTATGACGTCATCTAAATATACTAGGCATGTTTCATTTTGAATTCCCCTTAAAACATTGTTCATAATTCTCTGAAATGTGGGAGACTGTTTTTTAGACCAAAAGGCATTCTTAAGAATTCGTAATGTCCGGTTTCTGTTGAAAATGCTGTTTTTTCTACACTGTCTGGGTCTATTTCCACTTGGTGAAATCCTGAAACTAAGTCCAATGTCGAGAAATATTGAGATCGTCCTAATTTGTCTAAAATATCTGTTATATTTGGTAAAGGAAATCGGTCATCAATTGTTTTTGAGTTTAGGCCTCTGAAGTCTATTACTAGTCGAAATTTTTGTTTACCGGAGGCGTCCTGCTTTTTGGGTACAATCCAAACTGGAGAGTTCCACGGAGATTGAGAAGGTTGAATAATTCCCTGATTCAGCATATCATCAATTTGTTTGTTAACTTCGTTTTTATAAATTTCTGGATATCTGTAGTTTTTAGAATATACGGGAATTTCGTCTGTGGTTCGAATTATATGTTTTATTTGATTAGTGAAGGTCAAGTTATTTCCGTCAACATGAAAAATATCTGTGTACTCTTGTACTAATTTAGTAATGGCAATTTTTTCTTCCGAATTCATGTGTTCTACTCTAATTTTTGACAAATCAAAAATATTTTTTCGACTTTTGTAATCAGTCATATTAAAATTAATTCTATTGTCCAATGTTTTTGGTTCATAAATATTGTAATAACTTAGGGGTTCTAATTTAAATCTTTCATTTATAGTCAATTTAATATTTCTTGTTGTTTTGTTAGTAATGGGACAAAGAGTTTCGCCGTTACGTACTGTTACTAAACATTGAGGAATTTCTAACCCATTTATTTGTTTATATGCTAACACTCCTTCACCGTTATTTATATTATTTACTGAAATTTTCATAATTTGACTGGTTCTAGCTTGTACTATGTAACTTGAAATTTGTTGTTTAACAGAGTCTGTTCTTTTTTGTGATACGTCTTCTTCCGTGTTAAAATAATGAATAGGAATCTTTTTACCACACATGATTAGCTTATTATTATTTATAAAATCTAAATGTATTCCCAAATCCTTAATGTTATCCATACCTAGCAATAGATCAAATTGTTTATGGAAGTCAAAAAGGTAAAATTTCATTTCCTTTTTAAATAACAAAGGTAGTTTACAACTAAAGTTTTCTCTTGAAACGCCATGTGCAGTGGTTACTTCAAAGGGTTCTTTAATTATACTTGTTTTAAAACATTCTAGGCCTAATGATTTTCTTATAAAAGATCGTGTACTACCTGTGTCGATTAATATTTTAAAGTTAGTTTTCGGATCGTATATAAAAGGTAAGTGATTGTTATCACTCCTCAGATTCATTATCGAAAATCGGTTCCTGAGTTGGTCATCTCTAAAAAATAATTCTCTTCGGATTGTGAGATTAAGTGGTTATCTTCACAGTCTTCGTCAGTGTGGTTGTAGTCAAAACGTTGTTCTTCCGAGTTCTCGTCTGTTACATCCTGGTCTGATAAGGAAATATTAGGTATTTGCCTCGTCAGTTCGTACATCGCGTGGTCATCGCTTTCTTGGTCAACCTGCTTGCCGGTCATCTGGTATAACTTATTTTGTCTAATCGCGGTGCCCGTTTGTCTAGTCGAAATGCTCATTGGCGTGGGTCGATAACTTTGATCTGTTTTTGGAGTATAATTAGTTACGAAATGTTTTTGTGTCTGATTGTAAGGTTGTCTGTGTCCATAGTTAGAATTGGGTTGTGGTGGTTGATGCAATTGTTTGTAAGGGTTTTGTTGAGACTGATGGTTAGGTATTGGTTTACGGATTAGCATATATTGGTTTTTTGGTGGAATGTTGGAACGGTTTGTTTGGAATAATCCATTTTTTTTAAACTGGAAATCGTTTGTAAGCATGTTAAGTGCCTCACCCAAAGTTGTGGGATTTTTCGTTCTCATAAGAGAACCTAATGTTTCCTGTAGCCCTCTTAATAAAACTCGTAAAGCTAATTTTTGGACATACTCGCATAGTACCAAATGGTTGCCTACTTCTTTATTTACAAAATATGCTATTTGCAGGTTTAACAATTTTTGTATTCGGTCATAGAATTTAAATGGTGATTCATTGACTTCTTGTTTTAGTTCAGCCATTTCGAGATTTAATGTAAAGCAATCTCTTTTGTCTGAATAACAAGATAAAAGTGTTTTCCTTACATCTAACCAAGCATAACTATTAGAACTTACAACTAATTCTAAAGCAGATCCTTTTAACTTAGCTAAGATCGTTGACATCAAATATTCATTTTGAAAGTCTTCGGGATTACTA
Source organism: Callitettix versicolor (assembly GCA_022606455.1). NCBI lineage: Eukaryota > Metazoa > Arthropoda > Insecta > Hemiptera > Cercopidae > Callitettix > Callitettix versicolor. The sequence goes on from CM040186.1 coordinate 48,730,857, forward strand.
GCTACATAAAATTTAGCAACTATTTTGTCACAAATTGATATGAATCTACTTAACATTGTAGGTTCTCCAGAATATTCCGGAATCATATCTAGATATTCCTTCTTTAAAACAGGAGTTGCCATTGTAAAAATTAAATTTAATTATTATTTAAAGTTAAAATGTTATAAATAACTAAGGATAATGTATACAGATTCACAAAGGTTATTCTTCTTTGTATTACTTACAAAATCCAAAACTCTATGCTCATTGCGTGATGCACTGAACTTTTACACAATTATTTCTTTTTTTCACTTCACTTTGGTTCGGATGTAGATGTTCCTTCTACGGTTGCAAATATTCACTTTGCCGGTTGGTTGTGTTCAATTTAATAATATACACTTATTAAATTGAACGGTTGGTCTTTGTTCGACACTTCAGTTAACAGTTGAAACTGAAGAAAAATTATATGCACTAATTTTGCCGAAGTGTCCTACCGACTGCGCCAGTTATGGTATGGTTTCGAGGATGTCGCTTTTTAAAAAAACAACTTTTTATTAATTACAATAAGACTTTAATATTCACTTAAAACTTATTATAATTATTTAAGTTCGTCTCATATGCATTGAGATGCGAACTGAGTGAAACCTCGATTCACACTGAGCTTCTGCTCTTTCTTCTCTAGGTACATGAAAATGCTTACTGTGCTAAAAGCTAAACTGTCAGCATTAAATATAGCTAAGTCTAACACTAAATCTAGCAAAGTTTACAATAATTGTCTATATAACTTATATATATATATATATATATATATATATATATATATATATATATATATATATATATATATATATATATGTGTGTGTGTCTACATATAAGTGTTTGCAATTTTAATCCAATTTGATTCAAACTAGGTCAAAAAAAATCTGTTTTGGTAATAGGCTGGACAAATTCATTAGCAAAAACCATTCAACAGTTACAAAATGGTAACCATTTCAAACCTTTAATAATTCATAATTTTCACTTCAAATTTTTTAAAATTTGATTTCACCATCATAATCAGTGTTACAAAACTACATAAATTAGTATTTTCAAATTTCAAAAATCTAGAAATTAAACTTGAGATTGGTCAGTGTTTGTTTTTTACTTTCAATGAATGTCAATGTTTAACATACTAATGTATATATAAATATCTATGGGTATATAAACATGCTAATGGATAAAATATCTATGCAGGTATTTTAATGATTACAATTATAAAAACTAAATTTCATAAAAGGGCAAAAAAAAACATATTTTGGAATTTCACTTCCATCACTTCAGTGCAGTTATGCGCCACAGTCATATTAGTACTTACAGAGTTCTGTATTGTTAGAGATAAAGAATAATATTAACATCAGAGGCCAGTCAAATGTAAAGAATTCTTGTTCATTCAAATAAACAAAAATATTTGTAAAGTCTAGATTAGATTATACAGAGTTCACCATGGGAAACAGCAGAGCATTTATTTACTACAGTTAAACAATTTTATTCATACTAAATTACAGAGAAAATGTGGATTTGATTTTCATCATTATTTACTTAGTTATTTACAAAATTTGGTTTCTTGTATCATCATGGAACGATGAAAAGAGTAAAATAATTTAAATACAGCTTTCACTAGGCCTTAACAATCAGCAGGAACTATTATTGACCTACACTTTTTCTAGTTTATATTAATTCCAATACCTTTGAATATCTCTTACTTCTGTTTACAGGGAAATAAAAGGCAAAGTGTACAATGCTTATGTAAAAGAAAAGGGAGAAGCCAAAAAGACTTATGATGAAGCAGTGAGTGAAGGAAGAGGTGCAGCTTATGTTGAACAAACGTAAGTGAAATCTTTTTACCATATATTCATACTGAACTACAAGTTATATTTTTCAGAAAAATAATAACGATATTCTCACATTCATTTTGTTGTGTATATTCCCTGGCTTTCCTAGTTTTATGAACATGCCTTGGAGATTATCACTATTATTAAAACTTACTGTTGCACTAATGAAAGCAATAAGTTTCTCTAATGCAGGATATCTCTAAGGTGTTGACACATGAAAATTTTACAAAGCTACCGGATGAATGTACTCAACAAAATAATAACATTCCTAGGCAAAGTAAAGGTGATATTAATGATTTCGTACTGTCACAACTTTTTTTTTATTTGAAAGCCTTTTTATTTATAGCTATTGTTTATGACAGTATTGTATAAATCAGCAACCATATCATCTGCTTTGGTTGTAACTTGGCACAAAAACTGATTTTGGAAATAGCTTGGATAAGTTGGTTTTACTTGGCAAAATGCAATTATTCATTTCACAATAGCTGCTATTCAGACAAAAAGTACTATAACTTCTCACACATTTTTTGTTGTAAATTTGTAAGTTATGATACTATTTTATAATCAGCATAAGAATATCAAAACATAAGCATTTTAAATTTCAAGTTGATTGAAAATACAAAAATGAACCCAAGCACTAAATGAAATTTTAAATGCTGAATTTAATAAAAAATGCAATGCCTATAACAATAATAAAATAATGGTTTCATAAAAGTGTAACAAAAATTATTTACATTTTTAATGTATAAAATGTTTCATACATTAAAAAAAATAATTTACTAAAAATGAAAACTTGAATTTTGTAAAATATTTTACATTAAAAGTTTTTATATAATAGGTTTGATTACACAAAGTTGTTCAATGATATCATTATATGAAATGAATGATAAATATAATTCATTCATAATTCACCTTTTACTGTAATAATTTACTGAATACTATAATTTAGTATTAGCCAAGAAATAATTAACACATCAATTTGTACCTTTCATTTTCTTCAATCTGACCGACTGCTATAAATATATATATATATTTTTTTTTTAACGTCCGACTATTATGCATACTTGGGCTAATGCAGATGATGGGATGATTTATAGCGTATGAAAATGCCAAGCCCTCGCTAGGCAACCGAGGCGGCTTTATATATATATATATATATATATATATATATATATATATATATATATATATATATGTGTGTGTGTATGTGTATGTGTCACAAAATTATTGAAAATTCAAAAGTTTGAAATAATATACTCACATACACAGTGACCTTTAAATGTGCCCCAATTGGGATCTCAGAATCTGTTGATTATATAACAAAGTTTAAATAGGAGGGTCACCTTAATTTTTGTGAGCAATAAAAATAAATTTCTTAAACTGTAAGAAATAGCTATTATTTTCCAATATATCAACCAACTTTGACATGTTTAATGGAACATCTTTTATTTTTTTAGACTGTACAAGTAATTTTAGGACTATTTTTTTCTAGCATTCTTTGGTAAACCCAACCAATGGGAGGAAATTTGATTATAAGTTTTTACTTATAAATTAATTTTTCAATGGTTGAAACTATATGGTAAGAGTCTTAAAAAGTTCTGATTCTATTTCATATTAAGTTCCTATTTCAGGATGTTTTACTGTACAGTAAATGCAATGTTGATGTAAATATTTAAATTATTAAGACTATTTAAGATAGGTGGTTAGTTTACGTAGGTCACAAAAATTAGCTCAAATAGTTTTATTTACAAAAAATCTTTCATTTAAAAAAAACTAGATTTTCTTCTCCTAAATAGTTTACCAATAAATACCATTGGAATTACTTGTACAATCCAAAACGTACCTTAAAATTCAGAGTATTCCATTAAAAATGTCAAAGTTGACCAACATACTGGAAAACGGCTGCTATTTTTGAAAATTTAAAAAATTGATGTTTATAGCTTACAAAAATTAAGATGAAGTCCCCTATTTAAACTCTGTTGTAAAATCAATAGATTCCAAAATCGCAGTGGTGTACAGTTACAATAATCACGCTACGTATGATCAGTTTAATATTTATTAAAACAATGTTACAGTGCAAGAGATTCGAATCAGTTCACAGTTTCTGTAAACATCGAACCACACGAGAAAGTGAACTTCAACCTGACTTATGAAGAATTGCTCACACGTACACTTGGAACTTACAATCATGTTATTAACATTAATCCAGGACAGGTAAGTGAACTACTAAGATTACATACGATTCATTACTTTTGAATGAATAAATAGCACAAATTTGAATTCAATATGTCTTCTATTTAAAAAGAAAGAAAGTTTCTCTATTTGTACCTTCATTTTCTTCAATCTTTGACCGACTGCTATAAATATTTTTATTTAAGTAAAAGTGTCACCAACTTATTTGTTTTCATAACAGAAACGGAATTTCAATTGTACACGTAGATAAATATATCTAATCATCTAATGGTAACTTATCATAAATCACTGAACTCTGAACTCACCTTAATAAAAAAACACCCATAGCCGATTTTCATTTGCAGGCCATAGTAAATTAAGTGTCATATTCATAATAATACTGTAATGATCATTTAGGCTTAAGGTACGATCACATAAAACATTGAACAGAATGAACTGAATGAATTATCAATCTATAAGAAAAATAAAGAATAACCAATAGTTTGTAGAGGAATTAGAACAAAAGAATAAAAATGAAAAACTCAACAATAAAGAAAAAAATTATTACGAATTTTAATTAGTCTGGTCCAAACATTTGAAGAGAGAAGTTTAACATTTTAAAGAAATAAATAATTTAGTATTAGCCAAGAAATAATTAACACATCAATGAAACAAATTAAGACACCTATTTGAAATTACACAAAGAGATAATTAAGTATTTAATGAGAACAACTAAGCATCAATCAAACAAGTTAAAACACCAACTTGAATTATATTACAGCATACATTTTGTTCAATATTCAACAAGAAAATAATATATCTGGTAACATAATTGCAAGATGTAAGACCTGGTGAGTGATATTTTTTCAGTACTAACTGCTGCCTTGGTGGCCTAGTTGATAGCTTACAGGGCTTTTACCCTGAGGACCTGGGTTCGATTCCCGGCCAGGGCTTGGCATTTTCATATGCTATAAATCATCCCATCGTCTGCATTAGCCCTAGTGTGCACAATCAGTACTAACTTCAGAAAAAATATCAGTGGCTTTGATCAATAGACTTGCAGTCATTATTAATTAATAAACTAATTGAAAAACATATATTTTTTTTAATAATTGGTGAATGTTTGCAGACTGTTTTCAAACCAGCCTGGTGTACCTAAATTAAATGTATCATCTTATTTTGTTAAATCACCCATAAATCACTTCAGATATTTCACCAGCACATCATCTAGTTCATAAGTAAAATAAAATGTTAATACAGTTTTTATAATTTAATTGTAAAATTCCATAGAGTTTGTTTTGTTAATAACACTAAGTGTTTATGAAATTGAAAGTTAGTCGAAGGCATAAATTAAACAATAAACCTGAGATTTTTAGTATCATAAAATAAAATAAATAAATCGATAATTTTTGTAATCAAATACATGTTGTATGATAGCTTCTATTTATAATTGGCGCACCAACAACCGAAATTGATGTTTATTTATAAATTCTTAATAAGCTGTAAAAATAAGAAACAAAGTTATCATACACTTACTGTGCCCCCATAGACACCTTGTTTCAAATATAACCTATATATTAACAAGAATCAATTAGCTGACTTGACTACAGTTTTTGTAACAGTGCCCTTATTGAAATTTATTTGATACCCAAACATAAAAATAACTTTTGAATAACTTTCTACTTACTTTTAACCACACTTCAATGTATGATGGACTTTATAAAGTTGACAGTGAATTTTTCAAATACGCTTTTTTTGAGGTCCATAATTGCAAAAAATGTTTCAAATACTGAAAAATCCCAAAAAATAATGTAAGTTTATAAATTTTTCATGATTTCTCTGACTTAACATGTTAAATCTTTAGAATGAAACACATGAAAACTTGCACTTTTGTTGACGGCTCTATGTGAAAAACTCTATACATTCAGAATTAGTATCATTTGTTGTTTTAAATGATACTTTACACTAGAAAAGTAAAAATAGAAAATATTTTTCCTCTTAATCATTTGACTACCCATAAATAATTTTTGTCATCAACGTTTATATTTTTTATGGGTTCTGGCCGCTACAAAAGCCACTTTACCCAAATTACATTGCTTAGCTACATTGTTTTCAAGTAAGAGAGCAATTGACAGATGGACGGATATGCATATAACTTTAATAAGTAACCTTAGCTCTATCAATAGTATCTATTATTTATTGCCTTTTACTATGCCATTCTAATACTTTAAAGTGAAAAATTTTAATTTTCAAAGGTATTTACCTTTAGGTACCCTTGAAGGTATTTTCAAAAGTATTTAGCTTTTTTTAGAAAGTTCCGACGAATTACAATGTATAGAGAACAGTTTAAACTGTACTGACTTTGTTGATCATTTTGTATAATTTATAATACTAAAATATTTGTTTAAAGTTATGCTATAAAATGTTTATTTTCCAGATTGTCAGGGATTTGGCAGTTACTGTAAATATCAAAGAAGTTTCCAATGTTACTAAAGTTGAAGTTCCTAAGCTGCAAGTTAGCAATGAAGTTATTCCCGATAATGATCGTAAGTTTAACATTTTCTGAAACTAAACAGAAAAGTACTACAAACAATTCTGTCTTGTCCAATTAACAATGTCACAATAACCTCATTTTATTTCACATCATTATCAGCATTAAAATCTGCATATTTTAGTAGTTTCAACTTTTAAATTACAAAAATGATCCTTCCATCATCAAATTGATTTTCTAATTTCAATGAATTTTGAAAATTCAAAATGCAAATTAATGCATTTTTACAATTAATTACAATGGTAAGATCAAATTTTCAAAAAAAAAATTTAAGCAAAAAGTTATGAATTTTTTAAAATTTGGAATGTCCACCATTTTGAAACTGTTGAATAAATTTTGTTAGTTAACAAACTTGACCAAGCTATTACCAAAATTAGTTATTGTGCCAAGTTTGAATCAAATTGGACTAAAATCATGCATATAAATGTGCTAAAACACACACACACACATACACACACACACACAATATATATATATACATATATATATATATATATATATATATATATATATATATATATATAAAACAATTCCCGAAAAAGTGATTTAGAGGTCAGGATCGGCACATTTCAAAAGGGTTGCTCATTTTCCAATAGAAATTCACTAATAAAATACTAATTTATTTTATTAGATAAATCAGATTTTACTAGATCAGATTTTTATTTGCTGCTATTTTTAAACGGTGGTCAGATTTCGTCTGAATAAAATTTAAAATGTTTTTTTTACTTATTTTAAAATCAATTACAATACATCAACTTAAGCACTAATCATTTCTAAAAGGTTAATTATTACTTTTCAGCAAACCCCTTGGCTATTATTGACTGGAAAAATTCGCAAACAGTCTCAGTCCGTTATGCTCCTACTGCTGAACAACAGCAAGAAATCGCTAAAGATGGAATTAATGGACAGCTGACAGTGAAATACGATGTAGACAGAGAAAACTCTCAACAAATTCTAGTGAGTTAATTAGAATACACTATCTTATCTTTATAACCTTTGGATGTTGAAATGCAAAACATCTTCTGTACTAATATAATAATTGTGTACTGAATGATAGATTTCTTTGTACAACTAAATCTAGAGTCCCATTGAACCAATAATTTTAATATTTGACGTGTCCTTGGAAACTGCAGATTTGCAAATAATTATGAAAGTTTAATACTTTTAGTAGATTATGGGTGAAAAAAAAATCCTTCATATGAAATATTTAGATATTAATTTTATTTATTTATTACAAATATATAATATAAATTAAATTATATATAAAAGTAATAATATATAAATTTTCATATATAAAAATATACAAAAAACGACCTATAAGGGGCATAAATGCCCGTACATTGGATAAACATAAATGCCATAATTGTTCTATAAATATTTTACTACCGCCAAATACCCGGTGTATTTTATCTATTTTCTCTCATAGTAGAACTTAGTAGGAAATTTTATGAGCTAAAAGAATATTTCCCTAGCATTTTTGAGTTATATGGTAGGTATATTTTGTAAAAAAACCTCTCCAAAATTGCATAGTTCTTGCCTTTAATTTTAAGTTTGTACTATGTTAGTTGCATAATATGAAGAAATGAAACATGAGATATTTATTTAACAGCTGATAGAAGTTTATTGTGTTTTTGTACAATTTAACCTTCAAAATAGGAATGGTCCTGTAAATTGACTTGCTTTTGTAGATTAATTTATGTGTTGAAAAATATGCTACAAAAATAAATTACAAATATTCACACTATTTTTCTAAATAATTTTGTACTTGTAAACACAGCCTATAATGTTAGGAATAATCATTCTAACTTAGAACAGTCTAAACCTAAACTGGGGCTTGGTGGTCAATGTGGCTAAGGCACCGGTCAGTCTGCTGCATCTCTGAACTATGCACCTCAAGGTTGTGGGTTGAAGACGCAGTAACTCCCATTACTTTACCCTTAATGTTAATTCTGATCTCTCATTCTCAGTCTAACTGACATAATCAATTAACATCAAACCTAAACCTAAACCAACTACATGTAACACCTCTCATACTATTATTATACTTGTATACAAGTATTTTTTATCACTTTACTTACCAAATATAAGAAACTTTGTTAGAACATTTTAAGAAGACTAAAAATTGAAATATCCAAAGAGTAAACACTATTAACAAATAAAAAAAAAATTAAAATTAAAGTGATGACCTGTTATAAAACAGCAGTTTGAATAAAAGCTTGGAGAAAAGTAGATCAGAGAACAGTCTAGAGGTCCAGAATAATAGGTCTGGTTGCTAGGCAGCAGCTGGACCACCAATGAAAAATTTCTGCACAAGAAGTAACTAGGCGAAGACAAAGACGAGTAAACTATATTTGTATGTAGATATATTCCTTTTGAATGTCTTGGGTTGAAATAATTTTGAGTAATGACATTGTAATATTTTTGGTCAAACATTCAAATATTTTATAAGAAGATACTGTTAAATCTTTGGTTGTGATAAAGGAATAGTTTAATATACAACCTAGTGAGAATATAGTTTAATAAGTTGTTGATCGCAGAGAGAATAAATATTTGAAAGAAGCACAATAAATTATAAAATTTATTTATATATTTTATTTAATTTATATAATTTATTTTATATATTTATATAATTTATAATTTATATAATTTAATTTATATAATTTATTTATATACCAATGGGAAATTGGTTGAATCTGTTTAATATGACAAATAGTGCATCGGTCAGAAAATGAACCTGACCACCTCCCCAGGTTGTTAATATAACAGCATTAGAGTGTATTACATTTTTTACTTATCACTAGTTGAAATTTACTGTATAATTTTAATTCAACTTATTGATTGGTTGGGTAATACGGAAACAAAGTGGGTAAGAGTAATTTGGAATAGTGGGTACAACATGGCTGCTAATTAAAAAAATTATATTTATGTATAATATAAATAAATACAACTTATATATATATATATATATATATATATATATATATTGTGTGTGTGTGTGTGTGTAATATAAATTTTAGAAACTTGTTTTATTACAAATAATAACCCAATAACCTAACAAAAAATTAATAAACATTTTTTTAATTATAAACCATATAGAAATGGAAAATAATATGCACTACTGAAAAATAAAATATATAATAATATAATATTATGTAATAAAAACAAAACAAGATGTACAAACAGTTAAAATGAAAATAAATATTTTCACTGAATATTTTTATGGGATATGTTTAAGTAACCTACTAATAATTATACAACTGAAACAAACCGATTGTTGTTTGTTTACTCCATTTTTCTGCCATGTGTGACTAATCAAATTATCATTATCACAGTTCTGAAAAACCTTAAACGCTACTGTACTATACGATCGTGTGTTCCAATTAGAGCAAATCTCTGCCAAAATATGTTTTACATTTTTAAAATGTTTATTGTGATTTTTAAAAGTTAAACACTCTATAATTATTATATACTTTGTAGTGAAGGATGGAGAATATGTTGTTTTATTAGCCAAAATTCTAAGATTGTTAAAAATGCCTCAAAATGAAATTTTTCATATACAAGTGCTCGGTATCAATTTCCAAACAACTTTCAAAATTTCATCTGTGTGACTGTCTCTGTCTGTTTACCACAAAATTTGGAAAATATCAATTGATTGAAAACACTAAACTAAAACTTGGCCTGTTGTTTTTTAACAGTATTATTTTTTATAAACTGTGGAGGCTAAAATTATATATAGGTAAAAATTACATAGCGGTATATGTAAGATAAAATTATAAAGAGGCACAAATTCTAAGAAGAGGGTTAGGTACCAATTATTTTGAGTGGAATATCATACTCTGAATCCAAATATATTATTTGAATTGAAAAACGTAAGGCTTTTGAAGCAAGAAACCATTAATTTTTTTGATTTTTTGCTTGAAGCTGAATAGGACATTTAGGGTACCAGACATAGGAAATTTTATGCTGAATCCAAATGTCACTTGAATTGTAATTTTTTGTTAATTTAAGGCTTTTAAAGAGTAAAATCCTTAATGTTAAAGTTTTTGGTTTGAATCTGAATAGGTCATGTGGGGTATCACATAAATAGGAAATTCCCCACTGAGTCCGAATATGTCATTTACGTTATACCTTTTTTTTGAGGTTTTTTGAAGGGCTGAGAATACTTCTACGATGAATGTAATATGAAATGGAGTATAATACTAAATGTAAACACATTTCATACAATTTCTTGTTTTATATTGGCAAAATCAAGTTGATTTAATTGCTGATATTGTGAGATCTGAGTTTAGTAAGGTAGACAATGAGATAAATAGTACAATGTGTTTCAGTATATTATTACTTGACCTCTTTGTTGTACTTTCAGGTAAATGAAGGTTACTTTGTGCATTTCTTTGCTCCGGAAACATTACAACCATTGCCTAAACATGTTGTGTTTGTATTGGACTACAGCGGTTCCATGTTAGGAAGAAAAATAGACCAACTGAAGGAAGCTATGGCGACCATTCTGTCTGACCTTAGCGCACAAGACTACTTTAGTCTTGTAATATTCTCTGACAGCTCAGAGGTCAGTGTTGAATTATGTCATTTTTGTACAGTTTTTTCATATATAAAGCTAATATTTACTTTGGCAAGTGTAGTGGGCATGCTGCCTTGAAGTAATGGTACTATTTCATGATATATTCATACAAGATATTCCAGTGTTTAAAACACAATCACTGTAATTTTTTTTAATTATTTTTATTATAGATAATCACATCATGCAGCTGTTTTGCTGGTATGATAGAAGCAAAATTTAAAAAAAAATACAATCACATCACATAACAAGAACTTTATTTTACACTTTTTGAAAATCTAATTTCACCATTATATCTACACTGAAATTTTATCTACTTCTCAGCTAGCTCATTGCACTCAAAAGATAAACAAGATGAATTTTGTTCCTTTTTATTTTCTAAAATGACCCTAAATGTATAAGCTGCCTTCTACTATCAGCCATTTTCTACAGTAACTTTTTGTACACATAAAACAAATCAAATAACCAATATATTTTGTTTATTTATGTGTATGTAGAATTAATTATATACTGTAATGATATTTAAGGGCTAATTAATCTATTAGAAAGATTGATTTTAAGATTTAAAATTGTAATTCATCTATTTTGTTTAAAGTTATAAAATAATAAATATATATATTTAGATAATAATTCAGAAACAAATCAAAAGCTTAGAATTATGACAATAACAGTTGACTAGTGAATTGATAACTTACATGAAAAGGCCATAGATTGACCATTGAAATTACAAAGAATAATAAAATGTAGAATGTTGTTGATATTGTCATGATTGAATGAGGCCATGTTATGCATTGAAAACTATGCCCATTGTTTTTAATAGAAGTGCGGCCACAGAAAGAGAAACAGAGCTGAACAGAGTCAAGCAACACCACATGGTTCCACTTCACTTTCAGTAGCTGCACTTATATATAAAACAATAGGTTAGATTTTGAATGCCTAGTTGCTCTGCTCAGCGCAACTTCGCTTCACATGTGTTGGCCACATTACCTTAAAGAAAAAATTAGCTGAGTTTTTGAATAGACAACTAAACATGTAACAAGGAACAGAATAGAGTCTAAAAAGAATTTATTGCATTAAAATCAACAAATATGATATTGTAATGAATAATATTTAAGCTCAAAAGGAAATATATATAATTAAAATTTTATTCAACGCAAGAATAATAAAAACTGAAGGTAAAGTTAAATAAACAAACTTACAAATAAAAGGTAATATGAATGCATACTTTGAGTCTATGTGAAGCAAACGTCTTGATAGATCTTTAAAATTAATAATATAATAAATTTCAAATTAATAACAAAACAATTAATTTTGTGAAAAAAATTATATGCTTTTTAAAGATAGTATACCTTTGAAAATTTTGTGTACACACACACACACACACACACACAGAGAGAGAGAGAGAGAGAGAGAGAGAGAGAGAGAGAGAGAGAGAGAGAGAGAGAGAGAGAGAGAGAGAGAGAGAGAGAGAGAGAGATTGTCTAAATATAAATATTGCAAAGGAATTTGTTCTGAAAAAAAGTAAAAGAGAAATTATTATATTTTATTTATTTTTACAAAATATAAGATTAATAATTATTTAACATTATATTTGTCAGAGTTGGTCACCATCACCAGATGCAGAGAGTACTAATGAAACAACTACAACTGAAAGCAATTACCCATACTACCAGAGAAAACAGAGGCCGATGCAAGAATTGGGAAAAAATCACATCGTTTCTGCTACCCCTGAAAATATTCAACTGGCCAAAAATCATATCAATACTTACAGTGATTTTGGAGGTTTGTAATGTTTACTAGCTAACACGTATGAAAACTTCTGGTTATACAAAGCTACACTTTAAATACTGTTATTGTTAAAAAATAATTGCAGCTACCTAAGCTGAGTTGTCTTGCTGATGTAACAGAAGGCTTCGAATCAAATAACAAAACCTGTTTTTTAGACAACCAACCTGTCCAAACTTTCACCGAAGGTACCTGGCAGAGGCAGTTAAAGTGAGAAACTGATGGGTTTAGCAATCCCACTGTACCTCTAGCTCATACTGCTCTCACTCATTTACTCATCATACTGTGCACATACACACACACACACACACACACACACACACACACACACACACACACACTACTGTACACAGCCTGGCTAACTAAAGTGTAAAGCCTCCCATGCTGATAGAGTGAATGACTCTCAGGCTAATGGTGTATCAATTGGAACCCTGGTATACCTGGCGACTTCCCAGTGTTCCTTAGCCTTACCCATGTGTGCAGGGATCTCTATGGATGAACCTCAATTCCTTAGCTACTTGTGGATGTCCCCATTTGTAAAAATATAAAATAGAATGTGCCGAATTTCACTGCACAACAAAAAGGTTGACTAAATGGTGCAGAACCTCAGTAATAAAGGTTAAAAGAAACAAAAATTGAAAGGGAATTAGCAGAGCAAACATCTGTAACCACTTTAATAATGAACTGTGAAGTCACAAATTAAAAATGGGGGAGCTATTCACCTTGAATTTTTTCAAATCCTAGACGTTATGAACTGGACTAAGACTAGGGCTGGAAAAGGGACTGTAACTGAGCACCTCAGGAATGTAGGAAGGGGGGAACAATAGATCTACAAAGGTCACTGTGCAATAGTAACTCATTCATTCATTCACTGAAAGTAAATTTTTATAACATTGAAACAAGATATACATACTTGCAATACAATTTGCATAACCTTGATGTTTTACCAAAATCTTATCATTTGACACATTGTTCTTGCTTCTAGTTTGAAGATAAAATGAACAAACCTGTGTCTCTTTTGTGCTATGTGTATCTTCTTTCTTGGAATCAAATGACAACAACACCTACACTACCTTACTAGTTGCCATTTTGCTTGTCTACTCTTAAGTCATGACACTTGAAACACACAAAGACATACTATAAGATTTCAGACTGCTAGCTGCTATAACAAGGGATTAAAAGTCTCTAATTATCAACCCTATTTTTTTTCACTTGCAGAAACATTTCCTTTTTCCTTGTGTTAAATCTGATTGTGCTATGAATAGTGTGGGCTACAGTTTTAGAACTTTACTATACTGTATGTAGGTGTAATGTTTTTCATAAAATGAGAGCTAAAATGAAAACTTAATGTACGAGTTGTGACCAAAAATAACCAGATTGATTTTTCTAAAGATAGCCAGGAAAAATAGCATTTAAAGAACAATATGACACTAATCACATCAAGGTCAAAAACCTACATGACGGTCAAAAACTACTTTGCCGAGTCATGTGACATCCCCTATCTCCATTCCTGCTGTCAATACAACAGCTGACTCTTTAGTCAGGTCTTCATTCATACTAGACTATGCATCCACTGCCTGCCGGATAGATGCTTAGTGATTTCCACGGTATATAGATACACAGTATGGGCCACGTGCATGTTCCCCCACCACTTGCCGACTGAAGTGCGTTATCAGGTCAAGCTCGGATGTAGTGTTTAGTAGAAAACAGTTTGTAATGTTAGTGTTAGTAACTGTATTATAGTAATTACAATAATAATTCCTTATATCTAACATTAATAATGCTGTTAATTACTTTACTTACTGAATTCGCACATTGTCAAAACGGAAACTTTTTATTTTGTACAATATTATGTAAGTTATAGCTTGAAAAATTCCAGGGTTATTTTTTGTTTGAAAGTTAAAAGCACATCACACTATGAATTACATATCTGCGGATTTTCCATGACAATTATGTGGTTAACTGTGAAAACGCACATCTCAAATAAAAAATTAACAACAAATTAAATAGCACATAGACGTATGCCTATTATGTAAACAGTAAAATAAAACATACGTATTTCTTAGAACTTATGTTTCAACACACACTATATATATATAATTATTAATATATAGATAACAAACTATTTTTGATACCTAGTACAAGTTATTGTAGTTGTCTTCCTTCCAGCATCAGTGGATTTATTTCCGTAACTTCTTTTTATTTAAAGATTTAATCCTCATAAATGTACAGGTACGGACATAACAGGATATGACAAATTCATCTACTGAAGAATAATTATTATTTAGTTTGTCTGCCAGATTTTTCATCACACCTTTTTCTTTATTTAGCCTATTCTCACCATGATAGTTTAAAATGTCCCTTTTCATTTTTACCATGACGTTCAACCATTCTTCAGTAGGACCATGAAGAATCCTTTTGACAAAGTTGACAGCCAATCCATTGGCACATTTTTATTTTTAACCGAGGCAAGTTCTTGTATTGCAAGTTGAATTTGTTCCTTCAAACGTAAATTTTCATTTCTTAAACATTTCATTTCCACTACAGAGGCATTATTTACAACGATATTTGTATTAAAATTACTGACTACGGAAGGGTGGGTTTCATTTACAGAATTACTCGTTACAATTGCACCAACGTCATTTCCATTTACAGGTGATTTTCCTTGTAGATTTCCATTGGACTCATCAATAAGTTTTTTTAATGTTTCTTGGTTTACATGTTTTTTAATCCTTGCAGCTCGTTCAGAATACATTTATTTTCAACGCTGGGAATGTTAAAACGTGGAATGGCACCGGATATCAGCTGTTTTTTAGGTTTCGTTTTTAGTAATTCCGATTAAAATCCCTTTCAAAATCATCATCATTAAAATGAAGTGAACAGACTTTAACATTATCAAAATTAAAATGATCTGCTCGTTTACATGCATGAACCCACGCTTTTCTCAAGCCTTCATCTTTTGGAATTCTGTGAAATGTAATTCCTTTCCCTTTACAATTCTTATCATTATTATAGCAATTGGCAATAGCACAACCAGTCATTGTTATGCATACACAATTATACAATAGTAAACAAAACAAATTATGTATTTTTTAGGATTCAAAACATAGGCTACTTAAATCTTTTCTTACACTTATTAAACCTCGATCACAAAACACAATTATCACCTTTTACTTAAAACACCTTTTATTTATACAAAAAAGACCTTTTACTTAAAACACAACACTCACATAAACACACCGAATCTCCAACTACGTTTACAGAACATCACATTGTTAAACAGGAATTTACATAAAGTAGCAGTTACCGTAAATAGAATTGCATTTACAGTGGTAGCAGTGAAGAGTTTGATCCAGTGACGTCATGCACGCGGTAGTCTACTGTGCACACCCACCGTGGCCCATACAGTACTTACTTTACTTTAGCCTATGCCTGTCCTCGGCTGTTCAGCCATTCGACGACGAGCCTCCCAGTATCTCTCAGTGATCTCCCCTGACGCATTCCGCAACTGTGTGGCCCATACAGTGAATCTATATACCGTGAGCGATTTCAAAGAGTTAGCATTAACATGAAGTTTTTAGTGGAAATTGGGAAGTCCGCTACAGAAACTCATTCTTTGTTGAAACAAGTCTACAGTGATGAATGTTTATCACATGCTCAGGTTTTTGAGGGGTTTAAATGGTTCAAAGAAAGGTGAGAAGAGACTGATTATGACCCACATCCAGGACGACCTTTGACACCAGCGACTGACAAGAACATTATTAAAAATCTCAGAAATTTAATCTGAAAAAATATTTGCACTATCACTGAGATCATTGGAATTGGCGAAGAATCATTTTGGCAGATTTTGCATGAACATTTTAACATGAAGAAAGTTTGTTCAAAAATGGTGCTAAAAAATCTCACACCTGAACAGAAGGACTCTTGAATGAACATAAATGTTCTGACACTGAAATATACCAAAAAAGACCCTAAACTCTTAGAAAGAGTAATAATATGTGATCAAATCTATTTATGTTCATTATAGGAACTTTTTTTAACCTTTTAACTTACTGTGTATAGTTTAAAGTCATTTAAAAACACATACGTACACAATTAAATTAAATAAATTAGTTTTTTAATAGTAAAGTAAATATTCTCTTTTACTGTCTTGTTTGGGAATTTATCTACTTATATGATAAAAGTATATTTTAAACTTTGTTTTATTACAGGAACAAATATAATCAGTGGTTTGAGGGATGGATTGAGACTTGCAGAAATAGGCTCAGAGTTATCAAAAAACAATGCTGCATCTCCACAACCGATGATTATTTTCCTCACTGATGGACAACCTAACATTGAAATGTCTGATCCTGAAGAAATAATCAAAAAAGTTAAAGAACTTAACACTAAAAAGTATGTAGACCTTTGACTGAACTGTACTGTCTAGTGAATAAATGTTACTAAATCTTATTGTAAAAACTCGTTTTTACATTTTCAGGGTTGCAATATTCAGTTTGGCATTTGGTTATGGTGCTGACTTCAAGTTCCTGCGTAAATTGTCACTAAGAAATAACGCCTTTGCTCGTACTATTTACGAAGGGGCAGATGCAGCTATTCAGCTTAAGAATTTCTACAAAGAAGTGGCATCTCCGCTTTTGGCCAACATTAAGTTTGATTATTTACCTGGCCAGGTATGTAAGTATATATGCATCTTTTTTTAGCATATCTAGAGAAGTATCGAGTAAAAACAATTACTGTACACATAAGCAGTTAATACTGAATTTTCCCAGACAAATTATGTGTGTATACTTTGTGATACACATAGAAATTTAGTACAGTAGAGCATTTTTGAAATTGGCATTTGATAGTTGGCAGCTGTTTGCAAATATAACAAGTGCTATTAATTATGTTCGGAAAAAAGTCACGACCAAAACAAAGTAAGGATATAATTTAGTAAAACTATACAACAAATGTTATTACTAATGACATGTTTATATAACATGCTAGAAAATCAAGCTCTACTTTATTTTTTTCAGATTTATTTTTATTGAAACAATACATATCCCATTAGGTGCATTTTTCTTGGTTTTAGTTTTTGTTTGGTTTAAAGTCTACTTTATGCCAGTTAGTGAAAACAAGGAAATGACAAAATTCATGGGTAAAGCTATCAGTAAGCAGGGTTTTTACGTTGCCAGTCACTGACATACTGTTGAAGTATTAGTGGCAATAACAGTACTGGTATTTGGAGGTATCAGCCATTATCTGTAAATAATGGCCATTATCTGTATCAGCCATTATCTGTAAACAGCCATTACTGTTTCCATCTTGTAAATAACTGGCAAACAAATAAGTAGTGAGTGCACAATGCTCAAATTCAGTACTTGCATTTGTTTTTGTTATTTCAATTCTTGAAACCTCCAAATGATACGTACAAGACACACTTTTTTCTTTTCTTTGGGACTTGATCATTGTTAAATCTTCTAAGTTCATTTTATTAACTGTTTCCTTCAAAGCCAAACCAACATCATGTTTACGATAATTTGGTAAAAAAAAATTCTAGTAATTTTCATGCTCTGCATATAAAATTAGTACCTTTTCACTCATAGAACAACACTTTTAGAGGCCTTCCCTTTCACAGTTTTCTTAAATCTTTCAGCCATGACTACACAATGATAATACTCCACAATTTGTCAATACAACACAGTGAAAACAATGAGACACTAGTCCCAAAATATAGTGGGGAAAAGCGCCAACTTGCCATTAAACCAAATATTGTTATTTCACTGGCACCATAGGGCTGCCAGTCACTGACAACAAGATGTTTACTCTTCGCCATTCACTGGAAAGGTCAACTATCCTCCCCCCCACCTTATGGAACAATTTTTAATGCTAATATTGCATTTTCTGAAAATGCACAGTTTGTAGGAAGTATTATAGCCATGACAAAAATCAATTTTGAGATTTTTATTAATATATCCACATATGGTGACCTTTGCAACTGATATGAGTCTAGAAAAGAGGTTTTTACTTAGAAGTCTGTCTATCTGTATTCATCGATAGGCACTAAACTAATTAATGGAGTACAATGAAATTTGGCATGTAACTTAGACCTAAAGCACATTTGCGACTTCTTTTTATTTAAAAAATTAACAAAAACAGATTTACCTAAAATATTAACGGCTTTAATGAACTTTGATTACAGTCAGGACAGGCTTTAATGGACCCCAGGGTATTCCTCACTTATTGACACAAAACTTATCTCTCAAAGTGTCTCCTGAAGTGTATAATGATCTCAACAAAAAAATCTTATGACATTATCATTAAACAACAGGAAATTCATGACTTTTTGTTATTTCAAATTGCGTACACTGACTTAAATATTATGCATATTCATATATGACTAAAATTTGAGCATATTATCATGAACCAATTTTGAGATATTAAATGAATTTTATAGGGTTTTTTTGCAGTTTTAAGAAGAATTATATATAAAAAAATTAATTAATTAAAACTTGAAATTCTTCATGTAATCATCTCTTTCTCCGCTAGGAATGTTATAATTTTGTACAGTGTGTGTGTGTGTGTGTATATATATATATATATATATATATATATATATATATATATATATATATATATATGACTTTCACAGCTTCAAAACACTTTATATTTGTTGATATGTTTCGGAATACATCCATTTTCAAAACGTATTATTGTACATAATAATAAGTTTACTGGAATATAGCAATAAGTTTCAAAAATGTAAGTATTATTACAAAAAAAAACCAGAAATTTAGTCATTGTTGATCTAAAATTAATTTAATTTTAATTAAAGGTTGATAATACAACATCTACTCGCAGCAAATTTCCAGCATTCTACTACGGTTCCGAGATTGTAGTAGCAGGAAAATTACTTCCTCAAGAGAATGAGAGCATAGAAGCAAAAGAAAATATAGAGGCTGGTAAATTAACAGCCAGAGGCTCAGACGGGGAACATACATTCCCTATCATCATATGTCCACCATTCCCTATGCCACGACCAGTTAAAGATTATCCAGTTGGTAAGTGGAATTTTATATTTCAAACTTTTAGTTTGTAACAAGTTATAATCCGCATTAAGAACTTAACAAGATATTCATAACAACATGTAGTTTGTTTATAAGTCTAAAATAAAATAGTGTGCTTGTATATAGCTCAAGTTTGAACTGTGATGTATAATCAAAACAATAATGTTCAAAATGTGATGTAAAGAATAAGAGCATTTGGTAAGAGAAATTTTCTATTAAATTAGAATAAAGAAAATTTTGATCTTTTTTTCAGAACTGCCTGATTACATATGTATTTATTTACAACCAAATTCTCTAATCGTTACCTCACTGATTTTTGTAATTTTGGACATTTTATTCTTCACCCCATGGCTAAATTGAGACTACAAGAAGGCTTTGGAGTGTCACTAACCATTCCTGTTACCCCAATAATTATGAATTAAATACTAATACTAGGTCTCCTTTCCCCTGTGGTGTACAGAGCTGAGACGATGAGTAGGAGCACATCTACCGCCATATTTGTTAATTTTGCGTTCCCCATTTTTAGCAAATTGTAACACTATAAGTTATCCATGAGGGTCATTCAGTGGGACGACAAGCGATGTAACTGAATTTTCTGACACTGTGTAGGGCTTAGGTTATCAGAAATTGTCCATTAGTTTAGTGTTTGCTATTTTGATTATGCGTTGTTAGTTTGATCTCACAAAACAAGTTCGCTTAAACCTTAAGTATAGTTATCATATATGTTAAAAAAAGATGGCGATCCATCCAATATAAATCCCAATATCTTAAGAAAAAATTTACAAAGTATTAATTATGTGACACGTAGACTAAAACAACTGATAATTTTACAGGACCATTGGAAAAAGTTTGGGCCTATTTAACTATTAAACAGCAGCTGGATGAAATTGAAACTTTAACCCAAGAGTCAGAAGTGAATGCGACCAAAAGTAAAGCTTTGGATCTTGCTTTGAAGGTAAGTACAGTATACATTATTATATTTGTTATGCTCCTTTATTATAAAAGATAGTTTATTATTAATAGATTATAGATTATTTATTAATACAGATAAAATGTACAGGATAGTTACTGAAATGATCTTTCTAATATTAGAATTTGCTAATTATTCTAATACAGGGTCCGTCAGTGAAAAGGGATGATTAAATAAAGTAATAATTTGATTTTGATTGTTGAAAAAAAAAATTTTAATATTTTTTTAGTAAATAATTGAAAGTACAAGAATAGCCATTATGGGTACAATACGAAAAAATATTATTTTCTGAACACTATGTCTACCAAATGTCTACGTGGAGCCTGGCTTGGAAGTTTTGCATGACTTCTTGCAGCATGTTGCAGGTATTGCCACAATCTCGTCTAAAATTCGTTCTTTGAGGGCTTGAATGGTTGTTGGTGGATCTGCTTGAAATACTTTTGTTTTTTGGTATCCCCATAAAACAAAAGCAGATATCCCCCCCCCCAGATGTGTCACTTATTCCAATGAGAAGGGCATGTTGATTAGGTGATCGGCGAGGACTTCTAACCAAAGACTGTTGAACAGCTGCGATGTTTTCAGGTGTTCAAACATGTTTTACACTCATGTTTCTTTTTTTAAGACGTTGATCCCATTTGCTTGAGGTTGTTCAATTGCATGTTCAAATTGCACAATCTGATGGAACAGGCTGGTTACATGGTATGTTAAAATGACATCGGAAAGCACGTCAATTTTGCAAAACATTTTTGCCATTTTGATAATAAGCAGTACCATGTAGCCGCATTGTTCACCAGTCCAACAATCCATTGCAACTAACTGGTAGATTGTGCAGGTGGTGACGCATCAGTAATCCCACTACCTGCCAACTGTCTCAAGGCCACCTACAATCATCCCGTTTCGTTGGTGGACCCTGTATTTTTTCTTCACTCACACTACTTTAGAAGTTAATAAAGCAGTTGAATTTGTAAGACTAAAAACCAATCAAAAGAAATGTAACAACACCCATCATTCCAACATCTATAATCTTTCGTATTTTTTAACGCAAGACCTATAACCTACCTAATTGACTTTTCAAAGCAAAATCTACATTCATTATTTTTTTTAGAGCAATTGGATCAAAGTTTTCATTAAACAATTTTTTCTAACATATAACAAGATACTTCCTTTTGAACTAGCAAATCATTGCTCATTATCATTACGGGTAATGTATGTTCATGACATTTTCACCATATCTGTTACTGAATCTACACAACAATTTTTCGTTTTAGTTCTCAAATAAGCTCTGATTTTGTTTTAAGTGAAATAGTTTTTTTAAGTCCAGAGAAACAAAGCAGAAGTAGAGGTAAGAGAAGACAATAAAATATACGAAATGATACCTAAAAGTCTAGACTTTTGAATGAAAAAGGAACAAATTGCAGTACGGAGTCTCACTGCGAGGAGTATTTCGAGTCATCTTTTTTTTAACACTGAGCACGTGGCATCATTGTGGAGATACAAACAGCCAAGCACAGATTGTTTGTTGATAGTAGTGTTTTCACCACTTTGCGATTTCCATTATGCCATCAACCGAAAAGCAAAAAGTTTATATTAAATGTTGTTGTAAGCTGAACAACACCGCTGCTGAAACCTATCAAATGTTGGTTCAAGTATTTGTAGATGAAGCTTTAAGGCAACTTCTGACAGCTCTAAGGATTTTTGAATGGTTCAAACATTTTTAAGGTAGTATGTTGAAGACCATGAGTATGTTGAAGACCAACAACATTCGGGTAGGCCATTAATCAGTATCACACAGAACACACTGCTAGATTTCAGAAAATCATCCATCAGGACAGAATACAAACCACGACATGCCTGACATTGTTGTATAGGACATACCAACACATTTTATCTGACGAACTCATGAGAAGAATTGCAGGCAAGTTTGTCCCTCAATTTTCAACACAAGGCCAGCATGACAGAAGAGTGTAAGACTATAACGCTGACTGCAGTGGATCCAAACTTCTTGTCTAAGGAATTACAGGTGTTAAAAGCTAGGTTTATGGCTATGATCTGGATATCAGGCAGAAATTGTTACAGTTGGAGACACCAAACTCTCTAAAACAGAAAAAAGCCTGCCAGTTTTGCGATATCGTGAAATCAATGCTGATAATTTTTCTCAGCATTCACATGATTGTCAACCAGGAATTCATACCACCTGCTCAGTGGTCAGACCATAACAATTTCTACTACCTTGGTGTTTTGAGGTGACTGAAGAAGAATATGTGGTGTAAACGGCTGGAGCTGTAGAGAAGACCAGTTCATGCACCATGACAATGCACCCAGTTATACTGCAATGTCAGTGATTCAGTTTTTGGCCCTAAACCATATGCCACTTGTATCCTATTCATAGTGCTGGTGGACCTTAGCACTGTGTGACTTTCCTTTCCAAAGATGAAAATCAAGCCAAACATTCATTTGATACCATAAAAGACATTCAAGAGTAATCTCAAATGGTTTTAAGAGATCTTACTACAGCCAACTTTGAGTAGTGCCTCCATTCACAACAGAAACGTTGGCAACACTGTACAGATGCATAAAGTGGTGACTATTTTGAAGAATACAATTAAATTTTTGACTGGAAGCAAGTTCTTTTTTTTAATAATTTCTGGAACTTTTGAGTAGCACCTTGTGTACCAGTTCGTAAATACTTAAAAAAGAGGAATGGAGAAAAAAGGAGGGTACTATAGTCATCTAATAATGTTCTTTATTTTGTAACGACTATACAAATATAGTAATTACTGACATGCTGCATATATTACAACTGTTCCTTCTTAAAGCATAAAAAGAGTCAAAACAAAACAAACATTTACAAAAAAAATAACTAAAAAAATATTACAAACATATACTAACCCTGACAAACACTGAAGCAATTTAAAAGTGCTAACTTTTATTTATGTTGTAGTATAAGTTTGTTACACCGCTGACCTCCTTGGTTGTTGTAAAACCTAATGAGACCAAAGCAGTGGATGCTGAACAGGTTCGCCCAGAAGCTCATATGCAAGGACAAGCTTCAGCTATGAGTGGAATGATAATGCACAAGTCCATGATCATTAGTAATTCATTTTTACGCTCACCATCAAGTAAGTTCAGCTTACAATAATTAGATTGTTCATCTGTTCTTTGATTAAATTTAACTGCCAGTTATCAAATTTTCACCCATTTCATTTAGTTTTTAACAACTGTTTTTTTTTAATTTGCCTAGAACATATCAAAAAGTTTCTTTTTTACTGCTCAGCAGCTAAAGAGTGTCTCATTTTGTGTGTGTGTGTGTGTGTGTGTGTGTTTTATATATATGGTCTAACCTTGGACACTGGACCTAATGTGGGCTGTTAAGTCAGGTTAAATAGTAATACCAGTACATTATTAAAAGTCTGTAAATTATACCCTGCATGTAATGTTAGATTATATTCTAATACAATACATATTGCCCTAAAATATAAAAAGGTTAAAAATTTATATATAATCATTACACAAATACAGTGTACATTCTGTAAATATATACAAAGCAAGTATTGCATTTTGAAGGTTATACTGTATTCTAAGAAGGGGCATGGTGTGGCAATTTTAAGAAGTCGTTGTTTCAGAACAAACCACTTGCAAACAAAGAAGACACATGGTTGAACACAAGAAATTAATTTACACAATTTAACAATTTCACATATTAATGCAACATGACATAGTAACTGGGTAATGAGTATTTAGATTAGATTAGATACTAGAGGGAGAGATACTACAACTTCAGGCCCTGCGTTTGACTGACTTATTGTGCAACTAAACCTCTTAAAATGCCTAGTTCAGCAGGTTGGTGCCCTTAATAAGTTCCAGCAACCACTGACTAGCTCACTCTGGTGAAGATCCCTAGGGTCTTGGAAACAAAAAACCCCTAGCCTCCTACTAGCAAGAGCCTCACAATCATAAATTATGTGACCTGCAGTTTCCTCCTCATTCCTGCACAACCTACACACGGTTTCTCCATGGTACATATTTAACTGCCCAGGACATCTGCTGCCCCTCTGAGTCCTCCAAAAGGAACTTTCCTTAAGAGATGTTTACAATGGGAATGCCCATGAAGGAGATCTCATTTTACCTGGTGTTGATTTGTAATCCACCTATTTATAGCAGACCTGGTCAACAATAGAGAAATCCCTAAAGCTGGCTCAGGTACGATAAACTTAGATACAGATCCAAGTCCAGCCAGTCGGTCTGCCTCCTCATTACCCTCAACTTCCCTATGCCTTGGAACCCAGTGAAGAGTCAGCCGGTTATCTAAAGACAGAGCATCAAGGTTCTTCTGACACTCCCAGACCAGCTTGGACTGTATTATAGGACCCACAAGTGCCTTTATTGCTGCCTGACTATCGGTATGAATATGAATGCATGCCTTTTTGAAGCCCCAATTTAAGTTTTCCCGAATAATGAGCAATTACAAACGTGCAGCTTAAGATCACTTTTCCTGTGGCATAATTTATAAGACTGGTTAAAAGTAACAGAAAAAAAAGCAAATGCAAAAAAATTACCAATCACTAAGCCTTCTTCACACTATGCACTAAGAATGAGAAAGAAAGTACACAGTAAAGAGTTGTTCAGATGAGTGCTTTAGAATATTTAATAATTCCTCCACTAATTTTAAGTTGTTCTGGCAAAATTCTCTAAACGACTGTTTTAGTTTTGTATTATATCATAACAATATAATCTTTTTACAGATTTTCGATTAGAAATTGATCTACTGGAGTGGCCACTATGATAAGACCAAGACCTGAGACCTTGAAATGTGCTCCTACCTGACATTAAATCACTTTTTGAAGGGTTGTTTAAAATTTTATAAATATACACTGTATGTGTTAGCACTTGGGATTCAAACTTGGCACAAAAATTGCTTGGACAAATTTTTAAAATTAAAAATTTCAAAATTCTGACAATTTCATATCTTTAAAAATTAATTACTTTTTCTTTTTCTGAAAATTTGACTACACTATTGTATACAGCATTAAAAACCAAATAATAATTTACTTACTTATTTACTTACTACTAAGCAAAGTAGCATTAGTACTTTGATAATTTGAAGTTGTGAAATATGTTGACTTTTCAAAATATGGTGAAATTAAGATATTGAGACTGATAATGATCAGGATTCATTTTTGTATTTTCAAGTAATTTGTAGGTACAAAATGGTCATGTAAATGTAGATTTTAATAATAAATAATCATAGTATATTTTTGTACGGCTTTTGGCGAAATCACATGAGGGCTTTTATCGCCGGATCATAGTATGTGTATGACAGCATACACATACTATGATACACATACACAATCATAGTATGTGTATGCTGTCATACTGACTTGATAGAAATGAATTTCTTTATTCTTCTTTACATAATCCTTTTTGAAATTTTAATTTCACCATTGTAATCAGCATTAAAAAATGCATATATCATTAATTTAAATTTTGAAATTATACTGAAAATATGAAAAAGAACCCTGATGACCATCAAAAATATTTTTTATATCATTTTTTTGAAAATTCAAAATGCTCATTGAATTGAACTAAATGCAGTTTTTAACGCTGAAGAAATCAGACTTTTTAAATATTGGAGAAAAAAAATTATGAATTTTTAAAGATTTGGAATGGCCACCCATTTAAAAATGTTTAAAGAATTTTACTTGTTAAGAAACTTATCCAAGCTATTATCAATCAATTTTTGTACCAAGTTTGAATCAAATCGAACCAAAATTGTTAATGTGAACATGCTACACACACACATCCATAAAATTTTTAGTAATCCCTCCTCAAAAAAGGGATCTAGAGGTTAGGATCTGTGCTCACTTCAAGATCCTAGGTCTGGGTCTTACAGTGATAACTGCTCCAATAGATCTTTTTCCAATGGAAATTCGCTATTGGAATTAGATCGTTAAATCATAATTTCAAGTAAAGTACAGGACAAAAAAAATTTTTACTTATTTTGTTTTAGGACCTTCATTCCAAGTTTACCCACTATCCGTGCAGCATCCTCCGGCAATGGCTGGAGAATCTAGTAGACAATCCTACGACATGGAGGATTCCTTGGATGTAACTTTAGATAGTGGTAAGTTGGAATAATCTTTCATATTTTATTATGTTAAGCATTCTGATCAGTTTTGTACCAAAAATAAGGACCTGATATTGAAACTACATAAGTGAGGTACCTACAGGTTGTCATAATAAATAAACATAATAAATAACATTGCTTTATTAACAGGAGTACAATTATAAAACATAACTATAATGTACATTTTAACTGAAATTTACACTAATAAGAAATAGTAAGCCTACATGGTTTTGCAACAATTTTACTTAGGAAGACCCAAGTGTGCACAATAGTCGGACGTTAACAAAAAAAAAAAAAAAAAAAAAAAAAAAAAAAAAAAAAAAATTAAGAAGATGTGTACAGTGGTCTTAAAATTCAAGTATCAAATTAAATATTATTGTACTACATTAATTAAATACTAGCCAGTGGTACTACTTGAGGTGCTATAACACTGAACATCATCTTGCTATGCATTCATTTCTTTTTCCCATTAAATACAAAAAGGTCATAAGGGCCTACTAATTTATATAAATTTGGATTCTTTCACTACATCATTGCAAAAAAAATTTGCATTTATTATAACATTTTATTTTCACATTGCAAGAAGTACCTCGCAATATATTTATGAGCTTTATCGCAATGGCAAAAACAAAATTGAGTAATGTTGTTGAGAAAGAAGTAGTAGGGAGTCAGTGTCATACAACAGTTGTAGTACAGGGTCACTTGCTGTGCTTAAAGTGGTATATATAGTCTAAACTGTTTAAAATTATAACACCCACAAACGATACACTCAAATTAATCTATTTGTTAAGCTACTTTCAAATAAATTCAAAAAACTGATGTACCTTTTATCATGTTAGTCTCAAAGTGACATAATATTACCCACTAATATAATAATAATAATAAGGAAACACTATCCTGTTTTTCTACCCATACCAGCCAAGCAGTTGCTTCAACCTACGTTTTGATGAAAATCGTTAAAAATTTAAATTTTCTACAACTTTATAATTTAACATTTTTTTAATCTTTTACAGTTTTCATGTAATACGAGGGTTGATGAAATATAAATGAGACTGATTTTTTAAAAAATTTATTGCTTACTTACAAATTATTCTTGATACAACTTATTTTTCTACATAGTCTCCCTTGCACGAGTAACACATTTTTCCCACGGATTGGAAGTTTTTAATTCCATCTTCGTAAAAAGTTCTCGGCGTTCATTGAGCCATTGGAGCACGAAGGTCTCCACCGCAGAATCGTCTTGACGCTGGCCTCCAAGCGCCTCTTTGAGTGGCCCAAACAGGTGATAGTCGCAGGGTGATAAGTCTGGACTGTATGGGGATGTTCCATTGGTTCCCAGCCAATTTGATCGAGTTTAAGCCTCGTAGCGTTAACCGAATGTGGTCGGGCATTATCGTGAAGAAGAATGACGCTTCGCGGTTTAGATTTCCTTTTCCTATGAAAAGACTGTTTTGCGGCCTCTAAAACATCGCAATAATATTGTGCATTTATTGTGCGTCGTTGATGGAGGAAATCGACGTGAAAGGCGCCTTGATTGTCGAAAAATAGTGGCCATTATCCCGGCCGACGATCGTGATTTGGCCTTCAGAGGCGCCCTCTCTCCCCTCTTCCGCCACTCCATACTTGCCTGTTTCGACTCGGGAGTGTAATGGTGAACCCATGTTTCGTCACAGGTGACAATCCGGTTTAATAATGCCTCACCATCTCGTTCAAATTGGGTCAATAGTCGCTGGCAAATCTCCAAACGATTCCGTTTGTGAACGTCGGTCAAAATTCGTGGAACCCACCTTGCAGATACTTTGCTGAGTTCCAGGTTTGATGTAACGATTTTTTGAACGCTACCATAGCTCAACTGGAGTTCATCTGCAATAAATCGCAGCGATATACGTCTGTCTTCGTCCAGGAGCTTCGAACAGCATCAATGTTTTCGTCCGTGGCCGGAAGTGGTCAGGCGACGATCATGGCTGAGGTTTTCTACTGCTTCCGTCCTTCGGCGAATTCCTTGTGCCAAGCAAAAACGCGAGCTCTTGACAGGGTCCTGTCCCGTATTGAGCCGTCAATCTACGAAAGATTTCAGTCGGATTGACCCCCTCCTTGGCCAAAAACTTAATAATAATTCTCTGCTCCACGGAAACGTGCACTTCACTCTCACTCATTGTATAGTTTTATACTGAAGGGTCCGAACGGAAATATTGCCCGTCTACGCCCGTCCCAAACCTCCCAGGCTACCTGAAACCCCACCCTTTAGAGTTCAATGTCCAACGGAAAAGTTTTTAGAAAGTCAGTCTTGTTTATATTTGATCAACCCTCGTATATCCTTTTTATTTACACTGTTACACAGCAAAAGAATATTCAACTAAAGTGATCACCAAATACACCATGTCCACATGAACTGTGGGTCCATCATATCCCTCCTTATCAATGTTGTGACTGACAGTTACAAATTACTTAAAAGTATAATGCTGATGACATTCAACCCTCTCTTTCCATTCTCATACCAAAAACATACAGTTTAATGACACACTCTATCAATCTATCACAGCATGTAAACATGCCAGGTTACATGTACTGCCTCATAAACTATATTTTTACCGACCATTTTATATTACTACTTGAGGAGAGAAGAAATAAAAAAATACATTGTAGTAAGTGTTTTAGTTTAGTAGGCTAACATGTTTTAGTTCAGCCTATGTAGCACTTAAGGCGTATCATAGAATTTTGTTCTTTATCCGATAAACTGCGGTTAGCACTATAATACGGTGCTGCATTGTTTACAAAAGTGCGCATTATAACCGGCAAGCATTGTAGTAAACTTAGATTCATTAACAATGAAGATGTAGGCAAAATGATAGATTTTTCCTGATAACCTTTTTTAAACTTTGCACTGTAAGAATGTAAAATCATTTAAACACTAATGCCAATCGGCTGCAAGACTAAACAGTCACCTGCCAAGAATTTTTTTTCTTTATTACAATAACTCAGTTTTACAAAAAAATGTGCTTGAAACATTTTTTCTATATTCAAGAACATAGAACATTTAAAACGTGGAAATGTGTTTACCAAATAATCTGAACTGCACTTTAAAGCTTTACATTAAAAAAATAATGGCTGTCAGATTGAAAGTGATGTTTTTCAAACATGTTTTTAGAATATGTTGGCAAAATATTAGCCATAATTTAGTATAGGCTCTATAACTGTGTGTTTTTTAATTAATTTGTTAACTTGTTTAGACACTGAAACTGATAAAGTTCCAATTGACAACTTAGCCTGGTTGTCAAACTACACAAGCAGCGATAACACAACCGTGACCCTTCCTCTCGCTTCAGGAGATGCAGTGTTCAAGCTTGGCCATAATCAGGTACTACTTCTCTATCTATAAAAATATATGCATTGGCTAATTTTTTTTACACTTGATTATGTCTATAAACATAGACTTAAAATGGTAAGATGCAACCATGCTTCTCCCCACTTTCACCACCCCGAGTTGTCAGCACATATTGATTCACCCATGGCTGAAGAATAAACAGGGTATACAAATAACATTGCATCAGTGATAATATTGTGTTATTATAGATGCAAGAAATTAAAAAAAGACCAAACCTTCAGTACAAAGGGGACAAGGATGAAGATCTTTCGCAACAAAAGACATTCATTAACCCTTTAATTAGTACAGCAGTATATTTATGAACATGAAAGATTGTGTTGTACATGGTATGTAAATTTATGTTTTGGATTTTCTCACCATTTACTTAAGTTTGTTAGATCTTCAGGCTACTGGGACATATGGACAATAAATTACAGGGAAAGTAAGTAAAATAACTATGGATTTGGCCTTGGCATTAAGATTTATTACAGATTAAAGAAAGACACTCTGTCATGCCTACACTACTGTCAATCGAAGGTAAACCGATATTTATCACGGGTACATTATATACACAAACATTAAGTGCTTGGTAATCAATGTGGAAACTTGCTAACGAAGCAGCCCTCGAAGAAAAATTTTGAGTGTGTACATTTCTTACTATAAATTATGAATTTAACCAGAATATATTTGACTATAATTTAATATTAAAGTTTTGTGTTTTAAACAGAAAACTCAATAATTTACAATGTGTGGAAGTTAATGGAATACTTTTTTTAAAAAATCAAGCTACATTACTTAAACTTAATTGCATTTGCACCTCCTTAAGACCCTTCTCTTTTCTTTGTCTTATTACCTTTTAGCCTGGTTGAAAACTTAGCTAAAAGGTTTCTTGTTCAAATTTTCATTTAAGACTGTTTGTTTCAATTTAGCAGCTTGTTGTTTAACTGGGGAAAATAAAAATGGTGCAAAAATTTAAACGTTTGTGTATCAAAATGTACATTTCACATAATGTTGTTAGTTTTGGGAAATTTGCTTCCATTACATAAGCGAGATAGCTGCATGCAGTCATTGTACATGACGATCACAATACATACAAGTCTCACTGATGTGATTGAATCGAATTTTCTGAAATATTTTTCACCATGCCCTTTGTTAAAAAACCTGATTCACAATCATAATCAGCATTAAGATCTGCATCATATTAGCATTTTAAACTTTCAGATTGCTTTGGAAAAAAAAGCAATTTATTTTCATAACCAATGGAATTTGAAAACACAAAATTTAATTTATGTAGATTGTCATCGTGATTATGATGGTAAAATCAGATTTTTAAAAAAAGTGTAAGAAAAATTTGTGTGAATTTTAAGATTTAAAATGGCCACTTTGAAAATGTTGAATGATTTTTATACCAAATTTGAAGCAAATAAAACCAAAATTGTGAATGTGTGTGTAAGGGTGCACACTTGCTCCCCCCCCCACACACAAACATTTTAATGTCAATCTCAAGGTCCTGGGTCTGGAGCTCCAATACCCTATTAACCAACGGAAATTTTATAATGAGGGTATAAAAACAACTTTACATAGAGATGAGAGTTTATGTGACAATTTTTCAAACTGTTTAATTTTATTTGTTAATGGTTGATTTTTTTGTGGTATAAAATTTTTAGTTTATGACAGTTCTAATCTTAGGACAGTGGTTGATGTAAACTTTGATATTAAAAAAACAAATTTTATTGTAGGATAAATTAGTAACTTTTATTTGACTACGTATATTTCTAAGGCCAGGTGACCACCAAATGCGAAGTGGAGCGGACTACACATTCAAAACTAAACGCGTTGTTTTTAAAGTAAGTGTAGCCACTGAAAGCTAAATAATGCTGAGTGGAGTCAAGCAGTGGTGCTGGACTCTGCTCCATGTAACTTTGACTCTGTCTATATTTGGTTTCAAAAACTGTCTGCTTTTCCCACCACGCATCGAAACTTATTATTTCTTGTTACATAGGTTATAGTTTTTAAACACAATAGTTCCTAAAATTTGTTTTTTTTTTTTTGGTGTTTAACGTCCGATTATTATGCACAATTGGGCTAATGCAGACAATGGGATGATTTATAGCGTTTGAAAATGCCAAGATCTGGCCGGGAATCGAACCGGGGCCTCGGGGTGAAAGCCCAGTACGCTATCAACTAGGCTACCGAGGTGGGTAATGTGTGTGTGTGGTGGTGTGAGTGTATGTGTGGATGTGTTACGGTAGACCTAAATATTTAGATTTAAGATACAAATATATTCTTTAACCTGAATAAACTCCGGTTTTAGTTACCATTCATCTTCATTCCGCTTAGCTCTGCTCTGCATTTGGTGGTCGCTTGGCCAAAGAACTAAAATTCTTCTTTCTCTTACTAAAATAAATACTACTGAAAACTCTGTTATACATAAAGAATAACAAAATTTGTATTTTATTGTTTTTAGCCTGATGTTAGTTTTGGAACGTGTCAGTTGCCCAACACAAATGCAACAGGAGAATGCCGCCATTTAGAGTATTGTGCCTTGCAAGTATTTGAGACATCCTTTCTTAACTTTGTACCTTACCGATGTGATATCACTAATGGGTATGTTCATATAATTAATTTTGACACTGATAAATTTGATGTTAGTTTAAACACAATACTGTACAACTATAAACCAGTGGCTAGATTTACCAAATGTTACAATTAACCTTTGATAGTTTAATATAATGAAATTAAACACTGTGGTTCAAAATTTAGGCATACTGTAAAAAAAACCCTTTACAGAGTTGAAGCAAGACTTATTTTGTACAATTCACAGTTACGTTGAAAGTCACTACTCATTATAGTAGCAACCGACACTTTGTGACAATTCCCATGACGTCAATGATGTGGTTTCCCACAGTCACTTTCAGTCGCAATACTCTTATAAAATACTTATATTTACAATTACTTCCCATTTATCTTAAATAAGTAAACAGTTATTTGTAAGAAAAATTTTGATTCGAACATGTTAGAAAACATTTATGAACTTGTTATAAAAATTACTATATAATAAAAACTGTATTAATTTTTTGAAATGCGATTTCAGATACCTTGGAACATGCTGCCCTACATCATAGAAGTATTGAACAAGGATGTAAACAATAAAATTTGTTATTAAACCTATTGAGAATATATTTTTATGAAAATTTAAAACTGATATATCAGACAACCATGGAAAACCAGATGGATATACAAACTATGTTTAAATCCTTACATTATCTTCTACTTAATACAAAAACAGATTTACTGCATTCCATCAGCTCTGCTCCTAGTGGATCTAACTCAAACTAAGGTGTTGCAAAAACAATTTGCATTTTCACCACCAGATGACAGACATCTGATGTTAACTACTTAATAATAACATCACCTGTTTACTATAATAATAATACTGTACCTATTTACTATAATTAAAAAATATTACAGAACAAAAATAACTTATAATAAAAAAAATTGGAATTTTAGAATTTAAAACTGTAATTCAAATATACATTTTATTCTGCATCTATTAATGTTTTTTTTTTTTTTGCCTAAAATATTGCAAGTAATGTATTCCTGTCATATTGGAAAAATGCCAGTTTTCAATTACAGTTGTCACTCAATAATATACACCTCTACAATTCAGAAAATTCTTTTATTCATACTGAGATGCTCGATCCTTGAAGAAGTATCAATAAATCGTACAAAAACAATGATTTTGTTGATTTCTTGTTTATACTATGTAAGTTTATTTGTTCAGTCATACTATATACTGTAACCAATTAACTGTATAACCCACTCATTTTAAAAACATTTATTTACTGATAAAATATGGCTCATGAAATAGAAAAGCAATGTCAGGTGTCGGCACCACAGAGCTGGGGCTCACAAATAAACTGTTCCATTCAACAGAAACAACACTATACTGGATAACCTAGACTAAACAAAGTGAGAGAACAAATGTTTAAATAATAATAAACAATAATGGAGGCCTATTTATTAGACTATCATGTCTATACTTTATGCCAGTTAGACTAATGAGGGACGACGGATCAGCGTTAATGGTAAGGGAAATAATTGGCTAGAACTAAGATCATTAAGGTGCACAGTTCAGAGATACAGCAGACTGACCAATGCATTAGTAACATCAACCATCGAGCCCCCTCCTAATACTCGAGTGAGCCACTAAATGTGGCTAACACTATTTTCTTGTTAGGTTTGGCATATATCAGACCTTGTTCACATCCAGTGCTCACACCATACTAGCTTAATACTAAAATCTTTAGTACAAATTATCCTCATCAACAGAACACTAACTGTTTCACTTGTGCATAGATTCTGCATAGACAATTGCTCACTAATTGTATTATGAGTACTTAGCTTTATGAAGGGCTTTTATTTGTATAAAAGTGAAAATATTGACCTGTACATATTGTTTATTAGGACTGAAAAATGTGAATAAAAAATATTAAAAATAATGTTTTTTTCTGATAAAAAAATGTTTTCTTTAAAAAGCGCATGTTTTTGTAGATGTGATTTAAATTAAATTTATATACTGTATTCAATACTAGCAATGATTTGTGTGTGTGTGTGTGTGTGTATATATATATATATATATATATATATATATATATATATATATTTACACTGTGTGAACGATTAGGTGAAGTGGTCACAAAATGTGGAACGGAGTTGCACTAAGTGGAGTGGACTACACACTTAAAACTGTACCTACTGTTTTTTATTGTAAGTGTGGCCACTGAAAGCGAAAATGAACTGAGCAGTCGTTTAGCTCTGTTTCACTTTTAACTGGCTTTACTAAAAACAATAGGTTTATTTTAAATGCATAGCCTATTCAGCTTAGTGCAGCTTTACTCTGCATTTGGTGGTCACCTGGCTTAAAAAATAGTCCTATTTCAAAATTTTCCTCTGTAAAGTTCAGTCGTGAATTATGTCTTGAAAATGAAAGTTTTTTCTGAACATTATTTTAAAAAATTGTCTTCCTAGACTGTACAGTGTTGGTGGTTACAAAATGTTAAAACTCTCACCTAGTTATACACAGGGTTTAATAAATGACGCTAATTTACACAAAAGCATTTATCTACAAGAATAATGACAAATTTAAATACTTCGAAGGTCGGCTTAACTGTTTTAGTTATCTGTTCCAATTCATTCCAAGAATGTTTCGTGCCTAAAACAAAAAAAAAAAAAAAATTAAATTAATGTAACTTTTTCACTAATACAAAACCAGTTAGGCCTACTATTAACATTTTTTTACAAATCAGTCTTTCATATTTCAAGCCATTCAGATCTGAGGAAACAGTGAATATCAGGTTAACATACATATTTCTCTTATATATTTAACACTTTGGCTGGCTAATAGTATAACCCTATGTACAACTGCTGGGCTATTTCAGCCGAAAAGTACTTGTGTAACAATGTAATTAAATATATATATTTAATATTTTTCATTATAAAAACCTGAAAAAATCATTTTTATTAAATATAGATACTGTGTAGGATTTATTGGTATAGCACTTTTTTGTTTTAATCAAATTCTAATTTAGTAATATTAGATTTTTAATTTAAGATTGAAGAAATAATTTTTAAAAAAATATATTTGAACTACAATAAACCACTTTATTTTACTGACTATCCTAATTTGACTGGTATAGTCATACTCTCTTGTAAATTCTGACCATTTTCATAACCATAACTTTTAACTGAATTGTCATCAACACCAAACACATCACAATTGTCATCCATTTTGATTACCTAGTAAACAAAAATCAAGGACAAGGTTATGTAACAACTCTTATAATTTCATTTTTGATACTCAGAAAAATACTGAAAGTGGCAGAAATGTGAACTAAAATAGAATCAGTGAATAGAGAAATAGTTAGACACTATCTATTGGATTTATTTTGAACTATTACCAACAACACTATAGAAAGGATAGATTCTTGTTCTGCATTTCTACAAAAATTACAATGATATATCATTGTGTAGCAACCAAAAGGGTTAATTTAAATTTATGTATTTCTTTTATGTAAATCTAATTTCTACTTAAAAATATATTTAATACTTGATAAAAGTAAGATTTAGTGGCTGTATTCTGCCTAATTATTGGGCATGATTATTCGGCCTAGAGTTTGTTTTTTGGTGTTTAACGTCAGACTATTGTGCACACTTGGGCTAATGCAGACAATGGGATGATTTATAGCATATGAAATGCCAAGCCCTCGCCGGGAATCGAATCCGGGTCCTCAGGGTGTAAGCCTAGTACGCTATCCACTAGGCCACCGAGGCAGCTATTTATTGTAAAATGTAATTTATTTAGATTTTAATAATGTTTCACATTATAGTGAAATAAGATTTTCAAAAAATTGTAAGAAAAAAGTATTGTTGAAAAATTGATTCTATCACATCAGTAAGACAGCTGTATGCCATTAATTTTTGTGTGAATTGGATTCAGTTCTCTCTTATATTACATTATTAAACAGAAAATATCAAACTGTTAGAACACCAAGGCTATCTGTTGTCATATTTAACAAGTTTGTCACTTGTAATGAAATATTTTAAATATTTGGCCTAGAAACTGGAGAAGATTAACATTATAGAAACTAAGCTCTGTTTAACATTATTATCTTGTCTCTAATAGACTTGATAAAATTAAACAGAACAGTGTTATCTACATTAGATTATACTTGGGAAGCCAAATCTGAAATGCTGCATACCAATTCTGTGGTCTTTTGAAACAAACAAGAAACAAACTTGCTACAAAAGTTAATCCACAAAGAAATTTACAGAATACTATAAACCAGTACATCTTGGCACATGAGTCATCCGAGGCTTAAAAAGGTTAGTACAGACCTTAGATTTCAACTGCAGTGTTTTGCTGATAGTGAAAAAGCACCAAGCTGTTATACAATTTAAGCTGTTCTACAATTTAAAACTACCCAATCAACATCATTCATACAACTTTACTGTCTACATCATTAAGACTAAATCCTTAGAACTCAAAACAGCAACGCTGCACTAACTTTTTTCTACCTTTTTCTTAATAATATGCCATCTAAACATTTTAATGTTTAATTTTTCATTCCGTTAGTATTTTTTTATGCCAACATACTGTTACTCAGTACATAAAAATGTTTTAGAAGCATAACAATAACTTTTGTTAAGCTAAAGTTTTCTAGAATGATTTCAGATATTCAAAACTTCAGGTGAACCAAAGTTCAGTTTTCAATAGGGGTCTGTGGGGCCCCGAATTTTACTGATCGGATCGGGTCAATTGAAAAGCCCAACTACGGTTCGGGACAAGCATACAATTCGGGTCAAGGACGGGTCGGGCCAAGTAAATATTAACTTTTATTTTTAGGCAATAATGTACGCAATATGTATACATATTTTCACTACCAAAATTCGTAATATACAAATAATAT
Organism: Callitettix versicolor; assembly: GCA_022606455.1. Lineage (NCBI taxonomy): Eukaryota > Metazoa > Arthropoda > Insecta > Hemiptera > Cercopidae > Callitettix > Callitettix versicolor. Next base: position 48,768,764 of record CM040186.1, read on the forward strand.
AAACAAAGAACAATTAAATTAATTATCAAAGGTCAAGTGTTACCACTTATAATCATTCTATTTGTCTTACTGGACAAAACCAATTGCAGTGGGTGCAGTATTATTGGTTAGTAGTTTTATTTATTGTGATGCTACAATGAGAAGGGACCAAGTGGACTGTGCATGTTTACAAATATAGTTTCCTGGTTAGGCTGGGTCAACACACTGCCTTGTCAAATAAATATGTCTGTGATTGACAAATGTACACAATCAGTTTAGAGAATCTGCAGATATCCTTTTTCCGAACTAAACGAAATATCGTTTCATGATTGTCACTAAATTAAAAGATGTAATTTTTTAAAGACAAAAATCAAATGAAAATATTGAACACAATGAGCCTGTATTACATCGGTTCATACGGTATTCACGTAACTTTTGTGCGCCGATATAATTGGCCCGTGACATAATTCACACAACTTTTGCGTGCCGATATAATCAGCCCGTGTGGTATTCACACATTTTTTTTCGCCGATGTAATCAGTCCGTGGCGGTAATCAGTCAGACCAAGGGCGCCTGTATTACACGGGCTCGTGGCGGGTATTCACACAACTTTTGCGTGCCAATGTAATCGGTCCATGGCGGTATTCAGTCAGTCCAACAGAGCCCATATTACATCGGCTCGTGGCGGTATTTACACAATCTTTGCTCACCGCTGTAATCAGTCTGTGACGGTATTCAGTGAGACCAACAGAGCCCATGTTACATCAGCCCGTAGTGGTCAGAGGATTAAATATGAAATAAAGAAAATTTTAATTCTAATTTTTTTGACTTAAACCTAGCTAAAAATGTGATGTGTTCCCCATTTAACTTTTTGGCCCGACCCGACCCGAAAAGCCCGAGCGCCGAAACAAAACCCAATCCGAACTCTAAAAATCTCGGCTCGCAGACTCCTAGTTTTCAATATAATTGTATTTTGGCTTCGAAACAAAGAAGAGCATGCTAGTGATGGAGTGCATGGTCTGAGACCAAAGGGAGTGTGAAATGTGTTATTACCCTGGGACAGTATGCCAGTGTTCCAGGGATAGGTATGACCATTAATGACTGTTTCGGGAGTTATTGAAACAGGCTTTAAAGAAAGCTCAAACTTACATATATATCGATTGATTCAAGCACTTGTGGTTCAACAATAAAGCTGAAGCAGGATCTGCATCTGAGTTTAACTGGAGGTTTGTCTATTTCTGGATGTGTAGATCAACAAGCAACACCAGAAAAGATGGGACAACCTTACTAGACAGCATTCCTAGAGTAAACGTTTTCTAAAGAGGTTAACTCTAAGAGAACTTAAGGACAAGTAGGGATCCTGAGCAGAGAGCAACTCAGGAAACCACAGGACTCATTGTAGAGGACTGTGGTCTGAAAGTGTATCTGAAAGGGATAGGAATGAATAATAGAAACCATGTTTACGCTATGAATAAAGGAAGAAGAAACTGTATGACAAATAATCTATGATTGTGAGGTTCTTGTCAGCATGAGATAAAGGATGTTTGGCATCCATGACCCTGAGGACCCCCAGCAGATTAAGCACAGCAGTGAGTAAAACTTGCTGAGGGTACCAGTCTATTGAACTAGAATCCCATAAGCTTAAATTTCCAAAAATACAAAACTCTTACAGTATCTGAGAATACACAAACCTGAACAACCAAAATTAAATGACTCTATTATTATATTTTGCTGTCATTCATAGTATTGTCTTGTCACCCAGATAACTACATTTTCAAAAACATGTTTGTCTGTGTGTTGAGGTTTTGAAAAAAAAACAGTTGCTTAGAAATATGTCAAACAAATTAAGTATGATCGGCAACAAGATGTACTAACAATAAAGATTTGTCTTATCAATAGTTCACTATACAAATTTTAAAATTTAATAATAAATGGGTACAAACATGTAATGGGTTCATTCCATATTATGGTTGACTGAAAACAAATATCTGTTATTGAACCAAAAATAAAAATCTTGTGTCACATTTTCTCAGCCTTTTTATTTTAATTGCGATAATTTCTTCAAAAACACTGCAAATTAACATAGCTAGTTTTTATGAACATAACCTAAAACTTACTAAAGCCTGTCAGTTGTTCAACAAATTCAACTAATCATTACAAATTAATATACAACTGAACTTTCAGTATAACTATCAATACAAAATTTGTGTACTCGCAGCATGCAATGCTCAAAGCCAACATCACAATCAGCCCTAAAACATGATACATGTTAATAAACATGTCATTTAAGAGTAAAGACAAATATTTGTAACTGGCAGGTTTAATTCTACCCTGGTTGGCATTACAGGATTTGTTTATAAATCTCATATTTATGATGGATTTAAGAATAACAGAAGAAAGAACAGGTCTAACTAGAATAAGAAGGAAACTGATCGCCTCATAGCAATCATTTATTAGCAATAGTTATTAATAAATAAAATATAAAATACTTTTATTTATTGCTTACTGTTGTGAATGTGGCAGAAAATACTTCTTTCGCAAATTGTGTGGCATACTCCGACTGCACTAAAACACTATTTAATTGCGAAGCCTCTTCAATCCGGCGTCGTAAGAACTGCCACGTCTCTTGATGATCCACTGAGCTATCTTGTATCATGTACAACTCGGTCATCTTGTAAATACCAGCAAGAGCAACTCGTCTAGTGTACCAATTAAACTAGAAAATAATAGAAACATACCAATTTTTTTTTTTTTAAGTACAGATGATTCTAGACATTGGTTCACATCACTTTACAGTGACAGAAGCGATGCTTCAAATAAAAGTACATAACAAATAAAATCATAACAGACAGATCATTTTCAATTATGTTTAATTAAGGACTATTTAAAAAGTAAAAATTGTTTATAACCGCATTGAATGTTACATCTACTCAGTTGTAGCACCATTTGTTCATAAGTCTGGCCAAACGTCTATTTTTAATATTTAAAAGAAACGTATTTCATAAATTCTAAGAAGCACTGTATTTTACAGACAATTTTTAAGAAAAATTACAAAGTGATAGACATTTGAAAAAAATAAAATTTAATAAATGAACATACTTGAAAACACATGATGAAATACTTAAATGTACTAAACTAATCCTCAGGATTATGATACCTAGTACTAAGTAGTTATTAAGGTTATGGTAATAATAAAACCACATATTTTAATAACAGTAATATATCTATAATTGCTGTTCTGCAGTTCTGTTTCCATTTTGTTCAGTGAATAACATAACTTACCGTTTCACTGCTTCATCATAATGTACTCTTTTTGAAGACATTTGATATACAATATTTTTTTTCAGTAAAAAACAAATTATACATACTTCTTTACAATAAACCTAACTTTTCACAAAAATGAAATAAAGACATAGATAAACCTAACCTACCTAAATTACAAATTCATTTAATATAAGTGAACTAATATTTTCACCAGTAGAACCTCTAAGCTAATTTGGAATATTCAGTAAACAAGTCTGAATAATCCTCACAAATAAAAAAAAAACTAACAACTACAGGATAAAATTTTAAATTAGAATCCTGCTTTCACTGCAAGCCAGAGGTTCTATCTGAAAATACTTAACAGATAGAATACTTCTATTTTGCAATATTGCAAGTTAGAAATACTTAACTTGCCTTTTTGCAAGTTTACCCTTAGCTATTTCAATAATAACTGCTGTTGTTTTAGTTCTGTCTTAGTTAAACTATAATGTTTTTGGGGAAAACCATCTTACGAAAAAGTAGTCCTGCGTGATCAGCAGCGTTAACAGACACACTGTGCTAAATTAGGAAGAAGTAAATTCAATTAGGCTCTCATTACATTCAACTGAACATCGCTTTTAAAAAAGTGTCAACTTTTATGGTTTTGAGCACATTTGATAATACATACTTTTATGTTTTGGATCATTAACATGGCAAGAAATATTACATCTCCCACCATATGAAATGTTGAAGTCTCATTGGTATATAATACAAAATGCATATTTCACTTTTAAGTAAGCCTGCTTGTAAATGTAAGTATTATAAGTAAAAGAGGTATAATTATTATGAAACTGAAGTTCAATAATTCATAGCAACAATGAAATGACAATAAAACTGAGTGACAATAAAAATTCATTTGCCGTCCAGTTGAGCTTTGGCTCTCCGGTCTATTTATTTTAACACCACAGCCTATACACTATGAGTGTTAATTTACTGATGACCAAAATATTGTTAAATTCTGTTAATGTCTAGTGTCTAACAGCATATTGTTACAACATTTTTTAAAGTTCTGACAATGAAATTGGCCAAATGGTTTAAAACAAATTGTGTTATGTTCACTGCTCTCTGTAAAATACCATAAAAATTACAAAAAACACAAACAAATCAAACCTTTAAATTGTCATAAAATTAGTTTCAAATACGTAAATTTTATGCCTAATGCATATAAGTTGGCAGGCACACAATTCACACACTTACTCTGCTGGTGGTTGTTTCTACTTACATCTACCGATCTGTCTCCTGCATAGTAGCAGATGTCATCAACAAGGGTCAGAAGATTGGCAAGAGCTGTTGGTACATTCGGAGGCAATGTCATGATCGCTAAAGCTTGTGGCCAGGTGTTGAGATAAGGCAACAGCATGCGTAACCTTGTTTCCACAGCACTACTTATCAATTCTTTGGGGTCTGGTTGACTATTCATATAACAAAATGAATTAAAACGATTTAATATTGATTTAGACAGATGAATACTGCTAGTCTAAATATATTCAGTGTGCACATTCATCGTAGGCCTACAATGTATGAGGGTCACTTTTAAAGTAAGAACCGTTCGTGCATTGTGTCCACACAGGTTGTCAAGTGACGTCTGTTCAAGGTTAGCCACTCTCGGCCAGTCCCCAACTGTTCTGACGTTTTCTCTCTCTCCTTGAGTTGGTTATTGGGTAATTCTGCTTTGTTTGTCACCATGTCAATAATGGATCCCACTGATTGTCAAGTGTGATCTATTTTTAACAAGAAATGTTTGTCCTGCTGAAATTTACCAACATCTTGTTAATTTTGTGAGGAAGGTGTAATGAATGATGAAAATGTTCATAAGTGATCAGGCATATATGAAGGAAGAACAATAGTCATGATCAAGAACAATCCGGATGGCCTATCATCATAAATTAAGAGTTGATACAAAAGTTTGATGAGGAAATTCGCCAAAACAGGTGCTTCACTACTGACATGCTTCATCAAAAAATTTCCTGAAGTTTCAAGATCAGTAATTTATAAAACTGTTTCTGACAAACTCTAATAAAAAAAAATTTATACGAGATGGGTGCCAAAAATGTTGACAGAGGAACACAAAACAAAGCATATAGCATAGACAAGAATGGTGAAAAGTTCTTGAGTCATATTATCACTTGTGATGAAACATGGATTGCTCGCTAAACTACACAAACTAAATTACAATCTAGTGACTGGCATTATTCAAGTTATGCTATAAAAGCATGAAAATTCAATTAAGAATCATCAATACAGAAAATCTTGGTTACCTAGGATGGAAAATTATTATGCTAACACTTCCTGCCAAGAGAAGTTACAATAAATGCTGAAAAGTATTTGAAACCTGTATTCAGAATCGCTGGCGGGGACTGCTTTCCAAGCGGTGTCATTATACATCATGATAATGCTTAATCTCATGGTGCAGCAAGGACGACAATGCAACTGGCAAACTTTCAATAGGAATCACTGAACCATTGACCACACAGCCCTGATTTAACACCATCAGACTTCCACCTTTTTGCAAAACTTTAGGAATTACTTGGAAAACAGCACTTAGAGGACAAGACGTGTTGAAAGAAATTGTTACTGACTGGTTAAATGGACAGGTGGCAGAGTTCGTTGAAGATGGATTTAAAGTCTTGTGACAAAACTTAAAAACGAGTGTTTAGATATTAAATCAGATTACGTTGAAAAGTAAAATAGTGTTCATATTTTCATTTCTAGTAAAAGTTATGTTCATAAAAAAACATAAAACATAAAGGTCTCTTATTATTATAAAACAGTAGTTACATTAAAAAATTACTCTTGCAATTTTTACTGATGAAGATCATTCACACAACTTTATCGGATCTGTCATTAATACTAATCTCTAAAAACTGAACCCTACAACATTTCCCTAATTTCCTTCTGCCTTTTCTAAGAAGGAATTGGTTATTATAGTATACTACATTTTCAATTTATTTTAGAGACAACTACTAATTTGAACACTGTATTTACTTTGTTTAGTTAGTGTTTTTAAATGAATGAATAATGTAAAAATGGTTGAGAAGTAAACCAAAATTTCTACACAAAATTTGTGTACACTATGATAACTTCAACTTTTTAAAGATGTAAACACAAAATGGAAAAAAATTATTGTAACAAAATGGAATAAATTATTGTAAAATTATTGTAACAGTCTGTAACGCAAAACTGTCTGTAATTATGAATAACAAACCTGACAGAACAAACTGTAAATAAATAGTGAATTAAATTATTTAAAGAAACATAAAAGCATACAAAATATGGGTTGTTTAAACAAAAATAAAGGTTAATTATCTAGCTGATGTAGTACATTGGCCTACATTATTTTCAAGAATCAAAAATGCAGCATATTTGAAACAAAAAGAATTATTAACTCCAATGGTTTTAAGCTATTGATGTCTGTTTTGTTATTCTTTCCTTCATCAAATTCATTTATCTCTTTGTAATCATAATGATAGCCTCATCTATGATATTAGATAGTGATAAGTGATATTTAGTCAAATCATCACTTGCTGTACTATCTTCAAAGATATTGTACAAAAACAAATCATATCTGTGTATATATATATATATATATATATATATATATATATATATATATATATATATATTGATATTAATTTTCCATGCTTTTTGATAGGGTTTAACCGAAAATCCCAAAACATATTTTGTTACTCAAAATTCAATTCAAATATGGTTTTTTAGTTCTATATTATTTTTTACAATGTTTTTTGTCTGTAAAATTTTCACAAAACACCATTTATTTCTTTATATGAACTGTATTACATTTTTTAAATCTTTGCTAAAACAACAAAGCTAGGGGTCAGTGGGCCGAGTTTTTTAGAGTTCGGGTCAGGCCGGGTCGGGTTTTTTTTTCGGCACTCGGGCTTTTCAGGTCGGGTCGGGACAAACGGTAAATGGGGAAGCCATCACATTTTTAGTTAGGCCTGTCAACAAAAATTGAATTAAAATTTTCTTCATTTCATATTTAATTCTCTGACCACCATGGGCTGATTATATCGGCGTGCAAAAGTTGTGTGAATACCGCCACGGGTCGATCTAATATGGCGCTGTTGGTCTGACTGAATATCACCATGGACTGATTACATCGGCGAGCAAAAAAAATTTGTGAATACCGCCAGGGACCGAGTATAACGGCGTGCAAAAGTTGTGTGAATACCGGTCTGACTGAATACTGCCACAGAAAGATTACAAGGCATGCAAAAGTTGTGTAAATACCGCCACAGGCTGATTATATCGGTGTGCAAAAGTTGTGTGAATACCGCCACTGGCCGATGTAATACCGGGCGCCATTGGTCACACTGAATACCGCTATGGACCGGTTACATCAGCGCGCAAAAAATTTGTGAATACTGCCACGGGCCGATGTAATACAGACTGACTCATTGTCTTCAATATTTTTATTTGATATTTGTATCTTTTAATTTAGTGACATAATCATGAAACGATATACATTCGGAAAAAGGATATCTGCAGATTCTCTGAACTGATTGTGTACATTTGTCAATCACAGACATATTTATTTCACAAGGCAGTGTGTTGACCCGGCCCAGCGAGGAAACTATATTTGTAAAAATGCACAGTCCACTTGATCCCTTCTCATTGTAGCATCACAATAAATAAAACTACTAACTGATAATACTGCACCCACGGACAGGTCAACAATTGGCTTTGTCCAATAAAACAAATAGAATGACTGTAAATGGTTAGACACTTGACCTTCGATGATTAATTAAATTGTTCTTTGTTTATATTATTTGTATATTACAAATTTTGGTAGTGAAAATATGTAAGCATATTGCGTACATTATTGCCTAAAAATAAAAGTTAATATTTACTTGACCCGAATTGTACACTTGGCCCAACCCGAAGTCTGGCTTTTCAATTGATCCGACCCGACCCGTAAAATTCGGGGCCCCGCAGACCCCTAAACAAAACCAAAATTATTGAAATTGGCTGAATAGCTATTTTACAAGTTTTCTCTCAAATATTTGCAAAATGAAGCAAAACTGGCTAAACAGTTGCGACACCCATATTGAACCTGTGTCAGGACATAATCCGAAATGTGATAACAAATACAAAACTGATTAAACTGGAAAAGGTAGAAATGTAATATGACTCAACACAATTGTGATATTCCTAACAGAAATTAGACATGTTAACGACATCACAGAACTGCTACTTTTACACAGCTAGTCTGATTTCATTTATCTAACAGTGAATGGCTGAGTTTAACTGAACTGTGAACTGAAATCTCTGGAATCTGTTCAACCAATCCACATCCCTAGTTTCTTTCATTTCCAATAAGATCTAAGATCACACCGCTTTGTCCTGTGCCTGTGTTAACGTATAATTAACTTAATTAATGGGTTCACAGTTTGGTACCTACCAATCTGAATAACACTATTTTGTACTGAAGATAAACCACACTAACTGTAACTGTGAAATTTTCACAGTTCACACTTTTGCTGATGTAGTATTACTGAGATGAGATAAATATTGATATTGCTAACTGCGCGCGCACCACAGTTCTTTCCCGACATATTTACCTTTTTGTTGATATTACTTATTTGGTATAGTGAATGTTTTTTGTAAAATTACTTTTGTGTAGAAGATTTGTGTATTTGTTTAAGTAAATAAATACCATCCACAGCAGTTTTTATTTTTTTTTCTTATTTATATTAGCCTATATGAAGAAGCAATAGCTACATAACAGGCCAGCCAAGATATTATTTCACAGTTCACAGATATTCAGTTTAATTTAACAGATATTGAAAATTAGCAGTAGCAGTTTTCACAATTAGCAATATTTCACAAATAGTATCATCTCTAACAGAAATAAAGATACTTATTTTAATAATTCCTTTACAGCTTAGAAGGAAAAGAATTACAGTTATAAACAAATTTGGCACTTTATCTACAAGGAGAGCTAGTACTCTGGGAAGTAACTAATCAGAAGTGAAGTTCTTCATTGAATCCTCTCCTAGACTTTATGAAAAAACTAGTGCTGGAGAAGGCACCATAACTGAGCATGCCAGGAATATAGAAAGGGGGCACAACAAATATACAAAGTAACCTTTGATATCCAATCGTACAATCTATTTAAACAAATTTGATTGCACAGACTATACAAATTAAATACATCAACTCACCTAGATACATTTGTTCTATCCTTTGGTTGTTCTACGTTATCAGCTGATTCCTTCAGCTGCCTTGCAAGTTCCTGGTTGCAAGTGGCGTAAAAGTGGAACACCAAATCTCCTCCGCCTCTCGGGAACATACCGTGGATTACACCAGGATATCCAAGTGTCTCGGCACCTTATCACAGTAAAATTATTGTACTGAAAAAAATATTGTGTTCTTATTCAATAATTAAAGTTATTTATTTAGAACTTTAATGACGATGTAAACAAACAAATGAAACAAAATAACTTTCTAACTGGCTAAAACATTTTTCCAGATCAAATTGTTGATGTCAATCAAGCTTGTATGGGCTACACATAACAGCTCTTGTTAACTTTCCTTTACGGTTCGAATGTCCTCCCTCACAGCTATATATCCCACTATTTTTCTATTCTTTATATAAATTCTAGGTTGATTTAACATAAATGGAAAGTACTGCAGTCTCTTAGAAAATAACTAATAAAAAAAGTCATTCATTTAGCTTTTCAGGTTGTAGACATTTAGCTTTTGAGGTTATCACATTTTTTATTTGGTTATTACATTTTTGCATAACTTGCTCATGTCAAGTGTCTATTTTTTTTAAATTTAAATAACAAATCTTTAAACAATCAATATCTTTTTTACATTTCAATAATAATTCATTATAATGACACAAAAAACTCAAAAAGTTAATATTTGTATAGAGTTAATTTTAATATCTAAACAGTTAATAACATTAATTACAATTTGCTCACATATATTTACAATTTACATTAATAAACACTGTTTTTTTTAAGAATAAAAGAATGAATGTATAATTCATGCTATTAACACTGTTAGCTGTAAACTAAGTCTGATATATGCTGAATCTAACATTTTTTTTTTTTAATATCCGTACTTAATTACCATTTAGACTAACGAGGACAAGGGTAATAATAGCAAAAACTGAATGTATAAAGCTTATGGCAGTAACAGCAGTCATGCATCTACAACCTTGAGGTACAGAAATTCCGAAATACAGAAGACCGATGGGTAAATTATAATCTGTCTGAATCTAACAGGAAAACAGTGCAAGCCATACCAGTGGCTCACCAAAGATCTAGATACTCTTCATTACATATTTATCTGATATGAATTCAGAACTCTCGTGTTTTACATTCTTATTATAAATACTTACACTTCTAATAGACCTACCATGTCTATTTTCAATCAATGCCGATGGTAAAATCATATCACATACCACATTCGATACAATTGTGCAATCTAACTGCAGTGGTACCCCGTTAACAGTCTGAATTCGTTCCTGAACTAAGACTGTTATTTGAGTAGATTGCTGTGCTATTAAGTGTTTACAATACAGACTTATGGAAAACATTTTACTTTTTTCAAAAATTGAAAACAGGATTTAAAAAACAATTTGAAACTCTCTCAGACACAACATTTTGTTAAATTTAAAAGTCAAAAGTAGGTAACAACTAAAACGTCAAAAAATTAAATATACAGTAAATGAGTTCACAGGAAGTAAAATTATGCATGATGACAGAAAAGGGAATATGAGTGGGCATTCTGAGAAGAGATAACTAAGAAATATCATGGAAGTTATTGTCCTACAAATACCAAACACCCATCAATCAAAGGCCTGTTTGTGTTCTCAGCACAATGGATATTTATGTAGTGTAGGCTATTTTTTCAAAAGGTGATTTTTGAATATTTAATATAAATTGAACATATAATAAAGCGGGTTAGTGAAAAAATTACAGAAAAATCGAAAACCACCTCCACTACGTATTTACTATTCAGCCCTTTATCCGAAAATAAACTGTTGTGTGGGTCATTTTTCATTCCGTGAATTAAACCTTTGTCCAGGTTAACCCTTAGCCGGGGTATCACTGTACTATTAACTTAAACATAATTAATTGAGATCTGTGACGAAAAATAGTTTCAAAAATTGGCTTTTTATTTTGAAGTTCATGAAAGTTGTTTCTGGAATGCAAACTCTGTTTAAGAATCAAATGCTAAATTGATTTTTCTCAGATTTGATAGGTACATTGGATTACCTTAAGTTGATTTGTAACTGAAAAATGGTAGGCTTAATAAGATTTTAAAACACGTAAAGAATAAATCAGGTAGTATAGGTTTGTGATGTGTTAAACTGGCTTCACTGGTTGAAATCAAACAAAAACAGGTTAATTTACCTGCACTAATTGCATTTTTTGTCCACCCATGGTTGTTCACAAAAGTTAAAGCTGAATCTAATATTTTCTTTCGTATATTGTCTTCATATTCATTTTGGTTACTGTCATATTTCTCCATTTCTTGACTAGAAGTGTGTGGTTCATTATCAGGTGGTCCTTTGGTACTATCAGTGGAACGAAGACAGGATGAAATCACCACATATTGGCTACCTGAAGTAGTTGAGATCTTTCAATTAATTTAATTTCTAATAAGAAACAATTTTTAACATTACTAAATAAAAATAAAGCAATATATTTTTAAACTCTTGAAATTCAAAGCCAAAAATAACCGAAAAGTTTAATTTAGACAAAATCAAAACAAACACAATCAATGATTTCTGACTGTATTTTATTATTGTTTTTTTAATTACTGTAAATTATAAAAATCTAGAAAATGAGATTTTCAATCAAATTTTCCTCAAATTCACATTATTTTTTAAAAGCAAAACGAAAACAATCAAAACAAATTAGAAGGAAGTCGGGGGATTCCTTCTTTCTATTTACTGTACTGTACAACGGCAAATATCTTTTATTTCAAATTTGCTTTGAGATATGAATTGATATAAGGATCTAGCAACCAATGTACTTTTAAGAACTTTGTCTGGGATATGAGCTATTGCAGCAGTCATCATGGTAAAACCTAGATCTGGGATATGAAATGTTTGGTATTCTTTTGAAAATCTGATTTGACCAATCTTAATCATTGGTGTAAAAAACTGAAAAAATCAGCATTTAGAATTTGCAAAATCTATTGAAATAAAGAAACCTAATTTGACAGGAGTCAGTATTTCTTTTCGTATTTTCAATGCAATTTGAAAGTTTAAAATGCTAATGTATACAGATTGTAATGCTGATTATGATAGCGATATCAGAATTTCAAGGAATTCTATATTACAATTCAAGAAAGCAATTTTATATAGCTAGCCCCAAGATTAAAATGCATACAAATATTATCCGCTTGTTAAGATACATGAAAAATGGCTAATTTGCATTTTTTTATGATCAAAATTTCATTTAAATAGTTAAATCCAATTTTGAGAAAATCTAATTGTTCGAATATCACTTTTCTGATTATGCTTTAACCCATTTATTTTAATGTGCTTGAATTATTTTTCAGTATTTAAATTGAACATTTTATTATATATTCAGCAATTAATCAAACACCTCCAGTAGGCTATAGGGTAGTTGAGGGGGAAATTTAAGTAGGTGCACATTACATACTCGCACACATATACCCTCACACATTTCATTCATGTACAAAATTGTCTTTTAACATATACATAAAAAATGCAGCCTACATATAATGGATACAAAATAATTTTACAATTGTTTTAAAAGAATTTAACAAAAAGTAGCTACTTACAATTTAACATATATACAAATTGAGTATACAGGAATGTAACTTAAAATAAGATTAAATCTTAACCTAGATATGTAAAAAAATATAAACTATTAATAAAAACAGATAACATTACAAGTTAATTATACATAAAAAATAACACAGTTTCTTATTAATTCTTTAATCTCAATCAGACTAAAATCATTACCACTATGTTTATTGGTCAATTGTTAAAAGACTATGAATAATACCTTGTTTCAGGAACCAGTTTTTCAATTTTTTTAAGTAAATTAATTCTATTGTGCCTAGTTTGTTTTATGTTAATTTGTAATAAATCAAAAGCTTTTAGCCTAAGAATAAAGAACAAACTTAATGAATATGACTTTAGCATCTGTAAAATCTATCATTGTTCATCCATTCACTTCCATGTGTTCAATGCAGACTTGATCAAGTAACCATGTTCTTTTATTTGGTTTGACAACAGTTAAAGCAAACCAATTTTCTTATCGCAGCTCTAAGAATCACAATCCTAAGAATGACATGGATAGATGAGGTCATGAATGACAAAATTCAACAACAGATGGGAAAAGAAAGTGAAATATTGACTGTAATAAAATCAAGAAATTTACAATAAATACCTCAGATACACAATGAGTGATAAATGAAAACAGGTTCCAACTATTACAGGTTATAATACAGAAAATGTAAAAGAGGTCTGGAAGAAGGATAATATACCTTCTTCCTATTTATAGGAAGAATAAATGAATAATAAATAAATAATAATAAATAAATGAATAATAATAAGAAGAATAAATCAAGAATAAATGAATCAGATTCCGATTTAGAAACCTCGAAACATGGTTTTCTATGACAGTTATTCAAGACAGCAGTCAAGAAAGTAATCAAACCCAAGATGGTTCCTGAAATCAGAATCAAATAAGGAACTGCACGAAAAATTTTCTTATATAATAATAATAATAATCTGTTTGTCTGTCTCCTGTCAAATGAACCTTACAAAAATATCTGTAACCATAAGAACTAGAAAACTGAAATTTAATACAAATATATTTTATTATACTGCTGCCCCAAAAGTTCAATTAGAGAGCACAAAAGAGAGCTATTTTAAAATAGCAAGGAAGCTGAAATTTTGTATGGGTCATTCTTAAAATCAACACTGAAAATAATCTGAAATTTAAAATGTAGGTAAATTGTAGGGCATAACATTGTACGAATATACTTTTGTCCCAAAATCTCAATTGGGTGCCCAATTTTTTTTTCTTTAATAGCACAGAAATAATTTTGAGACTATAAAATTTTTGATAGATCTAATTAAGAAAGGTTACGGTAATTGAGTGTGTATTATTAACTTATTAAAAATAATATTGTTCTAAAGATGGTATAGGCTTAATGAAATTGCAAGAACAAAGAAAACTATAACATTTAACTCAGTAACTCTAAACCTAGACATTGAAGTAGAACTAAGCTATTAAGCTTTGGGTTTCACATGCAGCACAGCTGACTATATCAACTACTAAATTTAAAATTAATATCAGATTTTACTGTTTCTTTGTTAAAAGTGTTATATCGTCACACTTATAAAATGAACAGGTTCTTATTAATTTAGCTAAGACAACCTAGTTATAAATTGCTTTATAAAAAAAAAACATTCACACTACAGGTAAAACAAGCATTTCTTGATACATTTCATTAATTTTGTTTATAGATTTTGATAAATGAAATAATTCCTAAAATATTGGTCAACTGTTATGAATTTCACTTTATACTCTGAAGTTTACAACAACATATGAATGGAAGTAATTGAGTATACAAAAACGCAACAGTTATGTTTCAGATTAAGCAGTTCAGAATTAGAGTTGATCTACACTCTTGGAACATCATGTATTTTCCTTAATACTTGTGCTAAGTATTACTATATTGTGTTAGTATTTGTGTTAATACTTGTGGTATTCAAACTTATACTGACAGCGAATTTTAGAAGGAAAAATTAATTTTTAATCTGAATATAACATCATTAATGCATAACTTTCAATAAGAATAATTTAATTAAAGCTAAATTGTAATGTAATAATTACCTAATTAACAAGAATGTTAATAATAATTAATTTGACACTACTAAACACTTTTTTTTTACTTGGGTTGCTTTTAGGAGTCAATAAAGAACAACTATTAACTATGAAACCATACATTTATTTGTCATTAAAAAAACAGAACATTTAATTCATGAAATCATATCAATTATTTCTTAGACTAATACATTCATTTACACGACTTAAAATACTTTCAATTAAATCAAAGGCATTGAGAGCTGAATTAATAACTGATATTTGTTGTTCCCTAGACATCATTCCCAACTGCTCTTTCCCTACAGTCACAGACATTTTTTTATTTACTGTATCTGCTCTGGGGGATTTTTCCTTAATTTCTTTTAATTTCAGAGCGTAATGAGATCTTGAGAGAGTGAGTCCTTGGCGTAAAGGTTTAAATAAGAACTCTTCGATTTCATTTATGTAATTCCAAATACCAGAGATATTTTCTTTATCGCGTAATACAAGAAAACGTATTAAATTCAAACTAGATATTATGGTATCGGCTGTGTTTACCAAATCACTTTCAACACCGTCTGGTAATCTGCAGTACTTTTTCATTAAATCAAACAAGTTCTTTCCAGAAAAGTAGTGCACATATAGATCAAGATGAGAATTCAACATAACAACTACAATGTCTTTAATAAAAGTAATGAAATACCCTAGAAGACCGGAATGGTTGATGGATTTTTGTAAATTAAAAAGAATTATGTATTTACTTTTGCAGTCGTACTTTTTAAAACAAACAGAAATAATTGTAACACACATTTTCCTGATTTTCTCCACTTCGTTATATACCACATGTTTTGACAAAGTTTCAAAAAACATTTTATGAATAGGCACTTCCAGAGCCTCAAAAGTTATACTGTTATCGTTGATTCTATTTACTAAAGCTTCGGCAAGTAACACACCTTTAAACTGAGCAGATGAATGCGGCGTTTCAATAAGTACAAGTGCAAAATAAAGACACTTTTCAAACAAAAATTCTGCATTATACACGCAAGGTATATTTAAACTTTCAATATTTTCAAAAAACGCCATGTAATAGAACACACCCAAAGCATCATTTGGAAATTTATCGCAAAATAAAAAATCAAGAAAAGACATGTCACAATTGACAAAATGGTCATCTTTATCTCTTTCTACTTGAAGATTCTCCAAATTCTGTTTCTCAGCATATTTGCACATGCTATTGTAAACCAACTTATCACCATCTAATGACACTATACAAGTGATTATTTTCTCCACATAATTACGAAATACAGATTTCGATTTATGAACAGTTAAGTCTAAACAAGTTACAGGTCTTCCAAGTAAATGAATAAGAGACTGGAGTAAGGTATGTTCTAATTCAGTATCCTTTGTAGATTTTAAAGTAACAGCTTTAGCCATAAATGGTTCGTAAAAATCTAATATTACTTCATATACACATCGAATCGTTATAAAACTACTGTCATCATCTAACAGCAATTGTTCGTCTTCTTCAAATTTATAATCTTCAGGCAACGATAATGAATATATAAACCTATGTAATGTGTTTAAAACCCACTCCAAAGATTGGTTCTGCTTTTCAGGAATCCTCAGTAATACTTGTTGCACAGGTTTTACCAACATCAAAAATGTATCATCGTCTGCGGATTCTATTTGTTCTATAAGTTCTAACAAAATCTCCGCAGGATAGCTGTTTTCTGTAACTACCGATATCACAAATTCACAGCACTCAATAAAATCGGACTTCCTTCCTGTTTTGTTTTCATTTAACAACTGACATATCGTTTTAATTAAATCTAAAGAATCTGTTTGTAAAGAATCCTTAAAATTTGCATTATCAATCATTGCAGTTAAACACTCTTTATTACCGTTCAACACATGTTTCTTTAGTTCAAATACAAATTCACCAGAATTAATGTCAACGCTATCTGATGCCATAACAATGAAGTTCAACTGCACACTTCCAGAAAAAAGATCACTTCTTCAGATACGGCAAAGAGTCTGCAACACACATTTCAGGTGCCATCACTGCCTACACTAGCATCACTTCAATGCAACAGTTAATTGTAATAAAGTAAAATTATACAAGCTATCTTAACATTTTAAGTAAGGAAAACAAAATCTGAACTGAAATGTTTAGCTTGATATAAAATATGAATACAGGAAAATCAGGAGATTAACCCTAGACAGTTAACATACAGTAAATCTCACAAATGACGAACACATTTTAACGCTTCATCCCCAATGCAGTACATAAATACTCGCCCTTTTTGTTCCATTCCTTCGGCAAATTTAACAAAATATTAACTGAAGTTTTTGGATTTTTGTTTTATATTTTATTCTTGACTCTAAGTTGTTAATTTTTTAGAGGTTTTTTTATTTGTGTGTGTGTGTGTGTGTGTGTGTGTGTGTGTGTGTGTGTGTGTGTGTGTGTGTGAGAGAGAGAGAGAGAGAGAGAGAGAGAGAGAGAGAGAGAGAGAGAATACTGAATACTTAATTTAGTAGTTTCCAAGCTATAGAAATTGTTCATTTGAATATACTTGGGTTATTTATACTGTGATATTTACTTCAGGATGAAGACAATATGGTTGATGTAGCTTTGGTTAATTTGTATAAAAGTATGAAAAGTACTAAAAATAGGCCTAAAACCAGTAACAAAAAAAAATTTGTTCATATACTACAGGCTACTGTGATCTGATCAAACCATGACTTGAACATCGCAATGGCAGTCAACTCCGAGAAAGTCTATTAATTGTAAATATTTTGAAAGTATCTCTATCAGAACGTCAAGCTATTCAACCACAACATTATCCTCTACTATCTATGAAATATGTTCACCTGCAAAGAGACAAATGATGTCACTTTATTGCAGCTGCTACAACAAGCTATCTGCAAGGACCACTGATGAAATTAATGCAGTGTAAACTATACACAGGATAAATAAAACAAAAAACTTTTGAAAGAAAATCCCTTGTAAACCCAGAATTTTGTGTATTTCTTCAGTAAAATATTTTAACATATATCATTTCTAGGACTGATTGTGATGTTGGATTTTGTGTGATGCATGCCAATGTCATATTGCATATAATAATATATTTAGCGCACTGTGTCCTACTGTATGTATAAAAATATAATTGTTACTCCTTCTAAACAGCTGATTTCATACAACAGCTGTTGCTTCAATATCATTTTAATAGAGGTTATGTTAAAAATTCAATTTATAAATAAAATGGACAATAAAATTATTAAAAAAATAAATGTTTTATATGAAAAATAAAGATTAAGAAAAAATGAATGAGAAAATTAAAACGAAAAAATGAAATTAATGATGAAAATGTTTTGAATATTTTGAAGCGGAATTCCTTTACATCCTCATATATTTTATGATACACTAGCTTTAATGAAACAATTTATATATGTTAGCTTTCTAGGGTCAAAGTTACCATATTTCCATTAACAACAGGCAATTCAATACAGGAACTTTTGACTTACATATACAAAATGTGAACAAACTATTGTCACTGCTAATTTAACTAATAAGTGAGTTAAGCACAAAGAAAACATTATGGATCAGTAAACAAAGACTGAACTCTCTCTTTTTACTTAAGACTTATCTTGTGATATGACATATAAAACTTGTGATACAACTTCTAATCAACAGTAATTGGTAATTGTATACAACATGATGACAGGTTTTTTTTTTAATATATTGACATAGTGTCAATATCAGAACAAATTGAACTTACAAATTATTTAATATTTTTGCATTTTATCATAATTTATCTCCTTAAAGTAGGCTATACTATACAGAATTTGTTTTACTTTAATTTTCCCAGTTAGACTACAATAAATTATTTGACATTTTACTGTTAAATTTGTTAACATTTAGAAAATTTTTAGTCTTTTTAGTGTTTTCATATTCTCCTCCCATTGTTCATTCTTTAAAATTAATTTATGAAACTGTTTCTTTCTTTTACTATAACTTAATATATTTATTATACATGAAACAGTTTATCATTTTGTAATTTTTGTAAATTTGCACATGTATCATTGTACAGAAATACATTTTTTTTTTAAATAAAACCTCTACAATAAATCAATTATTAGATTGTGATATACAAATGAATAAAAAACAAACTTTCAATCTTTGGCTGGCACGCCCTTCAAGCTCAAAGTACTTTAATATTTGCTCTTAACATTAAAAAAATGTTTTTACAAACTGTTTTTTATAAGATAAGTTAATATGTGTAGCCTTTTATAAGTGTAATTAAGTTACTAAATTGTTAAACGAGAAATAAAACTATTATAAATTTATGATAATTGAACAAAAGGTGTTCCTGCACTTCAACTTGATTTACTAAAGTAATGATTTTTACAAACTTTTTTGTTTTGTTACATACTTTATTACTGAGAGTTATTCACCCAAGAAATATTAAATTTGTTACATTAAGTTATGTTTTTCACTTTCGTTTGTTGTGCTTTTCACTTCCATTGTTTCCTAACTTTCTATAGTTTCTGCAATATATTTTCTATTATTAATATTGGGCATGTAATAAAGCATTTTGGTACAAAAATTACCAAAATTGACAAATCAAGTAAAGATTTTCTAAACATAATCCAGTATTCAATCTGTTACCACGACAACCTCAATAAAAAAAATCGCTACACCATGAGTTTCTGCACAATGTATGGAGCTTCATACATTTCGCTAGATATACTATGCGAAATGTTATGTCATTGTTGTTTGTCACCCGGTAGTGTTCATGCACATTTCTCTATTTTCTTACAAAACCATGCTAGGTTTTTCACACAATCTATTTTCATACAAAACTGTGTTAGCTAGGTTCTTAAAACTATATTTTTTTAAGAAAACTTTATTGTTTTCATTTATAATAACAGCCATCTAATTAGTCATTTTTGCAATGAAAAACATATCACCTACTTTGTTACCTACTTCCATGTAGAACTGATTTTGAGGTTAAGCGGATCCCTTTATTTTATATGTTTTTCAAACTTAACATAGTTTCTGCACTTCTATATTTTGGGTATTTCTTCACTTTCAGACCTCATGCTGAAGTAATGATTTCAAAAATATTTTTTGTTTTCTTTTATTATGAACAATATTATAACATTAACACATTTACACACACAAGTTTAGTAAATAAGCAGTGTTGGTTGTTTCACATTTTTGTAAATGTTTCGCTAAAATGCTAAACATGTCCAAAAGCAATAATCCAAAATATAAAAATATGGAAAGTAAGGGACGTATGATAAAAATAAAAAATAAAAGTGACCTGCATAACCTCAAAATTGCTACCATGCAAAGTTGGTAACATGTTTTGATCGCTAAAATGATAAAAAAAACTTTTTTTTTTTAACTCAATTATCTAAAAAATATTGAATGACCTAACTGGCACAGTTGTTGGGTGAAGAACATATTTAATTAAACTAGTTACAGTTTTAATCATTTTTTAAATCTCTAAAACGATAAAAACTTAATTTTTATTAAAAAAAAAAGACTCAATGACCTGACTCAGTTGTTAGGTAGTAAACCTAAAAATGTAAAAAGAGGCAAATTACAATACAAAAATAACAGAAACCAAATGGCCAATAAAGAAGCCAAATAATTTTAACAATATTTTCATCAAGAATGGACAAAGCAATACATCTTAACATTTAGTAATAGGTGTCAAAAGTAGTAATTACATGTAGTTAATAATGATGCACATGACCGGTAAATCCTTGTATGCAATTTAGTATGGTCAACACAATGATAACAGTAATGATGTCACAATATAACTCCATAAAAAACAGCCTAAAAAACATGAGTAATCTTCAAAAAAATTATTTTATGTGGATGAATATATATTAATTAGATAAAGTAAAATAAATATTCAAAAAATCACTATTTAGAAAAAAACAACCTACACGGCATATTTATCAAAGGTTCAATTTAGTACAATAACTTACGATTTTAAGCCCCTGAACTGTATTGTTATATCACTACTATCTACACTAAATGGATCAAGCTAGATTTCATATGCAAGATTACTATGCTTACATCACCCAGGTACTGCTCAAGATTGTTATCACAATATAATAAATCATTTATTATCTTGATAGTCCTTGTAGTGTTACCCAACAAGCATGTTAGGTCCTACATTTTTTTTTTTTTTAAATGATATCATTTTTGCTATGAAAAACACATTACGTAGGCCTACTTAACCATATTTTAACCTAATAACCGTGATTTCACCCAACAACCAAGTCAAGTTAGATTATTTTTTAAATTTATATTCTTATTAATACTGATTAGTAACACACATTTAAATAATCATTTTCACGATAAAAAAACTTGTTACCTACCTCCGTGCCCTAGTCATCTAGAGGTTATATTGGTTACTTCTATATTAATTTTCTTTTAATGACCTAGTGTTTCTGCACTTTTATATTCTGTACTACTACTATTGGAAATATAAAGGTGTTTTAGTGCAAAATTGTCTGAAAATTTGCTCAGGCTGTTCTACTGTTAATGCCAAAAATTAATTAAGGCTTTCATTATTATATTTTTAGCAGTATCTGCAGAATAGTAAAGTATAGGACAATTATATTTTTGTACCTATAAAATTATGAACAGATTCCACAATTTGACTTGGGATTAGAACTGGGTCATATTTTATATTCACTGGATCAACTTCTCACCATAAGAAACCTCGCAATTATTCATTTTCCACAGGAAATTTTATTTCGCAATTATTCATTTTCCACAAGAAATTTTATTAATTAGTATTATTTACTAGGCAAGGTAGGTTAGGAAGAATTGTCTACGACGAAATTATGCAATTACTTTCAAAAGATTGTAATAAAAATATATCGAATATATATTATTATAAAACTACTAATACCATACTACATACCATTACATGTAAGCAACGATCGCTGAAAAATCGTATTAATAATGTTTTTACATACAATAACAGCCATTATACTAAAATTAAAATAAATTTTATGTTTGTTTCCTGTATTTACGAAGCACAGATTTTACAGATTACAGTATGTATACTTTAAAAAGAAGTGCCTGCTTAATAATATTATCCTGCAGTTTATATTATACTTGTTATATAAACGCAATGATAATATGTATGTACAACGTTTACAGTATTATATAAATTATAATATACTGCTAAGATACCACTAAAATTTTAGAAAATACTGAGACTGAATTTTTTTGTAATTACAGAACTAGATTTCAATCTATATATTTGATTTCCGTGAATGCTTAATTTGGAGAAATATCTATAAAAATCACTTTAACCATTTTAGGGATTTTTTTATGACAATGAAGTTTGCATAAGTATTTATTTAACTGACTGCACAAAATTTGTGAAGTATATGTCACGATCAATTTATGATTACACTTTCTATTTATATTATAGTTACATTATTGATTTAGAAATACAGAAGTTCAAAAATTTTCCTAACATTTTTACGAATCTGCAACTTTTGTGGCGGTAAATTTAAATTATTCCACTGCTCTTAAAATTCTGAATTATTCCATTTAATATTTATGTTTTTCTGCATAAATATTAATGCATTGTAATAATCATTTCTGTTAAGAAATAAATGCACTATTTTGTTTCATTTAAAGTATTTAATATTTTTTAAAAAATGATACTTTTATTATTTTTTGGGTCAAAAGTAGCCCACAATAACTAAGTATATACAGTATAGTGAAGACAATATATTATCAGATATTAATAAAACAACTACATTTTTTAAACATCTGATAATAGACAATTAAATATTACGTTATACGTTTAGTTCAACGTAATTATAATTTTAAGGAGCCGCCTTGGTGGCCTAGTGGATAGCGTACTAGGCTTTCACCCCGTGGACCCAGGTTCGATTCGCGGAAAGGGCTTGGCATTTTCATACGCTGTAAATCATCCCATCGTCTGCATTAGCCCAAGTGTGCACAATAGTCGGACGTTAAAGACCAAAAAAAAAAAAAAAAAAAAATATATATATAATTTTAAAGTCATATTGTAGCACAAATTTACAGCTGGATAAGCATAGCATTGGGGAAAGGATACGGTTTAGAAGAAGCATATCAAATAGGGGTTGGCCTGCAAAGCAAAGTTATAATTCATTAGGGGAAAACTTGTATAAATGGAACAAAACCTAGCTGTGCTCCATGTTAGCATAAAATATAAAATAAGTGTATGTTAGCATAATATATGTAATATTCTGAGTAAAATTTTAGATTACAACAGCAATGATAACCTTAATGGTTTTTCGCCAGAAAAAAATTTTAGACTACAAACATTAAATAAACGCTAATCTCAACTCTTAAATAAAATAAATGTTAGTTTATAATAAGAATCCTGTCATAATAAGTTGTGATTGTAACTTACAATAACCATACTATGGTACTTCATTAAATATGTTTTTATTAGTGAATTTCCATTAGAAAAATGAGCTATTGGACCATCCATCATAGTGTAAAACCCAGACCAGGGAACCATGAGCACTGAACCTGTCATTTAGATCACTTTTTGAGGAGGTAACTAAAATTTATTTGTGTGTGTGTGTGTGCTTAAAAAATTCATTAAGTAGCAAAATTCGTTCAACAGTTTCGAAATGACAGCAATTTAAAAGCTTTAAAAATGCATAAATTTTTTGACTTAATTTGTTGACGGTCAAGGTTTATTTACAATTCAATTTGAAAGTTTAAAATGCTAATATATGCAAATTCTAAAGCATTATGATTATGACGACAAATTCATAATTTCAAAAAGAGTAATATACAGAAAAATACTTTTGGAAATTCACTTCTATCATGTTAGCGAGACAGCTATGTGCCACAATTATTTTTATTTTAAAATTAGGTATGAAGCAGTTCACTTCTATTTAATTCAAATTAAATACTTGTTATTCCTAATCCAGTCCCACCTCTTGCAGCCCTTTATAAACCTTCAAAAACTCACTTTAGATGTTTCCAGGAGCCTTATAATAAATTTCCCTTTCTATTGGCTTAAATATTCTAGTTCAAATTTATTAACACAATTCTGTGGTAAAAAAAATAAAGAAGGAATTTATTTATACCGTATGATAACTTACAAAACACAGTAATTTTGTGAACACCTTAAAGATATAGTCAGGATTTTAAAATCCAAAATAATTTTTTACAAAAGTTTTAAAATTTGCACTTCATTTGTGTTTGGATGCTTGTAGTAAATTAATGCATGTGAAACACATTCGAACAACAAATCTTTATTTTTGTACTAAATATTTTTTAGATACATTTTGGTTATCTTTAGCTTAAGAATTGTAATACAAGTGATTCAACAAAGATAATTATAAGATTGGTTACGGTAACAAATACGAATTCACTCCTTTATATTTGTTTAAGGATACGAATTGTTTGTTTTACAAATACCTAGTGAAAATCACAGCAAATAAAAGCCGAATAAATTAAAATAATATCTGAACATTTATTCTATCAATGTAATTAAAACCAGCAGTTAAAATCCCTTAATCAGTAAGACTCAAGGAATGTTCATTAATTATATTTCTACTTTTTCCAACAGTATTTACGGTCTAACCCTAAAACCCACTCTTTAGATTCATTAAACGTATACAAGAAAGAGGATTCTTAATACTTAATATTTTTCTTGTTTTACAGTTTGTTCTGAATGTTCAATTTAAAGTTTTTTTTATTAAATTACTTATTCAGCTACATTTTTAAAATCACCAAGATACAAAAGTTTGTAGCATTTTTACTACTTAGATTTTCTTAGCAAAAAAAATCGTTAACTTGTCCAGTTTCCAACCAGTTATATTTCCAATTTGTTGAATAAAAATTGATTTTCTTTGTAACTTAAAGAAATCTAACCAAAATAACTTAAACAATTACAATTCATTATTTTATAACTTGTTTAAAAAAAAAACAATCTTCATAAATTTGGCTATAGTTATTCAGTGCAAGTGGTTCATGGCAGTTACAGCAAATTTCAATTAGAAAATGAGCTATTGGTTAGAAAAACAGCCATCATAGTAAGACCCAGATCCGGAGGCCTTGAAATGAGTATTGATCCTGACTTCTGGACCACTTTTTGAGAGGTTGTAAAAATTTATATACAGGTATATGTCAGCATGCTCAAGTTCACAATTTCAGTTCGATTTGATTCAAACATGGCACAAGAATCATTTTTAGTAATAGCTTAGACAAGTTAATTAACCATCAAAATTTGTTCAATAGTTACAAAATGGTAACTTTTGACATCTTAAAAAAATCATAATTTTCATGTTTTAGAAAATCTGGTTTGACCACTGTAATCAGAATTAAAAACTGCATAAATTAATAATTTTTTTACTTTTCAAAATCTGCTGAAAATAATAAATTTAATTCGATAGCGGTCAGGGTTTGTTTACATATTTTCAATGTAATTTTAAAGTTTAAGTGCTATTTTAATGCTGATTATGATGGTGAAATCAGAATTTCAAAAAAGATACAATAAAAAAATTCTTTTTGAAATCTGACTCTGTTATGTCAACGAGTTAGCTGTGTGTTGCAAATATTTAAAAACTTTAACACTTCAAATATTCACTATTTACTTAGAAATCAAATTGTCTTTAAAAAAAAATTACGATAACAATTTCAGGATAAAATATTTATTTTTCTGACCTACTTTTAGAATATCTCTTTCAGAATGTTTTTTAAAAGTAAAAAGTATAATACTTTCATTTCTACATTATCAATTTGTTTTAAGAACAGATAAAAAAAATCCTATTTATTTTTATTTTTTTGTAAACCAACACACTAATGGATGTATTGTTATATAATATTATTCCACTAACTTGAAACTATTCAAAAACCCAAAGTTATCTTATCTAATCTCAATTTTTTTATTTGTCTACACAGAACATCTTTTAGCAGAAATTATTACATGGTTGTCACTAAAAGCAGTAATGTTTCCAACATTAGACAGCTAAATGAAACAAGGCTAAATGAAGCAAAAAGAACGAACCTTGACTCTGCTGTTACAGAACAATGTGTGTAATAAAGTTTTTGCAATAGTTTTAGTTATGTCACAGATAAAAAAGACAGAAATTTGTTTAGAACAAAGCACAATACTACAATAAACATGGCAATGTATACTGTATTCGTGCTTTGTCAACCAGGTTTACAAATAAATATTAACGCAATTCAATTCATAACAGTACTTTAAAACAATTATTTTAGAAAATTATTTGTAACATATTATTATTTATGCTCGTGAGTTAAGCCCCATCATGCACCTTATCTGTAGCATTAGAAACTGATCAAATGCATTAAAGATAACAACAGTCCATTAACAGTGACTGTGTTCAAACTCCATAGTGCCAATATACACTTGTATCATAAAAATATACAATTACAATTGTTATTGAAATTCCATTGGATCTACGGAACTCTTTCCATTATGAGCTATTGAAACATCCATCAGGTCAATCCTAACTACTTCATCATTTCTTAAAAGTTGTTAAGAATTATGCACATAATTAATTATAATACACACAATAATTATAATTTTAATAATATACAATGTGTCCCACAAAGAGGTTTATGTATTTGATCCTCCATTATTTTCTCATTCCTCGATTGATCATTTTGAAACTATACATACTTTCTAAAGAAGGTACCAGAAATAGTATGTGAGAATTGCACCTGGCTGATATTTGTAGAAACAAAATGGCAGCAAAAATAAACTTTAAAAAGTATAGAGCTGATTGTTATTTTTTCCAAACAAAATTTATTTTTTAATTATTAATTTTTTTTTAATTTCATTAGATACATACTAATTAAAAGAAAACTAAATAGCAATGAACATTTCATAAATAAGAACTATTCAAACTGGAAGCCATTCATAGCTACACACTGATAACAACACCGATTTAATATTGCAGTATAGTGAGATTTTTAAGAGGAATAAATTTTATTTATTTTGGCCGCTATTTTGTTTTTACAAACATCAGCAGATGCAATTCTGACATACTATTTCTGATATCTCCTTTAAAAAGTAGATGTAGTTTCAAAATGATCAATGGAGGAATGAGAAAATAATGGAGAATAAAATGCGTAAACCTCTTCATGGGACACACTGTATATTATTAGTATGTATTTGTGTTAGCACTGTCATGTTAGTAGTTACGGTTACATCTGATTCAAATTTGACACAAAAAAATTTATTTTGGTAATAGCTTGCACAAGTTTGTTATCTAGCAAAATTCGTTCATTGGCTTCAAAATGGTGGTCATTTTAAATCTTTAAAAGTTCATAACTTTTTTGTATATTTTTTTCTTTTAAGTACGATTTTATAATCAGCCTTAAAACTGTGTAAATTATCATTTTTTAATTTCCAAAATCTACTGAAATTAAGCAATTTAATTTGAATGCTGTCAGAGTTCATTTTCATATTTACAATTTTATACCAAAAATTTAATTTATAAAAAAATAAGGCCTATATACAGATTTTAATATTGTTTTGATGGTGAGATCAGAATTTCCGAAAAAAGGGTTAAGGTAAAATAATTATTTTTGGAAATTCACTTTCCATCTAAGCAGTAAGATAGATGTGTGCTATTATTATTATTTTTAGAGACAACCTACTTATCTACACAGAAAAGGACTGAATACACCCGCGACGAACTACTGCTTGTAGATATGGGATATCAGAAACAGGTCTGTAATTGGAAAAAAAAATATATTACTGTATAAATTATTATTCAGATTAAAACATCTGTTCCTTATGCTTGTCATTTTAATAATCTATAAATTACTAAAAAAAGTTTATAAAACGGAAGTGAATATGTCAACAATAATCACAACAAAACATTATTGACTAATAAATGTTACATATTAAAAAACGCCTAACACTATTTATAAGTAATTATGTATTAAAGCCATGGCAGAAGTGTACATGTACTTATAAAGTATTACATGTATAAAACATCAACACCTTTAACAGACTGCTAAATATTTTTATCTACTTCAAAATTTTCTTTCTAAAACTAAAAACAAAATGCAGTTAAATTTATTTTTTTATCTTTCAATAACTTTTCTACATCTGTTTTTTTTTCAATCCACAAGTTTATAGGGTTTCTGATGAAATATTAACCTAAAGATATAAAATGTGCATTTTTTTAACACAGGAGATATAATAGTGACAATATTTAAAACAGTACATATACCTATAAATTTGTTTGAATTAAATGCGAAATAAATATATTTACACGGTTTTATTTCAAATCAAAGAAGATCAATGCATTATATTTTTGTTTAAAATGTTTCTCTTCATCTGACAACATTGATATGGTACTTAGGTAAAATTATAAAAACAAACAAAAATTCAGTTCTACAAAATTTTAATTGTTTTGTAATACATAGTTTACCTATCAACAATCTACTTATTCCCTAGTTTCCTTATCCAAAAACTATTGATGGTCTAGTTTCCTTATTAAAAACCTATCAATGCTTTAGATTCTCTGTTCAATAACGTATTGGTACTCTAGTTTCCTTATCCCAGTCCTAATTCTATTGATCCTTTTCTATAGTTTGTAGAACAAGTAATAGGGACCTTGAAAGACCTTTTTGTTATTTTAAGGTGAAAAGCACATTGAGGCTATTATCGCCTCCCTAAATGTAAGTGTGAGTGTAAAGTGTTAAAATCGTAAGTGTAAGTGTGTTAGACTCGAGTACCGCAAGGGACATCTAAATCCTCTCAATAAGTGCAGCTAGTCTGCACCCTCCTGCGGGGATGAAAGACCTTGATGATTCTGCAATATCTGCGACAAGTATCGTTCGTCCTACATTTGAAGTATACCACCATAACACTGTTTGTAACAGTTGAAGTATAAATTTGATGTCCATACAAATTTTTAAAAAAATAAGTCGAAACAAGCATAGCTATAATAATCAGAACAAACGAGATGAGGAACATTAATAATTAATTAAAGCAAAAATATTTAAATAAATAGGCTTAGTACCCATTTTTCACAGTTTAGTGGTCTTTAACTCAACTTATATAGGCTGCCGCATTTTCAAAACGTTACAGTTTTATCTTTAGGCTATACAATTAGTGAAAACCCACTGATAAGGTTGTCACAAACTTAACAAATCATTGAAACATATATTACAACACTACAAAATTACACAACTATATTAAAACATAAAGTGATAAAATTTAGTTTGGCCAAACATCAATACCATGCGACCCATTTGTTGGTTAACACTCTACTCCGACTTTACCGCTCATGTTTTACTATAATCGTGTAATTGTGTAGTGTTGTGATGTGTTTCAATGTTTTTTTAACTTTGTAATGACCTCACCAGATGGATTTGACCAATTATGCTGAAAATGAAACTGTAACGTTTTGAAAATATGGCAGCCTATATAATTTGAGTTAAATACCACTAGATTCTGAAAAATAGGTCATAAGTAAATATAATAATATGTGGTCCAGTGGCTGTGTTACAATAAAAAAAATATTTCCTAAAAATGAAAAACAAAATACAAACCTTTTTCCTACACAAACACATTATGCAATGTGAATTTTTTGTTGCTGATAGTTTTAATTTTTAATATAAAAATTACCATGATGTTTTTTCTCAGTTATGTAATTTAAGTACACCTAAAGAAAGTACACCAAAAGTACACCACCAGAGATAAACTTGTGCAAAACCAGACGCAATAATAATTACCTGAAAAACAAAAACAAAAATGTTATACATAATTACTAACATTTTTGCAATACATTCATATTTTCACTTCTTGTTCACTCAATGCTAAGTCATAATTCTCAATTTTCCATTGCATTTTTTTTTTTACAAAAATCACATATTTATACAGGCAATGATTTTTTATCATTTGTTTTCAAAATAAAAGAAACTCTTTAATGGACGCAAGCAGGTGAATCATGAGAGCTAACATTTAATAAAATTAAACAATAAGCATGAATAATTTATACCAAGCATTTCTAATAGAGCATTGTTTAACTTCATTGTTTTTTTACGTCAAACGATTTTGCAATTGTTGTCCACCATTATAGTGTACTTTAAGGAATTTTATTTTCCCATGAAAAAACCTACGTTAGTTTATCTGTAATGCATGTACATTAATTATACCAAACACTGCTTAACTAACAATTAACTGAAACATAAATATTAGCAATTAAAAACAGAACAATAAATATTTTTACTGACAAATAAACTTGTAAGGATTCCGAAAGATTAAATTTCAATTTATAACTTAAATAATTGCCATTTTCTGTATGAATACACTCAACTTGATTCCATTAATTACCTGCTTATTCTAACACGACAAAACACATGGTTACCTTTGTTTGCACACCAGCTGTAATATAGCAGGCTTATCTGAACTAAGATAACGAGCAGTTGAACAAACTATAGGTGCAACATCTCAAAATATTTATCACTTCCACATTTCTCTTTAGGCTGTTTGGAAAACAGTAAAAGCGTTTTAAATATTAAAGTGCATTTACACTTCTGCCATGGCTTTAACAAATAATAGCTTATTAAGCAGTGCTAAATGTGTTTAATATGTGTAAAGTTTCTTAGTGAATACTGCTGTGTTGTGATTTTTGCTGACATGTTCACTTTCATTGTATAAAATTTTTACTAATTCATAGATTATTAAAATGATAAGCATAAAGAACAGATGTTTGCAAGCTGAGTAAAAATGAAACTATTAAACAAATACAGTAAACAGGATATTAAGAAATTATGTACTAATATTTTTAAAGTCATAAAACACGATGAAAAGATGGCTAACCAATTAAAAAGAGAAAGGAAAAATGATTTGGACAATTCAAACGACCAAATAAATACCGATTCAGTAACACAAGAAGAAAATAAAAATAATGAGAACGTCGAACAAGCAAGAACAAACCAGTGTTTGAAAATTGAAAGCGATGTAAAACAAGATATTGTATTCAACAGTTCAGAGTCTGAGGTGAAGGCAGAGAAGCCTGCAAATGGGAATGCTTCTATTGAAACAAACATACTTTTTAATGGACAATTGGTTAACGGAAAAATTAAACCTCAAGAGAGTGAAGTTAAAGATGACCGCCCTTCATATTTTGGAATCAGAAGCTACTTACACAACTTCTACGACCCACCTGACCAGGAAGTGATGAACAGTGGAGAGTTCAGTCAGGTAATGTGTCATTCACTTTTATTATTTATTTTTTTAAATATCAATACTTTTTAATTTATTTGTTAAAAGAATTATGTATATCAGATTAGTTGGACAATGCAAAATAATAAATTTTTATCACAGACGCTATTTTTACTTTATCAATAAATGAAATGTACAGCGTGTGGTAATTGTGAAAAAATATTGATCTTTATGTGGATAAATCAATTGTTACGGTCCATGAGTTGGAAAAAAATCAGTCCTGACTTCGTTCGTCCATCTGTGCGTGTGTATATTGTTGGAAAAATAATGAATTAACTCGTTTCGATTTGATCTAGTTTGTATATCGTACCACCACTTTGTAGATCCGTAGGCAAAGTCAAGGTCCCTAATAAATTTACATGCGTGTCTGTCTGTCGACAAAACACCTGTTACTTGTAAACGGTGTAACCAATCACTGTAACATTTCGTGAAAATTAACTCTGTTGTGTCCAGAATCCAGGAAAAATAAAGGGGTTGACAGATTCATAGACAGAAGAATCTATAAAAGTACATAAACCTAATTTGAATCAAATAATGTTTTTTTAGTGAGGTTAAGAGTAAGTAGAACATGATCAAAATTATTTTTATTTTTAAGCATCAAATACATTTCACAAGGAGTTAGTTCTTAAATCTATATTACAAGAAGTACGGTCTGCATGATTGGTCTAATCAGTGAAGCAGTGTAGACAACATTGAAGTACTTTGATCCATTACTGAGTAGCCTTATAACATTTGAAAACAATACCTTACATTACAACGGCTGATTGTAATTTACAAGTACAAGAAACACGGTGCTTACACATCCTAGTACATGATTTAAAAGTATGTGTTTACTAACATAAAATTGATAAAGCTAGGAAAGGTGGAAGGGTGTATTCATGACAATGATAACATTCCTAGCTTATAAAATTCTATGATTATTTTAATAATTGACGATAAACACAATTACAATATAATTTATAAAATAATAATCATGAAACGTAGGCTCACAAAGAGCCTACAGTACAGTATGACACAAATAATTATAAATTGTGTTTATTCAATTGTAATTTAAATGTTGCTTTTAAATGTTACTGAAAATATGTTTCAAGGCCAAGTGAAACAATTAATATTAATATTTATTATACTATTCATTATTACATTATTCTTAAAACTGTTTACTATTTATATATTTGCAATCAATTCTAATCACAATATTTCTGTTTATAATAAAATTGAAAAAAAATACCACGAAATAACATTTTATTCATTTAAGATTGGTTTCTTTAAACACAAAAAAAATTAAAATTTCATAAGGCTAATAAGGTTTTATTTAATAACGTTCAATTTAATATCACTGTAAATCTATTAATTTTTTCTATATCTGAATCAAAGAATGTATGAAAGAAGATCAAATAAATAATGCAAATGTTATATTGTTTTTCTTACATTCAATTATTCCCCATAAAATCATTTTTGACAGTGGCTCGGTATGATTTTTTTTTTACTTCCAAAACTCTTGCTAACTTTTAACTCCTGCTATTAAGAAAAGTTTCATTGTATAACCATAGAAATCTTAAGGTATATTTTTTTCATGATCACGATGTCTTCTACAAATGTGTAGTTAGTTTGAACAGTGATAAGTAAAAACTGAAAACGCAACACTGTTAATACCCACAATAACGAGTTTATTGCACATTAATGGTCTTGACCTGTTAAAAGTCATTAACAAGTGATATGCTGTACTAATACTAACCTACAGAGTAACACTACAACAGTGATAACAGCTCTCCGAATATAGATACACTTGAAAAACAAGTTTCTCTGAACGTTATCGCTAATTGATGCAGATATTTCAACATCAAAGCATCATATTTTATAAAAACACTTTGAAAATAACCTAAAATAGTACCTTTTTCACTTGAAAATGAACTATTGGAGCAGATATCATGGTAAGATCCAAGAATTAGAAATTAACACTGATCTTGACCTTTCAAATACATTTTGAGTGGTCATTAACATATACAATAAACAGCTTAAATGTATTTAAATTGTTTAGTTATTTCACGATTCCTAGCTTTGTCATTTTTTTATTAGTTGACATATTTTTTCCATTATCAAAACGTAATGGAATACAGCAATAAGTTTTAAAAATGGAGGCAATCTGAAATTTATCAAACAAATGAAAAACTGAGCAAGTTAGAAAAGCAGATGGATGTATTAAACAAAATAATATCATTCCAAATGGTAAAAGTTTTTTTAAATGTCCATACTTTAGGCTAGTTAGATTAATGAGAATGAGGAATCAGCAATAACTGTAAGGTTAAATCAACAGGAATAGCTGCAGCTCTAAGAACCTTGAGGTATGCAGTTGAGAGACACAGCGTGCTTTACCTCTACCAACGACCGAGCCTTTAGTAGAAGTAAAGAAAATTATATAAATAATTAGTATATGTGAGTGTTAGTATTGCAATGTTAGCAATTCTGGTTAGATTTCAATAGCTTGGACAAGTTTGTCAACCAGCAAAATTCATTAAACTGTTTCAATATGAAACCCAATTAAAATCTTCAAAAATGTATAGCTTTTTCATATTTCTTCAAATTTAATTTTGAAATTAACAATAAACAACCAAGAAATTAGTATAGGATACACATTGGATAGCATGCAAAACGTAAGTTTTTTTTAAGGGACCACTTTTTTACTCCCGAAATGGCAAATTTTGTGGTGCAGTGAAATCGAATTGATACTAATGGAAGTAGACAAGTACTACGTTGAGTGCAAGATATTGCTAAAGGATCAGGTGTATATACCGCATGAGTTTTCCACCATCACCACTCAGAAGAAGAAAAAGAGGAAGAAAGATACCTACCATCCAGCACACCCACTACCTCCACAATTCCAACACCAACCATCGTGCATCCAGGGAGGTCTACTAATGGATACTTCCATTAGTATCAGTAGTGTCTACTGACAACGTGGAATCCATGAACCACCTTGTTATCACCAAAATGCCAGTTAGTGAGTTACAATAATACATATTAAGAAAATCAAGTGACGACCATTTAAGACTACTTTGTTCAAATACTGTAAGGCGAGAATGGAATAAATATTACATAAAATCATGGTAGAACTAGAAGTTCATAATGTTAAAATGAATAAAATAAGTAAACATTATTATTTATATGTTTTAATGATAATAATAGAAACTATAATTACATACATGGGTTATATTACAGATGTTACAAAATAATATTTAAATAGATGTTATGTAGTACGTGTTTGTGTAATTTTTAGGTTATGAAAGGTAATTTCAGGTTGTGAAGAGAGTTTGTATAGATTTTAAAAAGTTAAAAAAATGGATAAAAGTTCCAAAAGAAAAACAAATGAAAGTAAAATGATGAAGGAAATTGCAAGTATTCACTTTTAACGCACGTAGTCTCTACACACCAAATTTTGTTTCTTAATGTCCATACTTTATACCAGTTAGACCAATAAAGACAAGAGATCAGTATTAATGGAAAGGGTAAATAAAATGTTCAGCAGTAACTGCAGTTTTAGTCTTACAACCTAGAAGTATGTAGAAGTTCAGAGACGCAGTAGAGTGCGTCTCAGGTAACTTGCTATCTTGGATACGTCAGCCCTTAGCATTAAAACAAAATGTTTAATTTATGCCTACTACAAATATAATGGAAATACAGCAAATGAAACATTAATCTAAATTGTTTTGTTACAGGATGACTTTCTTGTTGAACCAACCAAACGGAATTACACAGACAGTTTGTTGCGGACTGCATTATGGATTGGAATTAATTTAACATTAATCGGAGTCACAGTCTTGCTCATTGGTCACTTGGTACCCGCTCGTAACACTATAGTGGCGTACCAAGGTAATTTACAAGTGCTCGATCGTTCAGCAGTCACTTTCAATCGTCACTTAGAACTCTGTCGGTCAGTAGGGATTGTTATAGTTTGTATCGGTGCTGTGGTCACACTGATAATGTTTCTTGTTTCCAAAAAATGTACGAAAAGAGAACCAACCTACTATTATGTATTAGGCGCAACGATTGTGCCGGAGATGTTCATAGCAAACCCACTTGTCGGGTCACAAAGACAAATTAGGGGAACAATATTATCTGTGAGAAGTGTTGTTAATAAATCTAAGTAATAAAAATGTAAATTAAGTTTAACTCTGTATGAATTTGGTTGCGAACAATTAAACTATTTTTAAAAAAATGTTTTATAAAAGTAAGATAGAAAGGAAGTCTTCTAGTCAGATATAACGTAATTCTTCAAAAGGACAAAAAAATAATGATAGAGCCTTATGAATTTTTTTTATTGCTACCTGCCATTTTGGAAAAAGCGTATGAAGGATAATGATATGTTTATTGTCAAAATATATTAAGTTGAAAACAAAGAATTTTTATATGTTGAAAATCAGTAGGTTATATATTTAAAAATTCATATTTTTTATTTAACAATTTTTTGGAAAACTTTATTTCACCATCCTAATCAGCATTAAAAATGTTATTTACTTTTTTACTCTCTTGATACAACTCTAAGTTACTGAACAAGATAAATTTGTTCCTGTCACTTCTGCAAGATAGACAATCAAAACAATTACAAGTAAGCAATCAAAAATCACTCTGTCTCCATACCCTATATGGGTAATATCACAGGTCCATAAAACAGTTGAATTTTACAAAAAGATAAAATGTGTTTATTATTTGGAAAAATAATGTATTCCATTGGACACCACTGCGATTTCAATAGATCTCTATGAGGGTCACTGAACTTACTCCCGACCTTTCATAATTGCTTGCTTAGCTTGCAGCTGTAGATTTATAGCTGTGTTGGTGAAACAATAGAACAGATATAACTTCAAGTTAACGTAACAAAATGTTAAAAAATCAGCTAAATAAATACATACCATTTGTTCAAATAAGTCAGCTGTTTCATAAACATCTGGTATTGTAATGATCATTATTTAGATCTATCATGCAATGCAATTCCTTATTTGACATTATTAATTTATTTGGATTTTTTGCAGCCTAATGAAAAAAATAGAATTTTCTGAAATTTATAAAATCCTGTGTTGTGCATCACTTGGGGCTAAATTACATACCTGGCAATGTTAATTTTCTCTGAGTTACAATAAATGTTTATAACTGAATTATATAAACATATGGTTTTGTTTGTTCAAGACATACAAGCGCACAAAAACATTCAGTTTGGATAGAATTAGGTCATAACTGTAACCTATAAAATGCATTGTACACTGTTTTCTATAGCATTGGAAAAATAATTTTGTCATAACATTGGCACTGATATCTTTGATATGGCCACACCCATTTTAAATTATTTTTGACAGTGAGATATCAAAATCTACATTGGCATCTTCACATCCTAAAAACTTTTATTTAAAAAACAAGAATCACAATGTACTTGCTAGCAAAAATATTTATTTTTTTTTAATAAAAACGCCAAACTTGCCAGATACTGACATATTTATTTTGAAAGAAGTGCTAACTTGATTATAAAGAAAGAAAATAATATTTGGTTGTTACATTATTCTTTAATGGTCCAATTCTTTAATGACTGTGAAACCTATTTGTGCTTACAAAAATATTTTGAATTCAGTTGTTTTTCTGTATTTTAATTATGCAAAACTACTCATCCAGGTTTTTTTGTCTATAATCCACATACTCCAAATACCAATGACCTAGTTAATAGCCTAAACAAAATCTAACTTGCATAACACAATTCTAAATTATAAGACTTTGTCTTATATGCAAACCATTAAAAAACCAACAAAGCACATACAAGTGTTCAAACGTTATCTCTAATGATAATGGATATTTTTTTGGAAGTTTGAAATGCTAACATGAATAAACAATCACCTAATTCAACTCTAATAGGTTATCACTTTAACAGTTATGTATGAAAAGCAAATATTTGCAACAAATGACGCCAACACTTGAAAAACAGGTTTCTCTATATAAAGTTATTCACTATTTAATGCAGATATTTCAACATCAAAGCATATTTTATTAAAATAATTTGCAAACCACAATTTAAAATAGTTTTCAATTAGAAATGTATGTTATTAACAAATTTTCACCAAAAAATCAGCAACCATTACAGTAAGATGGTAATATGAAATGTTTACCGATCATGATCTCCAGAACATGTTTTGAATATAAATATAAATTATTTATACTTAAGACTGGTGATACATGAATAAATTCATTATATTAAAAACATATTTAAAACATTCAGACGATGAAGGAAGTCTAGAACCCGGTCAACAGCCGAGGCACTATCTCCCAACATCGTCTGCAAACAGTTGCTCAGACCACACATAACATGCAAATTTTGGAAACCATCACAATCGAGCAATATATATGTTTTATTGTGATGGTTTCCCTACAGAACTCACATTCAGGTGGGCCCCCGCGTTCCACCAGAAATCCATGCGTTAACATGGAGTGACCAATGCGAAGGCAGGTAATTACTACCTGTTCTCTACGACTTGCATGTATTGACGACCCCCAATGACGAACAATATTTTTAATTACCCTCAATTTGTTATTGCTTGTAGCTGCCCATTCATTTTCCTACTGTAGAAGAATTAAATGTTTTACGTGACAAAGAAAATCATACAAGATTACATGTTGAGTGCATGGCGCCAGAAAAGTTGCTTCCTTTGCCACATTATCCGCTACAGTGTTTCCAAATATTCCACAGTGACCAGGAATCCAGATAAAAGATACTCTTGCACCTCGTAGTTCAAGTCTATGGACAGAGCACAGAATACACCAGAGGGTTTATCGATACATATCCTGGATTGCCTGGAGGGCACTTTTTGAATCAGAGCAAACTACGTAATGCAAACTATTGAATTCAATAGTGTTCAGAGCCTTTAAGATAACAAAGAGTTCGGCTGTAAAGACACTACAAATTGAGGGTAATCCATACTTATACGTTTCGACCAGCGAGTAAAACGCGTACCCAACATTATCATTCATCTTAGAACCATCTGTGAAAATAAATTTAGCAGATGGATATGAATTAGTCAGTCGAGAAAATTCACACAATGTTAGGAGTGTTGTCTTTGTATGTACACAAGGAGAAATCAAAGGTCGGCATATTCATTATCCATGGAGGACAAGACAAAAGGACCTTTCAAACATTGGGGGTAGCTCAATACGCAAGTCTTCAAAAACACAGGTTGTTGTAATGCCAACAGGGGCTGTAGCGTGCGGTCGGGATTCATATTGTTGGAGTAACTGATTGTGGAAAATTGTATTATAAGCAGGATGCCATGGTTTACATAATTAGACGTTATGCTATTGATTGCAATTGCAAACAGAGTAACACAAAGTACACTCCTCTGTGGAACACCATTCTCTAAGTAGAAGCGATCTGATAGCATACTACCAAGAAACACCCTAAAATACCTATTACTGAGAAAGTTTTTGATAAAGTTCAGAATCCTGCCTTGTATACCCCATGATTTTAATGTGTTCAAAATTCCCCTTCTCCAAGCCATGTTGTATGCCTTCTCTAGGTCGAAAAAAACAGCTACTAGTGTTTGACGCAAGAGAAACGCATTTTGTATTGCAGATTCTAAAGATTCTAATTGATCCACAGAACATCGTCCTTGCCTAAAGCCGCACTGGTCTTTGCAAAGTAAATTGTTGGTTTCCAAATACCAAACAAGGCGACGATTTACCATTTTTTCTACCAGCTTGCAAAGAACGCTGGTAAGAGAAATCGGACGATAGCTACTTGCATGAGTTCTATCTTTACCTGGCTTAAGAATAGGAATTACTATTGCTTCCAACCAAGCGTCAGGGAAAGTATGTTCATCGAACATACGATTGTATATCTCGAGGAGGGCAAGACTACCTGACGTTGGAAGGTTTTTGATCATGGAATATACGACGTTGTCAGGACCAGGAGCTGTGTCCTTCGTTGAAGACAGTGCAGATTCCAGCTCATGCAGAGTAAACAGACTATTAAGGGGAGAGTTGTCAGAAGTACCGATGGTGAACGGCAATGGTTCCATTGCACTTTTGTACTTACAAAAGGCAGCGTTATACACCATAGAACAGGAATAGCTAGCAAAAGATGATCCTAATAAATTTACAATATCGCAACACTGAGAAACTAACTTTCCATTCGCCTGTTTAAGACCCATCAACTCCGTGGATGGAACACGGCCAGATATAGAGCGCAGTTTCTTCCAGATGAGATGTTGGCGTTGTTCTACATATTGTTCCTATATATTGTGACCACGATTCCTTTCTACTTTATCTAAAAATTCTTCGAGCTTTAGCTCTACGGATTTTGTACCGCTCAAGTTTTTCATCTGTCAGGCTTTTGTTGAATCTCCATAGTGCTTTTCGGCATAAACGCAAAGCCTCCTTACAGTCCTCATTCCACCAAGGAACAGATGGACATGGTGGGTATCTTTTAGGGATAACATCCTCGGCTACATGTAAAATCGTATTTGTGAATTTCTTAACCACTGTGTTAATGCAGTTCACTTCAATGTCTGGTGATACAAATCTTTTTGCAAATTATTCCCAATTTGCCTTTTTAAGGATCCAACGCGGCAGGCATCATTGCACATGAGAGAAAGTACAAAATGAAATATTAATGGGATTATGATCACTGCCATACAGATCTGGTAACACCGACCATTCAAACTTTGTTGCCAAAGTTGGACTACAAAATGACAAATCGACAACTGTCCATCCACCAGTAGATGCTGATAAATGAGTCGGGGAACCGTCATTTAGAAGACACAAATCTAAGTTTGACCGTATTCCTTCGATTCGTATTCTACTTGAGTTACAGGATAAGGAACCCCATAAAGTATGGTGAGCGTTAAAATTGCCTGTCAATAAAATCGGTTGTGACAACTGAGATATTAAATCATATACAGTAGAGAGTCGATTATCCGAAACAATTGATGCAGGGTGGTGTTCGGATAATCGATTTTTCGGATAAACGAACATATTCGAAAAAAGGTAGTGTGATATAATTTAACAGTGGTAGAACCAATTTAAGGAGCAAGTACACACGTACAGCACATAAATTCATCCAGTTGTTTAATGACATATGATAAATATAAGCAGTACAGTATACAGTGTTCTGTACAGTAAAACAACTCTTTGATAATGAAAAAATAAACATTAGGTAAAGTAAAATTAAACATTCGGTAAAGAAAGAATAACATTTGGTAATTTCATTCGGTAAAGAAAGAATAACATTTGGTAATTACATTCGGTAAAGAATGTTGCAGTTCGGTAATTACACAGCAAAACAAACAGAAGCACAAACGGTCTAAACAACACGGAGACTGACTCGTCACTGTATGTGCTAGTGCACACTCTATATTGAGACTGTACTGCTGTCGAGCTGCCGCGCCGGCACTGTCTGGACGCTGCGCTGTCAGGCCGCCGCGCCACCGCTTTCGGTTAACCGACGTTTCGGATGACCGGGCTTCGGATAATCGACGCTCTACTGTACTTCATGATGTTGGAAATTGTAACTAGGCGGCAAGTAAAGGCAACAGACGGTAACTTTGAATGGAACAGTAATCTGAACGGCAACAGCCTGTAAAGGAGTTATTATATTGACAGATACCGACTGGACAGAGTTGTGAACCAATATGGCTACGCCACCTCTGGCTCTTTCCTGAGTGACGAAATCTGCTCTGAAAATAGAATAACCCCTAAAATTGAAGGTGTGAGATTCATGTAAGTGCGTATCTTGGAGACACATTATTAGAGGAGATGAATCTCGTACAAGAACCTTCAGATCTTCAATATGGCTTTTTACCCCATTAACATTCCATTGTATCACTATATTTTTTGAAAATGCAGACATTGAATGCTTAGTTTTAAAATATAACTGGATTCATGATTATGAGTCATATTTATCATAATCAATGGATATCGAATCACTACTGTAGAGATAGTAGTTTTGGAAGGAGGCATCTTGGAAGCAACACCTTCCTTTGATTTTTTTTTCTTCTTTGTTTGTATTTTTTCTTTTTTGACGCAACCACTGGTGGGTATGTGTTAGATTTTTTGAGAAAATGGACTAGTCCAGAAGGAACGTTTTTAGACGAAGTCTTTAACACTTGCAACTTAGTTCTTACGCCTAGATTGGAAAAAGATTGATTTACTTCCGGAATTACAGGCCTCGGATTCTTTGTCACAAGGGTTTTAGTAGCAACTTTTGAAAGGTGAGTATCCTTTCCTTTTGAAGACACTTCAGAGGAAGACGTTTCAGACGATTTAGACAGTGAATCAGGAGTGGTAGCCACAGAAATCAGAGTTAGCAATTGAGCTACCTGTTCCGATAATGCTTTTACCGTTTTAGTTAGCTCTTCGCAATTAGCACACGATTTACTAGTAGAGGTGGCAGCAGCAAACGATTTACCTTCAATTATTGATTTTGAGCTTTTGAAAACCTTCCTTGCTTCTGAAAAAGATATTTTATCCTTGGCCATGATAGAAAGAATGGCTTTCTCGTTCTTAAACTTAGGGCAGTCAAAGGAACGAGCGGAATGGTCTCCACCACAATTCGAACACTTTGGAACATTTTTTCATTGCTCACTATCGTGACTATTACCACTACAATTACCGCATACCCGATCCTTCCGGCATGTGGAGCTCACGTGTCCAAAACCCTGGCATTTAAAACACCATCTCGGGTTTGGAACGTATGGCCTTACCGAAAGGCGCTGGTATCCAGCATAGATGTGGTCTGGGGCAGTAGGTTTACCAAAAGTCAAAATCAATGAGGCAGTAGCTACTTTTTGCCCCTTATCATTTCTCGCAATACGGCACACATCTACAACAGCTTGATTTGCTAACTCCGTTTTAATCTCCTACAGGTCTACATGGAGGAGATCTTTACAGGTTATCACTCCCTTTGCTGAGTTCAAGGTTCTGTGCGGCTCCACAGAAACCTTGACCATTTCAAAAAATGATGTCATTTTTAACAGTGATAGGCTCTGCTTATCGCTGTTAGTCTGAACCAGTAAGGTCCCGTTCTGCAGCTTCTTAATTGAAGCTACGGGACCTGCTCTTCCAACAATCGCCTTATGTATTAGGAAAGAGGACACTTTTGACAAGTCGGCTCCTTCCACCGAGTTTTTAAAAATTAAAAATTTTGGAGACGACAGTTGTAGAGTTACAGCTTGCGTCTCCTCATTTCCTTGATTTATCTCACTTCCATTGCTAACAACAGACCCGTTCGAAGCCAAACGAGGCCTCTTTAACACTCCTTTGGCGTTTTTGATTAGGTTATCCATACTTTAGTTTGCCGAGCGATTCATGAATGAAGATTTTTCGAACAAGTGGCACAGGGTGCACCCAGACGACCACCAGCGGCCCAGGATACTCGAACTAAAGCGAGAATCCCCAATAAATTGGGGGGGGGGCTCCAATATCCTGGAGCCGAAATACATGTCTGTCAGCACTCCAGAATACTTAGGAATGGGTTCCGGTACAAACTTACGGTTCCCCAAACCCAAGTACCACTGGCGCCGCCCTCTATGTACTCACAGAATGCAACCATTTGTTTCGATAGACTTAGCTATAGGCTCCGACACCCATAACTCAACATTCATGTGTTTGCCAAGCGCCTATAGGCTGCTCGGTTCCAGATCCTGTCCCATCAGAGGTCTTCGGCAGTGCTAGGCACACATCAGGTTCCACATACTTGGCCCCACCAAAGGAAACCAAGCAGAATCGCCACTCCCAGACGTAACGGAACAAGCACAGCAAATCCCTTAATGAACGTGTGAGTGTGAAGTGTTTACATCGTAAGTGTAGTGCTGTAAGTGTAAGAGTGTGTTAGACTCGGGTGCCACGAGGTTCGTCTAGGTCCTCTGAATAGGTGCAGCTAGTCTGCAACCCCCTTCGGATGTGTGTGTTGTGTGTATATTAAGTAAATGAGTGAGAGTAGAATGAGCTCTTAACATAACAAAAGGGCAAGTATAAGTCATTAGCCTTACTTAAGTCTATCCTGGCTGGCTACAAGTGCAAACAGGATTATTATCAAGTATTCACTTCGAAGACACATAATCTCTATACGATTTAAATTTTTTTAAGACCATCTATTACTAATACATATTATTATATTTGATATTTTTTTCTGCTTCAACAAACATATCATTCTGGTTTCTGTATAACCTAATGTACAGAATTGCTTTAATATTATGTATATCATAGAAGTTAGGATGAGGAAAATGTATTTGAAAGAAGGTAAGGTTTGAAAAACTTACCTTTGTAAATATTTTAGTTAGTTTAATTTAAAAAAAATGTTTTCATCATAAAATCACAATATGGTAAAATTCAGGTAAACGTAAATTCATCTAATCTGT
This sequence comes from Callitettix versicolor, assembly GCA_022606455.1. NCBI lineage: Eukaryota > Metazoa > Arthropoda > Insecta > Hemiptera > Cercopidae > Callitettix > Callitettix versicolor. The sequence goes on from CM040186.1 coordinate 48,812,534, forward strand.
TCTCCAAGTTACTTCAACTTCATCTGTTCTATACCTAAAACAATAAAAAAATAAATAGTAAAAAATGTTACAGGTTAAAAATTTATATGATTAAAATTTAACCAATTAAATTTAATTGGTAGAACGCTGTCTATGTGTTGCCCTTGGACAATAATAAAAGGAACCAAAAACATTAAAACAAAACAAAAATATAGTACTATACCATATTAAGCATATCACAAGTATTTCAAAATAAATACAACTTCGTGAAGTGATTGAAAAAGTTTCAAAAAAAAAAAAAATTCCAGTACAGTAATCCCTTGCCAATTCTAATACTAAGAAGCTTTGTGTGAAAACATAAACAATGAACTGTATATATACAAGGGTAAGTCCATAAGTACAGTAAAATTGAAAAAAAATATACATATTTATCGTACTTACATAAATGATACTAGCATTACTTTTCAACATAATACCCTCCTACTTCTATGCACTTAGTCCATCTTTTAACCTGGAAGAAGGTTTTCGGCCTGGTTTTCAGAAACCTTGCACCGCTTGTATGGTCTCGTCATCAGATCGATAATGATTCTCTCGAAACTTTCTTTTAATGGCCCAAAAAGATGAAAACCACTTTGATTTTCGTGGAACCAGCAAGCACTGACTTTTTAGAATTGTGGATATTTGAATATGCTGAGCATAGCTTACATTCAACTCACTTTGAATATCATCAACTGTAATTTATCAATTATCGATAATCATTTGTATAACCGCTTCAATATTGTCATTAGTCTTTGAAGTGGAAGGCCTACCAGGCCACTGTTCATCACGCAGAGAAATCCTACCACTTTTAAAATGATCAATCCATTCATAGAGCTTGCTTCCACTCAAACTCTCTCCATATTACTGCTGCATTCCACAAATAATCTTTGCTTGTTTCACACCTTCTGAATCAAGGAAACTGCTCATATTTCTTCCATGGTGCAGAGATAAAGGAGAACTCATTTTACATAGTTTTTTAAACGCAATCACAATTAGGTAACAATGAAACAATACTTTCAATGAACAGCTGATATACGTTATAAGCTGTAGTAGAACAATCAGTGCTGACATACAGGTGATTCGGACAGAAATTTAAATTTCCCTTTACTTTTTGACTTGCCCTCGTATATATGTATTGTATGTGTAAGCTGTCACAAAGATACCCACTTGAAGGAAGTGATTGGTTTTGTGGTATTCATAAGTGTGTTGATATTTTCATATAACAATATACCCTGTTTAACAAGATAAAAGACGACACAAAAAGAAAACCAGTCTGATGTGTTTACTTTGTCAACATCAGTATAGACAATTCCCACACTAAACAAAGACTTACGCTAGTATTACTTTATCGTGACTATCTTGAGCCTAAGAAATATACATTCAGTAAGCTATATATATATTTCCTAAAAGTAATAATTCAGCCAGCCGATGGTCAGTTATGTCATGGTAATATATATTCAGACATCAGATATGCTGGTTATTATGACTTGGAACTTGCCCAATTAGGGTTATTCAGTGAATCAATCAATCGGTAGTCTAATTCTATTTTAATGTCTACAAATATTTTACAATGTATTATATCCATTTTGTCACTTCTATACTTGGTGATAACCCAAGAGTGAACGCTATTATGTCACCCAGATTCTACAGGTTTTTCGAAAAATATTTTAATACCCTACTCATAACTTATGCCATAAAAATACTCAAAAAAAAGAAAGCAACACAAAAACTGTCTATTCACAACACACTGATTCTTCAGCACCACCTGGCTGACACGTCTCCCCAGATCAAGTTGCCTCAATGTCATATTAGCCATCAAAAGACCACTGGTACCCTAACTTTCAACTGTTCCTGACCTATTCTTCCCTAAGATTTTATCCAAACTTCTGTCCTACATGCATCATTTTAAATCACAATAGGCAGCATGTCAGCTGTTTCATAATATTTATGAATCTTTGTCAATAGTGTTTACTCTTTGGCTGCACCCTTTACAATCCTACAAATGAACAAAAATTTGATCCCTAACATGGTTCCATTGACTAAAACCAGATTATTATTCTATGTGCATTAGTACACAGTTGTAATGATTGATTGGAAGATTACTTTTTTCATTATAATAAAGACTTTAATGCATTTAAGTATGTCAGAAATACCACATTTTTAACATTCCCATGAAAAATAAAAATAAAAACATGACTTTAGTGACTGAAAATAATGATCTAAATCTGTTTATTTTATTTTATTTTTAAACATGTATTAAGTACAGTAACAAAAGATAATATATGTACAGTACTGTCCAAAAGCTAATATGAAACAATAAGGGGGCGCTTTACATACCTGTAAGTATACATGAATTAGTCCATACACAGAAACAATACTGTTACTATATTGATAAACATGATCAGAATGGTCAGAATCAAATGACTTGTATGTTTGAACTATTAATTTGACAAGATTATCTGTACAGAATTATTTTGCGCATTGGAATCAGTAGTGAATCCAAATGTGTTATACAATTATTATATATATGCTGTACATGCATATAATAATAAGCGATAGACAGACCCATACAACATTCCTATGATCACACAAATATCATGGATTATTCGTCTATGATAAGCAACAATAGCCTCTCGCACTTTCACGATGTTTTCCGGCGTTGTGCTTGTCGATGGTCATCCTGAAGCTCATCACCATCGGCAGACATTCGTCCATCCCTGACACATTTTTAAATAAAAAATTTTTATTTTTACTTGTAGAATTGTCACCAAATGCTTCCACAAGCACACGATGGATTTTTGCAACAGATTTTTTAACCTTCAAGCAAAATTTGATGCAAGTTCTTTGCTCCTTAAAATCTGTCATTTACACAAGTTTAAAAAATCACCACAACTAAAACAATATTACGCAAACACATGAAACTCAGAGCAAGAAATCGAGCTCTCACTGACACTGCTGTTGGCACACTAATTCACAAAGCAATGACAGTGACAAATTAAAATTTCCGACACTTTTGAACAGCACCTCGTACTCCAGAGCATTGTCAAATATAAAACTGTTCACCCTTCAATGGATTCCTAGACACTGTGGCTTGGAAGGAGATAAAAAAGCAAATAAAATTCCAAGAGTTGCTCTCAAGCTTTACCCAAAGATGCCCAAAATGGACTACTTAGAAAACAAGATTTCAGAAGTCTGTGGCTCACCACTGGAAAACAACCTTACCTGGAGAACTTTGAAGTGAACGAAATGACCTGCAAATGTATAAAGAACTTCATAGAAGAATTCAAACATTTGTTCCTCGCTTAAGTCATACAGGAATACCACTACTGTTTCAAAATACCAGATTCACCAACGTAACATATGGAGAAAGCATTGAAAACTTAAGGTAAATTATTCCTGAATGCAGCAAATGAAACAAAAAATTAAAGGAAAAATTTTAAAGGCCTTAAAAAACCAACAATAGTAATAGAGCTAATTTTGAAAATAACTGCCGCACCATGAAAGTTACCCCTTGCTTCTTCATCTGTATAGGCAAAGTGATATCAGCATGATTTAGTATTGGAAACACTTACTAAGAATTAGTAAAACTTAATATATTTCAATATTTACCTTTGCTGACAAAATGTATCTTCCCAACTTGTGGCACCGCTTGTGGCGTACATGAGTGCTCCAGCGTGTGCTATCATTGCACCATTATCTATACAAAACCTTTCATCTGTAGCGTACAATTTAGCACCACGTTCTTCACACATAATTCCCATCATCTCTTGCAGTCGTTCATTGCATCCAACTCCACCAACCAGCAACACCTCATGAGAACCACAATGTGCCATTGCACGTTCTGCACAAAAATATTTCCTCAATTTTATTACTTCTTGGATTATATGATATTTTTACAACGGATAAATCTGTTAAAAACTTTACAATTTTATCTATATTTGGATAAAACTTTCATTAGAAAAACTTACAACCATTAATATTACTACTGTTTATTTGGACATTTGTCCAATACTTACTACAGCTGGCTTCGAGAAGTGTTTCCCGTTCATGGCAGAAACGCTGTATAAATGCAAACAGTGACTACTTTGAAATATTTTTTTTTTTTTGAATTTTTGATTAGGAATAATTTTTTTTGTTTGTTTTTTTACAATTCCTGGAACTTTCACCTAGCACCTTGTATAAAAAGTATGACTGGTATATTATCATTGATTAAAAAACCTCACCTGTAGTTTCAACAAGCATAGCAAAAACTGTTTCCTGCAGAGAAAAACAGAGGTCTTCAGGTGTATACTCCCCACTGTCTAAGAGTTTTGGAGCTTTTTCTTCTATGTAAGACAATATGCCTGAGAAAGACACATCCATACCTTTTACAACGTAAGGCAAAGCGAGATATTTTTTACCACTGAAACAGCATAATAACATTATTACCAATTTTATATTGAAAAGCGAGCTCTTGGAGCAGCCATAATGTTAAGACCATGAAAAAATTGTAACCCTGACCTCTTAAAGTACGTACTGAGTGATTTTTAAAATTTTACTTCTGGCCTCCCAATAAAGCTGTGCTATATCCCTGTGTGCATCTCCTTTCAACCTTTGGCACATGGTAAGATGATCCCAGTTCATTATGATGTCTGCCTCGTTACATAAGGTACATCTGTCTGAAGGGCAGATCCTAAGCCTGTAAAGATAGACCACCAGGCAATCTTGTCTCGTACTAAGTCTACTTCTTGCAACAGACTGCCTCCTATGCTTGGTCTTATTTTCTTCCCACTCCAGTTCCATATTTTCCCAGATTTTCCCTCTCACACTCCATCTCATTTTCTGCACCCATCACTTCCCAGATGTTTTTTTGATCATGGGTTTGAATGTTTCCACCTCTGGCGGCTTAACTGGTTGTCACAACTTCATGCCTGCCTTTGCCACCTTGTCCGCTGCCTCATTTCCAGGCACTCCAACATATGATGGGATCCACTGCAGCACAATTCGCTTCTTCATCCTCTTGAGCATTTGTATCATGAGCTGGATCTCCTTGAGGATTTTATTTGTGTACACTGTGTGCGACGCTGCTTTACTGTGTATGTATAAATTTTATTTATATATATACAATAAACTCTTGATAATCTACATCAAACAAAAAATGTGTGGGTGTATCCATTTGTTTGTCGGTAACATACCTCTTACTCATAAACAATCACTATAAAATTTGATAAAAATAGTCTTTGTAGATACCCAAACCCAGGAAAAATGTAGGGGTGATAGCAAACAAAAATTTAGGTGTACTTAAGAGGTAAAATCTTAAAAGCAAATTTTTTACAATTTAAGTAATATGTTATTACTTTAAAATATACTGTGTGTGTGTGTGTGTGTGTGTGTGTGTGTGTGTGTGTGTGTGTGTGTGTGTGTGTGTGTGTGTGTGTGTGTGTGTGTGTGTGTGTGTGTGTGTGTGTGTGTGTGTGTGTGTGTGTGTGTGTGTGTGTGTGTGTGTGTGTGTGTGTGTCTCTCTCTCTATGTATATATATATATATATATATATATATATATATATATATATATATATATATATATATATATATATATATATATATAGTTTTGCATTTAAACAGTTTATATAGTCACCAGATGGACCTCTTCAAAAATTTAAGTTTTCATGTCGTCCTTCCCCTATAATTTCAACAGAATAGGTCAGAAAAAACTCAAAAAATATTTATTTGAGAATACAATAAAAAAATGTTTTCAAGATTTTTCAATATTTTACATATTTTTATATTATATGGACCTTGACAAAAATATTGCTTTGAAAAATTTTCCAAGCTTGCGAAGGTTTATTCCATCACTCTTCTTTTGCAGTGTGGGTAAAATTAAGTAGCATATAATGCAATTGATCTTTATGTTTGGGCATCACATAAGTTTCAAAACCCCCGCAGAGGGGGGGTACAGGCTAGCTGTACCTATTGAGAGGAATTAGACGTCCCTAACACAAACCCTTACACTAACAACATTAGACTTAAAACTTTAACACTTTACACTCACACTTACATTTAGGGAGGCAATAATAGCCTCAATGTGCTTTTCGCCTTTAAAAAAATAATATAAAAAAATAAGTTTCAAAACTAGCACTTGAAATCTAATGTTGCAATTGGTATAGTTATTGTTGTGGCAGGGTAACATATGGAAGTCGGCTTGTTAATAGTTTATATTTTATATGTTATTTGTTTACAGTTCTTAAAACACTAAGTTTACATTTCAAGAGTTCATACTAATCTACTAGATAAGGACAAGAAACAAGGTGTCTTCGAATCACCAGAAGGATGACTTGACATTTTACTTTAATCTGACACATTTAGTAATTTGTAGATGTTATTATGATCGAGTATGTGTGTGTAAGAGAGAGAGAGAGAGAGAGAGAGAGAGAGAGAGAGAGAGAGAGAGAGAGAGAGAGAGAGAGAGAGAGAGAGAGAGAGAGAGAGAGAGAGAGAGAGAGAGAGAGAGAGAGAGAGAGAGAGAGAGAGAGAGAGAGAGAGAGAGAGAGAGAGAGAGAGAGAGAGAGAGAGAGAGAGAGAGAGAGAGAGAGAGAGAGAGAGAGAGAGAGAGAGAGAGAGAGAGAGAGAGAGAGAGAGAGAGAGAGAGAGAGAGAGAGAGAGAGAGAGAGAGAGAGAGAGAGAGAGAGAGAGAGAGAGAGAGAGAGAGAGAGAGAGAGAGAGAGAGAGAGAGAGAGAGAGAGAGAGAGAGAGAGAGAGAGAGAGAGAGAGAGAGAGAGAGAGAGAGAGAGAGAGAGAGAGAGAGAGAGAGAGAGAGAGAGAGAGAGAGAGAGAGAGAGAGAGAGAGAGAGAGAGAGAGAGAGAGAGAGAGAGAGAGAGAGAGAGAGAGAGAGAGAGAGAGAGAGAGAGAGAGAGAGAGAGAGAGAGAGAGAGAGAGAGAGAGAGAGAGAGAGAGAGAGAGAGAGAGAGAGAGAGAGAGAGAGAGAGAGAGAGAGAGAGAGAGAGAGAGAGAGAGAGAGAGAGAGAGAGAGAGAGAGAGAGAGAGAGAGAGAGAGAGAGAGAGAGAGAGAGAGAGAGAGAGAGAGAGAGAGAGAGAGAGAGAGAGAGAGAGAGAGAGAGAGAGAGAGAGAGAGAGAGAGAGAGAGAGAGAGAGAGAGAGAGAGAGAGAGAGAGAGAGAGAGAGAGAGAGAGAGAGAGAGAGAGAGAGAGAGAGAGAGAGAGAGAGAGAGAGAGAGAGAGAGAGAGAGAGAGAGAGAGAGAGAGAGAGAGAGAGAGAGAGAGAGAGAGAGAGAGAGAGAGAGAGAGAGAGAGAGAGAGAGAGAGAGAGAGAGAGAGAGAGAGAGAGAGAGAGAGAGAGAGAGAGAGAGAGAGAGAGAGAGAGAGAGAGAGAGAGAGAGAGAGAGAGAGAGAGAGAGAGAGAGAGAGAGAGAGAGAGAGAGAGAGAGAGAGAGAGAGAGAGAGAGAGAGAGAGAGAGAGAGAGAGAGAGAGAGAGAGAGAGAGAGAGAGAGAGAGAGAGAGAGAGAGAGAGAGAGAGAGAGAGAGAGAGAGAGAGAGAGAGAGAGAGAGAGAGAGAGAGAGAGAGAGAGAGAGAGAGAGAGAGAGAGAGAGAGAGAGAGAGAGAGAGAGAGAGAGAGAGAGAGAGAGAGAGAGAGAGAGAGAGAGAGAGAGAGAGAGAGAGAGAGAGAGAGAGAGAGAGAGAGAGAGAGAGAGAGAGAGAGAGAGAGAGAGAGAGAGAGAGAGAGAGAGAGAGAGAGAGAGAGAGAGAGAGAGAGAGAGAGAGAGAGAGAGAGAGAGAGAGAGAGAGAGAGAGAGAGAGAGAGAGAGAGAGAGAGAGAGAGAGAGAGAGAGAGAGAGAGAGAGAGAGAGAGAGAGAGAGAGAGAGAGAGAGAGAGAGAGAGAGAGAGAGAGAGAGAGAGAGAGAGAGAGAGAGAGAGAGAGAGAGAGAGAGAGAGAGAGAGAGAGAGAGAGAGAGAGAGAGAGAGAGAGAGAGAGAGAGAGAGAGAGAGAGAGAGAGAGAGAGAGAGAGAGAGAGAGAGAGAGAGAGAGAGAGAGAGAGAGAGAGAGAGAGAGAGAGAGAGAGAGAGAGAGAGAGAGAGAGAGAGAGAGAGAGAGAGAGAGAGAGAGAGAGAGAGAGAGAGAGAGAGAGAGAGAGAGAGAGAGAGAGAGAGAGAGAGAGAGAGAGAGAGAGAGAGAGAGAGAGAGAGAGAGAGAGAGAGAGAGAGAGAGAGAGAGAGAGAGAGAGAGAGAGAGAGAGAGAGAGAGAGAGAGAGAGAGAGAGAGAGAGAGAGAGAGAGAGAGAGAGAGAGAGAGAGAGAGAGAGAGAGAGAGAGAGAGAGAGAGAGAGAGAGAGAGAGAGAGAGAGAGAGAGAGAGAGAGAGAGAGAGAGAGAGAGAGAGAGAGAGAGAGAGAGAGAGAGAGAGAGAGAGAGAGAGAGAGAGAGAGAGAGAGAGAGAGAGAGAGAGAGAGAGAGAGAGAGAGAGAGAGAGAGAGAGAGAGAGAGAGAGAGAGAGAGAGAGAGAGAGAGAGAGAGAGAGAGAGAGAGAGAGAGAGAGAGAGAGAGAGAGAGAGAGAGAGAGAGAGAGAGAGAGAGAGAGAGAGAGAGAGAGAGAGAGAGAGAGAGAGAGAGAGAGAGAGAGAGAGAGAGAGAGAGAGAGAGAGAGAGAGAGAGAGAGAGAGAGAGAGAGAGAGAGAGAGAGAGAGAGAGAGAGAGAGAGAGAGAGAGAGAGAGAGAGAGAGAGAGAGAGAGAGAGAGAGAGAGAGAGAGAGAGAGAGAGAGAGAGAGAGAGAGAGAGAGAGAGAGAGAGAGAGAGAGAGAGAGAGAGAGAGAGAGAGAGAGAGAGAGAGAGAGAGAGAGAGAGAGAGAGAGAGAGAGAGAGAGAGAGAGAGAGAGAGAGAGAGAGAGAGAGAGAGAGAGAGAGAGAGAGAGAGAGAGAGAGAGAGAGAGAGAGAGAGAGAGAGAGAGAGAGAGAGAGAGAGAGAGAGAGAGAGAGAGAGAGAGAGAGAGAGAGAGAGAGAGAGAGAGAGAGAGAGAGAGAGAGAGAGAGAGAGAGAGAGAGAGAGAGAGAGAGAGAGAGAGAGAGAGAGAGAGAGAGAGAGAGAGAGAGAGAGAGAGAGAGAGAGAGAGAGAGAGAGAGAGAGAGAGAGAGAGAGAGAGAGAGAGAGAGAGAGAGAGAGAGAGAGAGAGAGAGAGAGAGAGAGAGAGAGAGAGAGAGAGAGAGAGAGAGAGAGAGAGAGAGAGAGAGAGAGAGAGAGAGAGAGAGAGAGAGAGAGAGAGAGAGAGAGAGAGAGAGAGAGAGAGAGAGAGAGAGAGAGAGAGAGAGAGAGAGAGAGAGAGAGAGAGAGAGAGAGAGAGAGAGAGAGAGAGAGAGAGAGAGAGAGAGAGAGAGAGAGAGAGAGAGAGAGAGAGAGAGAGAGAGAGAGAGAGAGAGAGAGAGAGAGAGAGAGAGAGAGAGAGAGAGAGAGAGAGAGAGAGAGAGAGAGAGAGAGAGAGAGAGAGAGAGAGAGAGAGAGAGAGAGAGAGAGAGAGAGAGAGAGAGAGAGAGAGAGAGAGAGAGAGAGAGAGAGAGAGAGAGAGAGAGAGAGAGAGAGAGAGAGAGAGAGAGAGAGAGAGAGAGAGAGAGAGAGAGAGAGAGAGAGAGAGAGAGAGAGAGAGAGAGAGAGAGAGAGAGAGAGAGAGAGAGAGAGAGAGAGAGAGAGAGAGAGAGAGAGAGAGAGAGAGAGAGAGAGAGAGAGAGAGAGAGAGAGAGAGAGAGAGAGAGAGAGAGAGAGAGAGAGAGAGAGAGAGAGAGAGAGAGAGGGAGAGAGAGAGAGAGAGAGAGAGAGAGAGAGAGAGAGAGAGAGAGAGAGAGAGAGAGAGAGAGGGAGAGAGAGAGAGAGAGAGAGAGAGAGAGAGAGAGAGAGAGAGAGAGAGAGAGAGAGAGAGAGAGAACGTGTTTGCGTATGTTAAAAAAACATATGTAGGCTGTTATTGCTATTGTAGGCTGTTGTAATATATATAGGCTGTTGTAACATATGTAGGCTGTTGTAATATCTATTACAAACATGAGAAACTAAAAATAAACACTTTTAACACTAAAACTATGCACTAAAACTAGATAACATTATTAAAATATATAAACTTACACAAACAAAATTTAACAATAACACATATGGAAAAAACAACAAAAATATAACAACAAACTTGGCAAGATGAACAAAAACTAACGTTTAAAACTAGTTAACAAAATTAATTTTATTTAAAAATAAATATGATATATATAATAAAATTATTTAAATGCTATACAACAATACCAAGCTGCATCGCAAATTTGTAACACTGATTGACATCTGATTATGTTTTTGTTGGTTTCTCTACTTGGTAACCACTACTGCCCTTGATTGCATTTCTTTAGATACATATAATAGGCTATATACAGTAGACACTTGATTAACCATCACCGTTTTAGTTTTAACCATCAGATTAATTTGGTTATAGGACATTTCTAAATAGTCTTCCAAAGTAAATGAATTATAATAAATAATAAAAGTAACCTTTTAGACAAAATAAAACACAGTAACTGAACATGACTTATTTATAGCACAGGCGATGGCAGCTGACATTAATTGCTACCCTAAGCAAACATTGATAATCGAAAAGTAAATAATCCTAACATCTAGTAGAATGAGATAGAAACACTTCAAATAGTGTCAACAAATTCTAAAAGAGTGCATGAATGTTTCTATTGAAAGACAATCATTCTCACACTATTTATGATAATACCATTCAGCTTATGTCAAACTTAGTCATACGAGTACTCTGTTACATAACTACTTGTTAAAATGTTAAGTGCAGATAATTTACTGTATTATTTTACAGTAAATACAAATCTATGTATGTAACATTTGTATAATAATATAATTAGAATTAAATAGAAAATTTATTTTCCAAAATAATAATATAACATTCTGTGATATAAACAGAGCATGTTATTTTTATTGATCGCTGAAAGTACAGGTGGTCTATTTCTGTTATGCTTCTATTCTGTCATCCATCACCCCAATGATCCCACGAATAATCAAGACTCTACTGTATTACTTTACTGGTGATAATTTTAAACACTGTTAGTTTATGTTTAAATGCATTGGTATTTTATCATTTACAAGAATAAATTTATTATTAGTGTAAGTTCAAACAATTGGAGAAATTTAATGAAAGACAGCTGAGCTACAAGTAACTTAAGACAGCTGGTCCTGATGTATAATAAAAGTTGATGATTAATGGAGTAACAAATAATAGATGTCCTATTGAACTTCATACAGTGAAGTAATAAAGATGTGATTATACAACAAATTCTTTTAAAACAAAAGTTATTACAAAAATCTTAATGTATTTAAAGCTTTCAGCTTATGTCATAAAAATTTACACTTCATTTTTAGTCTTTCAATAATGTTTGATAAGAAAGTTCTATTACAAAATTTTACCAACAAGTTAATCATTTTATTCAAGTACATAAAAAGCAATAACATATAATACAGGGATCTCAATCTACAACACACAATAGTGGGTATTAATTCATCACATTAAAGGATTATTTTCTCCTTCAATAAATAAAACAGGTACTTACTTACTTTTTGGCAAGTTGTTCGATATTGAATCCAGGGCTAGGGTCGTTGGAAAGTCGAAGTACCCTGGCAAACCTATCCAAACAATTACCAACAGCAATATCAATAGTTTCACCAAATATTCTGTATCGTTTCCGAGCATATGCTATGACCTGTGTATTACCACCGCTCACGTATAAAACTGTTGGGTTATTGCTGTTTGTTATAACACGACCCATTTCTATATCTGATGTATTTAGAGTTAAGAAAAATATCAGTTTAACTTGCCCTTATTAATCATAACAAAGAAATATTATTTCCATTGGACAATAAAATGACATATCTAACATCTGAAAATTTGCTGTTACCTGAAAAAACATTGATTTTAGTTCTGTACCAGTTATACTGATTTGTGTGTAAACTAATACCAAAAGTTGTTTTTACTTAACCTAACAATTTAAAATGAGTTTCTGTTGACACTATTATTATAGAAATACAAATTTAGCCTATACTGGAGGAAATAAGAGATTTAGTAGTTTGTTGCTTTTAAATTTTTTTTTCTCACTTTCAACGAAAATTACTTGCAAAAGCACTTCTTAAAATTTGTTTGTTAGGTCACTATCTATACACAGACATGCGTTGCTGTGGCTCAGTTGGTTCAATTTAACAATGCATTCAGAAACACTGAAATGAAATCGTAAAATATTTAGTATAGCGTTTGTTGAATTTATGTCAAACAGATGGCAGTTTTAAAAAAAGCATATTTTTACCTGTCACAGGTGTGACACCTATATACGAGGGCTATTCAGAAAGTAGATTACGTTTTTGGATAAAAAAAAAACTAAGTACAGGAAAAAAATTTTATTATATACATTTGAAAGAGGAACTAAAATACTATTTTTCGACATAATCGCCAAACAAATTTAGACATTTGTCATATCGGTGAACTAGCTTTGAAATTCCCGTGTCGTAGAATTCCGCCGCCTGTGACGCCAGCCAGTCAGTCACGCCCGTGAGGGACAGGAAAGGTGTTCTTCTGGTTGACTTCCTAGAACGTGGAGCAACCATAAACTCAGAAAGGTATTGCCAAACATTACGAAACTTAAGACGAGCTATCCAGAACAAGCGGAGAGGAAAACTGAGTGCAAAAGTGTTGTTTTTGCACGACAATGCCCGCCTCACACGGCAAATCGAACAAAAGACGCCTTGACGGCCTTCAAGTGGGAGATTTTCCTCATCCACCCTACAATCCGACCTGGCACCTAGTGATTTCCACTTATTCCCGAAGATGAAGACTTGGCTTGCAACACAGCGCTGATGACGACGCAGATCTCTCGCGCTGGCGTGACTGACTGGCTGGCGCCACAGGCGGCGGAATTCTACGACACGGGAATTTCAAAGCTAGTTCACCGATATGACAAATGTCTAAATTTGTTTGGCGATTATGTCGAAAAATAGTATTTTAGTTCCTCTTTCAAATGTATATAATAAAATTTTTTTCCTGTACTTAGTTTTTTTTTTATCCAAAAACGTAATCTACTTTCTGAATAGCCCTCGTAATATAAATACAAAAACATGTACATAAAAACATGAGCATATTTAACTGCCATAACGTTTCAAAGCAATCGGTGAAGATTTTTTGGAGATTTAAGATTTTGAACAAACAAACATTTACACCTTTATTTATATAGATATAGATAGATAAAAATATGCACTTATTCGAATGCAACATTGTATCAAAATTTCAAAGAAATTGGTGAAGAATTTTCAGAGATTTACATTTTTATGTATATAAATTAACAAAATGTGAATACTATTATCACATAAAGACTAAACATTTACCAGAAAGTGTTAAAAAGTTATTATGCCTACTTAGTAAAGGGAGTTTCTACTTGACAGTTTTAACTTCAACCTTCGTTTGGGTGTTGACTTTCTACCTTTAACCTCCATTCTGGCTGATGCTATATCTTCCTTTCATAAATCACTGCCAACTAGACACACTTGCCATTTTACTAACCTCTCTTCACTGGTGTTCTATCTGCCACCCAGCAACCAATTATTAAGCAATGATCGTTTAGACTGACCATATTCTACTTTCTGTTTGGCTTTTATCTTGACTGCTGCCTTACATGCCTTATGTTTATAACAGAGACAGTATATCAGCAGTTTCATAACTTTTGTAAGTCTAGTTAATTGTGTTCACCTTTTGGCTGAGCTTCTTACAATATTACATACTAAAATTCGAAGTACAATTTAGGTAATTCCTAATGCTATCAATATGAAATTTTTTCATTTGATTATTTCTGACATACAATATGGTGTTTAATTATAGAAGTAGTCTTTTCTATCAATGAATTACCAGAATAAATGTTTTATAAATATAGAAATTTTAAAAAAACATAGAATTTGAAGTATTGTGGCATAGATATCCAGCATCCTTCATCAATTTTGATAAAGGTTAGTACAATAACTCAAAATTATAGTGAGGATGTAGTTATCAAACAAATCACAAGATAGTCCAAATAGACCCCAGCCAATTTCCTTTCCTTCTGCTCAGAACTCTGTTAAAAGACTACTAAAAAAACAATTTATGACACGCTTTTTAAATAAACTTCATTGTTAATTCATTAATTTTTAATAGCATATATATGCACTAAATAACAATATATGTAGCCTAACATTACAATAGTCCTAATGATTTTATGTTGTATATTTAATCTACTGATTTTATATAACATATACTATATTTTCATTTATAATAAAACAATTAAAAGATCAGAAAGAATGAAGAGCTACTGGGAACAAAGAAAAGTACAGCGCACAAGAAATGATTAATTCAGCGTACCCCAAAGAGGGTGAAACGAAAATAAAAAAAAACACCTAAAATACACAAAAAATTCATAATAGTTAATAAAACAAAGAAAGGATACGACCAATACAATGATTGACTCCTATGATTGGTTTATTCCACAACTGAGCTATGATTCTTGCTACAACTGCTACAGAAACCAATGGTTCACCCATGCCAGGGCCTTTTGTAAAACAGATAACATCGATATCCTCAGGTTTAAGTTTGGCTGTAGTCATAGCCTCTTGAAGAACAGTTAATACATTTTCTCTATGATGTTGTGCTGTATCACGAGGAAGAAACCCTATAAAAAGATGTAAAATTTAGGCTAATAATGGTAACAAGACATTTACATTTTTTATAATTACAAATTTACAAAAAACTGTTAAAATTGTGTGTGTGTGTGTGTGTGTGTGTGTGTGTGTGTGTGTGTGTGATCATATTAAGCCTTACACAACTAGCCCAATATGTTAGATAAAGCAAACTGATATTTTTAAAACAAAACATTTTATAAGACAAAAATACTAATCCAAAAGAGTTACATGATGTATATCAAAATTATCTCGGTAACAGAATATATAAAAAATAGCCTACCTATAATATAAAATTAGTGTTAGAGACTTTGATTTTTTTTTTTTAATTCACTCGCTATTGAAAATATGTTTACAAATATCTTGTTTTGTTTACATAAATATGTGAACTTAGATATTATTTACTTTAGTTATAGTAAAAAATCAGTTGTTTAATATTAATCTGTAATAATGAGCTGATTTCATTGAACAGCTGATAGGCTATAATAACTTTCAGGTTATGTGTTAAAAACTTGCAATATTAACAACATTTACTATAAACATTTATAATCATTTCTAATGTATTATAAACAGTTACAACATGCACATGTTCTTCAACTAAGGAAAAATACCAAAACCAAAGCAACACATTTCATATAATACACATATATTATTGAAAAGGAGAAAGAAAAAGAAAGACAGAAATAGATAAATGAAATTCATTTGCTCATTCATTCCTTATTTCCTCTGTTATGTTCCTGTGTTTGAAAGACTTTTTTTCTATTCATGCCTCTTGCCAACGCCAACATTAAAACCTTCGCTTCAAAAATCCACAATGGTTTATTAAACTATCAAGAAATTTCAGATTGTCAAACATCTGGGAATGGTTATAGAGACGTGATGATAATTTAAAAGTTAAATGGCTAAAAGTGATAATAATGGAATAATGCAATTCTACAATAATAATGATAATGGAATTCTACAAATAATGGAATAATGTAAGAGATTACCATCTATGAGAAATGATGAACAAGGGGAACATTATGACTATGAAATAATCCATAATCCTACACATGGAATGGAACTATAATAAGAACTGGATGTAAGTAGAGCCCACAAAGTATTATCAGCCTTTTATTTAAAATTTAGAAAATAAGGTACATTGTTACCTCAGGAGGACTGTTGTGTCTGAGGTCACTAAAACATTATGGTCAGTCTGCTACATCTCATCTTCAGATGATCTATGAACTTGCACACCTCAAGATCTTAGATCTGAAACTACAGTTATTTCCATATCATTAACCCTTTCCATTAATGCTTATTCTTTGCCCTCATTAGTTTATTTGGCATAAAGTACTGATATAAAGAAAAAAAAAATAAGGAACTTAAACATAACCAGAAAAGTAATAATACTGTTAGTCTAAAAATCATCTGATAGGAAAAAGAGCAGAACTGAAAATGTGAAGGGCTAGTAACAAGGCCTTAAATGAACTAGAAAAAGTATTGTCAAAAACGAATTAGATCCTACCTTCTCCAGGTGGAGTAATATATGTTCTTCTACAATTAGATAACACTTCTCCATCTTTAACAATTCCCACACCAAGCTTATTAGCACTACCTTCAAAACCAAGTGCAGTAACCATTTGTATAACAAGTTAAAACAATTTAATTAGAAGTTAAAACAAAAACTTGATACACATACACAAACACAATGTTCTTAAATATTTAATAGTAAAATTATTTGACAACAATTTGTGTCAGCTGCTGATCAGCTGTTTGGTTTCATAAATAGGAGAGCAGTATAATCTTGGCGTTCGGCGCCAATCTTGCAGTGATGTCATACATTTTCCCTCTCAAATCATTTTCTCTCTGGTGGGAAAATGCTTGATTCTTATTGGTTACCGCCACGAAACAATATCTAAGAGGGAATCATATTGAAGGTCAACTTCATTTCAAACTTATTTATTTTTTATACAACCTATTATATTATATAAAAAAAACAATATGAATATATATTTAATTACTTTAGTAATATACAAGCATAATTACTTATTTTACACCATTAGTAATTAGAAACATATTTTACAAAAGTGTTATAAAAATTTGAATAATGGTAATTTCAAATTTACTCATATTTGATTGGTTGAACGGTTTGCCTCTTATTTTTGTTCCCGCATTTTACTAGGATATATAAGTAAATCGAGCGGTTAAAATATCCACATCCACATTTATGCAACTTGTACCTGTTAAGAAGGGTTAAAAGTATTTTTTCTAATATAAGTTTTTGCAATTATTAAGGAAAAATGTCTAGATCTGTTACCGCTACTATGCCAAAAGAAAATTTAAACGTTCTAACTTCATCAACGGAAAAATTGGCTTTAAATGGAATAGTAAGTTCACATTTCTAACCTTAACAGTTTTTATGAAATTGGATTTGGTTTGAGTTGAATTGGATTTGGTTTGAGTTGAATGATATTTCGTAATTAATTTATCTTGTTTCAGATTGAACACAACACAAATTCAAGTATAAAAGTAAAGTCCTCTACAGTTTTGAAAGAAAATAAGAACATAACCAATATTCTGAAAGGTGACAGTATTGTAAGTACCTAGGCTAAACCATTGTTTTATTAGACTTACAAATTTCCAGTTTGTGTGTGAATTAGGGTATCCTTATATTAAAAATGGCTAGGTTTTTGTAGAAAGCTTGATTGAGACCTCCCCTTTTTTTCTGAATTAGACCTAAAAGGGTGTTTCGCACAGACCCAGTATATGTGTTCTGATTATTTAAATAATATACCTGCACTTTTGAGTGATCTATAAATTTTCGTTAGTTAATATGCAGTGTAGGTTGTTTTTGATTTATCAGTAATTTTTTTGCCAAAATGATTTATTGCATGCCCAACCTAAAATATAAAAGCAGGGAAATATGATTTTTAAAAAATGGAAATAGCCACATAATCTCAAAAGTCTACCTCACGAAAGTAACATGTTTTTAATTGCTGAAACACTTTAAAAAACCTTTATTTTTTTAAAACAATACTCAAGGATCTAACTGACACGGTTATTGGATAAAAATATTCCTTAATATTAACGTTTTTAGTATAAAGACTAATAAAATAGTATGCATTAAATAATACCTGTTAGAATAGGATAACGCACATGAGTCAGTGTGGTAAATCTAGTATGTTTCATGCAGTGTAAACAGCAATGGCATTACAATATAATTCTTAGAGAGCCTAAAATCATAAGTAATCTTTTAAAGAAATATTTCTTAATGGTATTAGATAATAAAGTATGTAATAAAGGAAAAAAATTACTATTTGAAAAAACCTACATTGCATAAATACCTTTTCATTATTTTTTATGTAATAAAACTGTTTATTACATGCCCAATAGTAATAAAAATATAAACGTTTAGAACTACGGAAAGTTAGAAAAAATTCAAAAATAAAAAAGACATGCATAACCATTACTATGAGAAAGTAAATAAAAAGTTTCTCATTGTGAAAACAATTAATGCGTTTTATTAATATGAAAAAATAGAATTTTTTTTAAAAAAAACTTAATTAACATAATTGTGTGCAAAAAAATTAGATAGTGTATGAAAAACTTACACTATCACTGTATTTACTATCACTATAAAAAGTAAGGATTATGAATGCACTGATAATGATTTATTAATGTGAATAATAAACCTATCCAAGCTTAATACTATATAAACAACTGACATTTCAATATATCTTTATAAAAAACTGCATAAACTGTAATATCATAAAAAATTTAATCTTCCATATGTGAATATTTTTTGTTTCAATAAAGTGCATAATGATAGATAATAAATCATGAGTTTAATAAATTGCCCAAAATTGCAAAAATACCATTTAAAATTATTTATGTATGTATGAGTTTATACCTGAGTGTATCAGGTTTGGTTAGACATTTTTTATAATAGAACTGAGTTTGAAAACTTCATTCATGCACAACATAGTATTCAATGCAAATGTTACAGTGAAACAAGTCACCTTACTAATTTATTACATGTGATTATATTACTCTTGTAATTTAGTGATAATAATATGTAATAACCTATAATATTGTCTAGAAGTGGTCTTAGTAATATCTTTCAACTTTATAATTGTTAAAACAAATTATATGGTTCCAATTTCTAATTTATTAACCACAGTGGTATGTGTTTTAGTGGTTCATTATTTTGGAGTGTTTTGTTTTACCTTATAAAAACAAATGGGGTTAGGTTACCGGTACCAGAAACAATGTGTGTGTAATTATTAACATAAATCATTGGATTTGTAAGATTAAAAACAAATCAGTTTTTTATTCAGTGCAAATATACATAAAGGTACCTTTTCTATTTTATTCAAAGAAAAACAAATGGAGTTAGGTTATTGACATCAGAAACAATGTATATGTGTACTTATTAACATACATAGGCCAACAAAGTCATAGGCTAATAAATATTTGTTTTTCTAACAATTGAAATATAGTGTAATGCATTGTTCAGTTATATTCAGTATCAGAGGGCTTTTTTTTAATTTTATGCCTGTTTTTAAGGAGAGAAAACATGTAATATAAATGTATTAACTTACTAATATTATTAAGTTAGTAGTCAACACTGTTGCTGTATCTGTAAACTACACACCTCAAAAGCATTTGAAGGCTCAAAACACACAGTTTCTTCCATAAGATTTCTCTCCATAAATCCATTTTATTTACACTGATCCGACATTCATTAATCTGACATAAAGTATATAGACTTAAAACAAAATCTTAGTGCCAATCACACAAATGTTATTCAGCAATAATAAATTTTTAAACAGAATTATTTTTTTGTCTTAAAAACATCAAGCATTCTGGTCTTGACTGTGGACTATATGGACTTACAGCAGTGTGTATTTGTCAAGTATATATTAGTCCTAAATGTTATGTTATATGCATTATGAACGTTTTCAAAGGAATATTCGTGTTTAATTCTTTAATAACTGAATAGTCAAACAGCTGTTTGAATATAACCAAGACTTGTTTATACATTTACATTTACATTAGTACAGTATTTAGAATAGCAACTTAAATATTTCTGGGGGAAAACATTAGGCTTACATTATGTTTTGACTGGCATTAAAAATTAACAGTACTATAGCAATATATATAAGCTATACCCTGAGGTTACTATATGGTTAAAGTTAAGTAATTATTGAATGGTAATATTTAGGAATAAACTAATTTTTGATGTTTAAATTATGAACAGGTCGAAAAAGCTTCACCAAAAAAAGAAAATGTTGCATTTGATCCTCAGTTAGAACCTTTGTTGAGGGAAAACCCAAGGAGATTTGTTATTTTCCCGATCGAGTACCACGACATATGGCATATGTATAAAAAAGCAGAAGCTTCATTTTGGACGGCAGAAGAAGTGGATTTATCAAAGGTAAGAACAAATTAAGGTTGTTGGTTTTTTTAACAAGGTTTTAAATTTGTTAATAAACTTAGCTTACTTTAAATATCTTAGAGATAGTACTACGATGTAATCTCATTAGTCTGAACAACCATCACTCCCGATAACTGCAAACCCTACATGCAGCATTGTCTACTAAAGATTTGTATCACTATTTAATTTGTTTAGTTCTTGGACTTTACTGCAAATGATATCATATTTCATCGATTCTAAGACGTACATTTTTTCCTATTATGATACTTAAAAAACTACTTAGTACAAGGTATCATAATCTCAAGGTTTAGTTTAGTACTGTCACTTTGTAATGTATTGTCTGTAAAATACAGTGTGTCTTAGAATCAATGAAATTCGGTAATTGTTGACTGAATCAATGTAATTAATATTCTGTATATCGATGGTTTTATTTTGTTTAAATGGAAATGTCAACACAAATTTCCCTAGCTAGTCATGTAATTATGACTGCACAAGAACATTGATTTTCATATTTGTGTTTATAAAGCCTGTCTTGTTACTTCCAAAATTTATTGTTAGAATTAGTTAAAAAAAAGGAAGAAAAAATTAGGTTGGCAAGGAATTACTTTATACGGTATTGTAAAGTAATATATATTGTATTTTCCCCTTCATTAAGTTCAAATATAGTCCTGTACAAAGTATCCTTTCCTATTGACTCTCAATAGTCCAAACACTTGCTATAATCCCATAGGCGTTGTACTAGAAAGACACTACTCTACTTCTAATTTTGCAGCCAATTGATTTCAGTGATTTTTTGTTGATCAATTTTCCATGTATATTGGCAACATGTGTCCTTTGTACTTTAACATCAATACAAAGGACACATGTTGCCAATATATATGGAAAATTACATCTGACATATATCCTCCATGACTTGCTTTGCATGTTGTAACTACATAAATTAAATTTGTTATAATATTCAGGCAAGTATTTGAATCGATTTGGGTGATTATTTTGATAAGCTAGTGATTTTAAATATCCTCAAAGGAAGAAGTCATAAGGTGTTATGTCACATGACCTTGCTGGTCAGTTCTGATTGCTGTTGCATGAAAGAGCTCGGGTAAAAAATTGATTCCTTAACAAGGTTATTGTATTGTGTGAGGTGTGGTAGGTAGACTCAATCTGTTGGAACTATAATTGCTTAGTATTCATATTAATTCCGTAAAAATGTTTCAACTAAAAATATTCAATTAATTCCTGTAGTGTTGTTAATTCACTTCATGACATTCCTATCTTCATCTTCAAATAAGAAAGGGCCAATGACCTCACCAGTCCAGAGCAGTTATTCTTTGGATACATTACCTTAAAATAGCTTACACAAGGATTTTCTGCCCCCTCCCAAATGCAAGTTCTGTTTATTAATATAGGTGTTTAAATGAAAATGTACCTTATCAGGGAAAATTGTGTGTAAAATTATCGCAAGCTTATTGTATTTAAGATTAAACTGAATAATCACTTTATACATAATGTGGGACACGTAAGATGTCCCATGACTAGCGAATGGTATGTGCCATCATAAGGCATAACCATCGTGTATCAAAGCAAGATTATCAGTTGTCAAATCATCTGTTCCGGTTATATCCAAGAACTTTTAATTTACATGTACTTTACATCCCAAGATATACTCAAGTAATACACAGCTTGAAAATGATTAAAAGTAGGCTTGAATAATAAAATTGTAAGTTGACCAATACGAATAGCTCTCAGTATGAATAGGATTATGCAATAAAACCAATAATTTGTTTTCTTAATCGATAAAGTAATATTGCATACTCTTGCTGCAAAGTCACATTTTGTTGATTCCATTTTAAGAGACTGGAATTTACATGTTAAATTCCTCATTATTTATTGCCAGGAATGTTGTGATGCTGCTTCCGGTTTAGTACATATAATTTAGATATCGACACCAAGATAATATTGAAAGAAATGTATCGACACCAAGAGTATTGGTAGCGGAGTATTTTGATTTTCCATGCAAGTATATGATACCAATTAATTTGCCAATTTAATTACTTTTAAAATTTTTTCATTTTTATTGAAATTATTGTTTGTAAAAAGGGAAGATTAATTTCTTATTGTTATTCCTGCATTTCATATGATGTAGAAGGAACCATCTTCTTATGAAGATGAAATAATTATTTATTTTAATTTGAACAGTTTTTTTTAGAATTTAATACTTACTTAAAGAGAAATAATTTTTTTATCATACTATGTTTTTAAAATGGACTAATAAGTATAAAATAATTTCTCCTAGCCCCATACGGATATTGTACCAAAAAATTGTAATTGTGAATTTTTAATAGCTCTGAAAATACTTGTAAGATTTAAAATGAAAAACGTGGGTTGCATTGAAATTGATTAAGTGCTATAATTCCTAATGGACGTCAAGTAGCTCCTAATTAAATATATGGAAATAATCTTCTATTACATATCATATGTGCCCTATGTTTTTAATTGTGCTTGTTTGTTAAATTGTTGTTAAATGTTGTTTGTGTGTCATTGGTAAATAGAAAGGAATGTGTGTCCACCGTCTTGATCACACTTGCTTGACCTATTTATTGCTTGGCATTTGAACGTTCAACTTTGCTAATGAATTTCTCAGAAATTGTTCAATTTTTACAATTATTGTAGTAATTTATGCACTATTCATTATTAATATTATTTTGTATTAAAGTGATTGAAATTTCAACGTATAGCTTATTTTGCATGTGTGATCATACTAGTTTTGTGTAGTTTCATACACAAAACTACACTTTGGGCTGATTCATTGCTTTTGGCTATATATATATATATATATATATATATATATATATATATATATATATATATATATATATATATATATGTGTGTGTGTGTGTGTTTGTATTGGACGTGTGCTGATAAACAACAAGAAACAGACAAGAACATCCAGTTCTGAGCTATGTTAAAAGTTTCAGGTTTTTTGCTCATTGGGAAGTTAGTTTAAAATTCCTAATGTAATCATTTTTTTTCTGCTATGAATGTCGTGAGTTTGTAGAGTGCATAATGCTGCCTTTCCTAGCTTCAAACACTATATTTGTCGAAGAATTTTGAAAATGGAAATATTCCAAAACACGTCAACAAATATAAAGTATTTGAAATTAAGAAATGCAGAGATATGTATTCTAAAAAATTAGTTTAAAACTGATTGCAAAATTTGTACTGAATAGACAAACAGACAAGAAAGTGAATTAATAAAACAATAATTGGGCATTTGAGATAGTCTAGCTTTAAAATGTTTAATTTCATAATTGTCAAAATAGTATAGCTACACCAGAACATCTACAAACATGTCATTTTACAGTTAACAGTAAAATAAATTAATGTATTTTATTTATTTATTATTGATTTTATACATGCATATATCTCCATAAGTAGTTACAAATATATACCCGAAGAGAGAGGAAATGCCTCTGTGCTCAGGAACCATACACAACAAAAACTTAATAAAAAAAGAAACAAAAAATTTATATATATATATATATTTACACTAAAGTAAATGCCCGGTTCACAATTTAAATGCGTTCATGGTTTGCTTATAAATTATACTTAAAGTATTTCAAATTTTTTTTTTTTTTTTGTCTTGTCAGATACTTGTAGGTCTTCTAGATCATTAGGTAATAAATTAAAATATTTTGCAGCGTATATACAATTTTTATCAGATGTGTTTTTTTTATGTTTATGATATGCAATGTCCTTATTTCTTGATCTGCTGGTAGAGTCACAAAAAGTAGCACTTAAGTATGTATAGTGGAACATAATACACTTTGCTGCATACAGCTTTTCGAAAGTTGGAATATTACTGTAATTCAACAACTTAATTTATTTTGTAGATTTACAAGCCATTTAAATTCCGATATATATATATACACCCCAAATAATTAGACCATAGTTAATAAGACTGTACACATATGCATAATAAATAGTTTCTAAAACTCTAGTAGGTAGATAACGCAATTTATATGCTAAGTATAAGTATCTAGCTTTTTTTATTACAAATTGTATATGAATATCCCATTTTAAATTGTATTCCATGAAAATACCTAAATATTTGATAATATTTCAATGTATCAAATGAAATATTTAATTTTTCAATTAACAAAGTAGTATAGCTGTTCAGAACAACTATAAAGATACCATTTCATAGTAAACAGATAATGTATCAAATGAAATGTTTATTTTTGCCTGTCAGTCATTTTTCTTGTGATAACATGATAATATTGGAAGATCGACACCGATACCAAGTAGTATTGGAAATATGGAAACATCCATAGCAGCAATGTAAAACATTTTTTTACAATTCATGTTTCTTCATAATAGAAGTTTTACTACATTCGTCACTTGATGATTTGACGAGAGCTCTATATTTCGTAAAATTCTTTAATTTGTACTGAGACACTGAAACCTTGAAAAACAATCAAAAAATCATATGAAAACGATGCTTTTTGGTCCTTTCCTTATTTCATATTAAGGAAGCTCGATCTCCACTCTATAATTCATACTTGGCCCAGTCTTCGCCTCTATAAATTGTACTAACTGGGTAGATTTCTTGTTTGTACTGTAGGCACAATATTAATTGCTTTTTGGTTCTTAAGTCTCTACTGTAATCTACAGCTGCATAACCCAGTTATTACAAACACATTTACTTATTGATAAAATATGGTTCATCTAGCATTATGAAATGGAAAAGCAATGTCTTAAGAATATCAGGTGTTAGTGCCACAGAGCTGGTGCACAAATAAACTGAACTGTTAAACAGAAATGACATTGTGCTTGGCTGCAAAGATTAAACAGAGTGGACAGTAAATGTTTTAATTGATAATAGAGGTCTAAAGTGTCATCTTATAGAAACTGTTCAAATGCAATATCTTTTATGTAGAGATGTTGTTGATTGTTAATAATGATAATGAATGTTTCAAAAGTTTTCTCTTACTAACAAAAAACAAAGTACATATCGACTGTGTTGTAAATTGTTGTTAAATAAATACTTTTCAGTTTTTCAATTTTCTTTTATCAGCCTTTATTTTTTACCACCCTTGATACATCAAATTTTTTCCTAATCTTTTCAAGTACAAAATATCGAGTGGTGACTGTATAAGCTCAAGTATTTGTTTGAATAATATGTATCACTAAATATGAATATAAAGATTTACCTAATAGTTTTTTTTCTTTAATATTTGAAGAAAATCTTTAAAAATTTAGAAACTATCTTTAAAATGTTTTTATATATATATATATATATATATATATATAGATTGATTTAGATGTGATAAAAATAACACTACAATAAATTAAATTTTTTGTGAAAAATTGTGAATTGACATGGTCACTGTTTAAAAGTTTGTAGTTTTTTATGGAATTACTAAAGGAGATAAGATTAATGGTTTTTATGATATGTTGTGTAATGGATTTTATTTCGTATCTGTTCTGTGATGTGATTAACAATATGGAATAGAAGTTTAGTTCATTAATTAATTGTTTTATTTGATTCTTTACGACATTCATAAAATAAATATTGAATGAATTAAATAGTAATGATTCAAACTTACATAACACTTTTATTGTATAATTTCAGTAATCTGTTGTAAATATTTTTAGTTCTGCTCGTACGAGGCGCCATTAGAAAGTTTTAACATGTGTTATTTCAAAATGGTGGTTCTTACAGGCTATTTTGATCAATCTCTTTTAAAGTAGAGCCCTTTTGACTGGACTTACTGATTCCAATGGTGTTTCCACTTTTTGAGGCATTCCTGAAAATTTTCTTTTTTAAGGTTAGAACTGCAAAATATAATTCTCAGTATGTGCCTGGATATTTTCAGTTGAGTCAGATTTGTTCCCTTTCCAATATAGAGATAATTTTGTTATAAATTCCAATTTACGAAACAGTTAGGTGTTGGCAGTGGATATATCAAGGGAATAGAGAAATGCGGAAGCACAGGAATTTAGAATTTTATCAAAAATTTTGTTAGATAAGGCTAGATTTTTTTCACTCTGTATATCTTTTCTTCACTGCAGTATTGCAAAAATGCTGAAGAATACTTTTATAGTAATTCTGGTTGAATGTCTATTCTTAGAGGAAAATTAGTAACGTACAAAGTCAGTAGAATCAAAACAAACAAAAATATCAACATTGTGGTGCTTTTTTTTTGAATTGTTGGACATTTCTACTGAGATTATTATTTATTTAATAAATATTGAGTTAATTTTGGCCTAATAATCAGTTCTTGGAACATTTCAAGTCTGTGTTGTTTCTGCTGGTCTGACAACAATTTTGCAATGAATTTTGCAGATACTGGGTGCATGTTCAAGTCTTCAGTTAAAACCGACTGAGCCATGTAGAAACTTAAATTCAGTTCTAACAGCATCTCACTAAGAAAGGTTGGCCTGACTGGGAGTTGTTGACTGTTTTACAAACCACCTTGAAGTTGATTGAAATAGAATCATTTCAAAAGCTTAAACAGCTTAAAACTTCAAATCATGATTTTAAAACAGAATTTGAGACAGACTTGTAAGGTTTCTTTTCTTTTTAACAATTTTGTGGAATAAATAATCTGCCGAGAACAGAAAAAACATCTTCACTCCCTAGGATGTAAATATATGGTTCATTCTTTATTGAACAAAGATATCATTGAGGTCTGTCAGGATGTTTCAGAGACATTAATTTGCCTAACAGTATTTTATTAAATACATACACATGTAGAAAAGGCGGATTCCCCATCCATACCCGCAAGATAATTTAGCCCCTCTTATTGAGCATTTAAGATGCCTGTCTAAAATTTTTCAATCACAACTCTGATAGTATCATGTAAAGGATTTCCCAGTTCTTACACATTTTCATATGAAATTGTTTTTTATTTTATTTACTTATTTTTTGCATTAATAAAGTCCTAATAGAGGAAATCATTGTTTAGAAGATAAATACAATTCCAGTGGTCAAATTGTTGAAAGTTATGGGTAACGTTCATATTTTGATTGACAAATTTCAGTTGGAAAATGAGCTAAGAATTGACAATAGATTTGCTGTTGGATGAGATTTGCAACAATAAAATGTGCATGATTCATGACCCCTAGAAAAAGTTTGTTAGATTTGACTCAAACTTGGCACAAAAATTTATTCTGACTTTGTTACATTAAAAAAATATGTTTAAAATATTATCAATTGAAAGTAAGTTTAAAAAACACTTTTGAAAAAGTGATTTTACTATTGTAACCAATTTCATTAACAGTGAATTTTGAAAAATTTAATTTTTGTGCTTTGACGACGACTGTGACGAAGTCACATTTTCCAAAATGTTGAAGTTGTTAGTAAATTTAATTGGAATTAATAAAATCATGATAAAATAAAAAATATAAACATTGCTCTGAATATAAAGTATTGCCTTTAAATTATGCCTATCCATTATCTCATGTTATTAAGATGATTCATAAACTTATCAAAAACGGGTATTGATTACAGTTAAACAAGGTTAGGGTCCAAGGACTTTTGACTTTTGAAATTCCTTTTCTTTGCCCTATTTTTCAGATCTATATGTTTTAATTGGAATTGCAAGTCTGAAACTTTTACTCAGATTTTAGTTATTAAAACCAATATTCATAATGAAATGACATTATTATTTAAAATTTGTGTACAATGAACTCTGGGTTTAACATCTATATAGGAGGTAATCTGTTAAAACCGATTGTCCGTTAAGTCATTGTGGAATTTGTTAGTGCCCTAATTATTAATAGTAATTGTTTTACGTTTTTGTTCAATTGTAAATTTTTACTAAATCAATTGGGCTTCATTGCAGTATTTTAAGAATGGATTTCTTTTATTGCAGTATTCAGTCATCAATGAACTGAAAATTTTGGCAATTAATATATAGAGTACATGTACCAGAATTATTGGAAAAATGTTTTAAAAATTTGGATATAAAATATTACCCACTTTCGAAGTTACAAACGAAATAATATTGATTTTTATTGCCTATTAAATCAAGGGTTTAATGTACACTGATCTAGCATATATCAGATATTGTTACTACTGTTAGCCTACGAAAAACAATTCTTTGAAAAGAAGAAAATATTGCTTTTTTACTGTGAAAAAAACTACATACATTTTGACATATAGTAGAGTCTCAATTAACTGTAATAAATAATAAAAGTAACCTTTTAGACAAAACGAAACACTGTAACTGGATATGATTATTTATAACATAGGCGATGGCAGCTGACACTAATTGCTACCCTAACATTGATAATCGTAAAATCGATCTTATCTAGTTGAATGAGATGGAAACACTTCAAATAAGATCAACAATTTCTGTAAGAGTGCATGATTGATTCTATTGAAAAATAAACACTCTTGTACTATTTACGATCATACCATTCAGCGTATAAGTCGATCGCGTAACAGTTACATGAGTATTCTTAGTGACGTTTTATGCTCTCGCGTATGTTATGTGAATACATATCAAAAATTAAGTACTGATATTTTACTGGATTAAAGTCCTTAGTATTTAAATTTTGTATAATTAGTCAGTAGAAAATTCCATGTAGTTAGTAAATGAGTTTTACTACATTTCCAAAATAATAATTAAACATTCTGTGCTATAAAGAGAGTATAGTATGTTATTTTTATTGACAGCTGAAAATTTGGATGCTTTTTTTCTGTTATCCCTCTATTCTGTCATCCATCCCGAGGGTCCTAAGAACGACAGTTAGTCGAAACTTCAGTATTTTGATTTTAAAAATTTAATATTTTAAAATGAAGAAAAATTTGAAAACATTGTAGAAATTATTATCAAACTACAATAAATTAGATCTTTGTAAACGAATTTTAAACACTATTTAATTTTAATTAATAAATCTTGGAATAATGTTTGACTTTAATAAACAGGATGTATTATTGTCCGTAGGATATAGCTGATTGGGAAAAAATGAAGCCTGACGAGAAATATTTCATTTCCCACGTGTTGGCGTTCTTTGCTGCCTCTGATGGTATTGTTAACGAAAATTTAGTAGAGAGATTCAGTCAAGAAGTTCAAGTAACAGAAGCAAGATGTTTCTATGGCTTCCAGATAGCCATGGAAAATGTTCACTCTGAGATGTACAGCCTCCTTATAGACTCTTACATTCGAGACCCCGCAGAAAGGTGAGCATATAATTTATTGATTGTCACTAATTTATATTATAGTGAAAATTAATGTTTTAACCCTTTCAGTGCCAGGCATTTTTTGCATACACTACCCAGAAGTACCGAGTAATTTTTTACTTAGTAAACCCAAAACTGCTGACCCATTTTACAAGATTTTGTTATTTAATAAAGTATCATCATGATTTTTTTCTAATAAACTTCCAATCTAACTAAACATAGGCCCTTCTTGCATTTTTTTAAACGTCCGTTAAAACAGGGTTTAAAAAATAGCTTGTATATATGACTGCTGAAGTGTTACGGTCGCTTTATTGAACAGGTGCTTTATGTAACAGTTAGTTATAAAAAAAAGTAATTAGGCCTGTAGCAGAGGTCATTCTAAAAGTAAATAATGTTTGTTTCTTCTAGACATTTTTATTTAAGATACTGAAACAAAAACTTATTTACAATACATTTAATATCTTTTTAAATTTTAGATTTTTCTACGTAATTACCGTACAAATGTAAACATTTGTCTTTGAGTTTAATCAGCTTCTGCTGAAACAGTCACTAACACTCTCTTTCAGTTTGTTTCCCCATAAAAAAAATCCTTCAATTTTGAGAAAAGGTGGTAAAAATTTCCTCCAAAACTTTTATGTTCAAAAATTTGCTTTTTTCATCAAAGCAACAGAATGTGGATGTGTGTTATCACTACAATCATCAAGTACAATGCCACTGGATTTGTTTTGAATGGTGCTGCATTTTTTAGTCGCCCCTATATTGTTGATAATAATAATAGACCTTTAATTTTTGATTTGAGTTCATCAATCACAACTACAGGTCAGTCTAAATGTGACACTGTGGTACTGCAGAGATGGCGGTTCTATCGTGCCTATACTCAGAGGATAGCTGTTCCTCAGGAGCAAGTTTTTCACAAGATTTCTTCGAGTTTAGAAGTTCTAATGGACAATTCTACCAGTATTCAGGCTTGAGAGTGAGTGAACGGTTATTGTGGGTCCCATACTCAGAGAATAAATTCACAAAAAAAATAGTTCATGTTCCTCAAAAGCAAGCTTGTCGCAAGATTTGTTTGAGTTAGAAGTTCTAATGAACAAGCCTGCCAGTATTTAGGCTTAAGTTGCAAAATATTGCCTGTCTCACCTTCTGAGATCAGAGGCTCTTTTGCAAATTAACTCTTATGTTTAGTAGGAATATATGTCAATTTTTTTTTCAATCTTTGGGGAGAACAAAATAAAATATTCAACTGATTATTCAAAATTATATTTTACTTTTTAATTTTTCTTTACAGAGAGTACCTTTTCAATGCGATTGAAACCATGCCTTGTGTTAAGAAGAAGGCTGATTGGGCACTCCAGTGGATTGCAAGTCATACGGCAACATTTGGCGAACGAGTTGTTGCATTCGCTGCAGTCGAAGGCATTTTCTTTTCGGGCAGTTTCGCCTCTATTTTTTGGCTGAAGAAAAGAGGACTTATGCCGGGGTTGACGTTCAGTAACGAATTGATTTCAAGAGATGAGGTAATTTTAAATACTGTGTCTCTGATATTTCCATTTGGAAAATAACAACAGAAAAACTAAATGAGTTTAATGTTGATCATGATTATTTGCTTAAAAATTACAGTTCTGCAATGTTGTAGATCTTGAATGTTAGTGGTTACATGATCAAAGGATCGGGTGCGCAAGTAAGCCCGTTAGATAGTTCCCGCTTTGAGTCCTAAGAGGACTCATTCAGCAGGAGGTCCTTTGAGTCCTAAAAACCAAACATCTCTCTCATCCATCCCATTTAGCCTACATACAGCTCTTATGACAGTTGTAATAGTTAAACTGATATTTAGGCTAAATAGTGGTAAATTCTTGCCCTTTTCAGGTATACTTGTAAACAACAGTGCCTCATAATGAGTTTCACGGTTTTTCTGGGTTGC
Organism: Callitettix versicolor; assembly: GCA_022606455.1. Classification (NCBI taxonomy): domain Eukaryota; kingdom Metazoa; phylum Arthropoda; class Insecta; order Hemiptera; family Cercopidae; genus Callitettix; species Callitettix versicolor. The sequence continues at coordinate 48,843,801 of CM040186.1, forward strand.
CCTTTATGTGAGGCCCCTATTGTCCTTCAACAGATGTTCCTCCAAACTTGGAATACAATTTCTTGTCAGCCCTGTTGTCACAGTCCTAAAAGTCATGTTTCTCATCCCTAAGGTTTGATTTCTAGGGGATTTTCTACTTCTAGATTTATTTAATTGGAAGCCCCTTTGATACTGCCTCCTCTCTTCTCAGTTTGAACTTCAGATAGACATGTATAGATAACCTTACTGATTTGAGATGTTCATGATATTTAAAATTTAAAAAATCTTCATAAATATACTTTAAATACTTTGTGATACAGGTGTCCAGTCATTTGGACACCTGATCTTCATAATATCTTCATAACAATTGCTAGTGCCAATTGTTTTGTTTCTCAGGTTATCCTCCAAGGTTCCATTCAGCCCCCCTCAATAATTTGTTTATTGTTTCTAAAGTAAACAAATTACATTATATTATCCAGGTGTTTAAAAATTTTACTTTAGTTATCTATTCAGCAACAAATAGATACCAAGTTAATCTGTGATATAATTAATAATTATATTTTTCAGGGTTTACATTGTGATTTCGCCTGTTTGATGTTTAAACATTTAGTACAGAAACCCAGTGAAGAGAGAATTATCAATATTATTCGTGAAGCTGTAACCATAGAACAAGAATTTCTTACTGAAGCATTGCCAGTAAACATGATTGGCATGAATTGCGAACTGATGAAAAAGTATATTGAATTTGTTGCAGACCGTCTTCTGTTTGAATTGAATTGTCCTAAGGTGAGTCAAATATGCTAGGCATCTGAATAATGTTAATTTTTAAGGTTTGTTATATGTTAAACCTCAAACAAAATATGGAAGAAGGGAATAAGAATACAGTAAACCCTCAGTTATTCGAACTAATTGAGGTGGAAGACTAGTTTGGTTACTGAAAAGTTTGGTTATTCAAGGGTATTTATTTAAATAAATAAAGCGTGAAGTTCAGAAAACATTAACAAGACATCACTTAAATGTATGACTCATCAAGCAAATGTCCAGTGTTTACACTCACATAGCTTTTGAACTGTTATTTAATCGGCAGTGCACTTATGGTGGTAACCTTATTTTTCAACCACATGCTCCAGAAGACTACGCCATAGACTTGTGCTAATCTGATGTTCATCAATGTTCACGCTCACGATGTTTTCAAACTGTTACTTAATCGATAGTGTGCTTGCGGTGGTTATGAACCCTATTTTTCAACTGCACGCTCTCTATGACTAGGTTATCATAAATGCTGCAAGTGCTCGGCTGATCAGTTCAAATGTAGTGATGCAAGCTGAACTGCAATGTGAAAGTTATAAATTTTTAAAAGACTGCTGTACTCTATTTTGTTCAGTAACAACATTTTAATAGCAAAAAGTTTTATTTTAAATGTAACAAGTAATTTGCCATTTTAAATTTCCTATTCTAAATGTGTTCTTTAAACTAATATAAAGTAGCCTACATGTAGAAAAAATAAAAATGTCATCTAGGTTACGCATTTTTTTTTAACCTTTTTTATGATCAGTAATTAGTGAATTGTCGAATGCTACAAAAACATTGCTGAATTGTGATTGCTAATGGTACAAAAACATTTGTTATTGCTTGACAAATGTTTTTAGTAACTGTAAGTAGCCTATCATTCCTAGAAATATGACATTCTATTTATCTGTCTTAAACTTCATAACAAATGCACAGCTACGAGTTGTTGACAAAGCTGACCGGGTGTTTATCAATAAATCTGTTTTTTTAGCAAATTAGATTACGCTTGGAGGGTGTTCAGATAATCCAGGTTTTACTGTATTTTTAAATCTTAGAATCACTCATTTATCTGACGAATGGCAAATCATGTTCCTCACTTTGTACAACTAAAACTAGGATTTGTCTCCAGTACTCTTTGTTTCACTCCTACTTGACTTGATCTGTGAACTGTTACAATATATTGATGTTTTTATTAATAATTCATTTATTTTTGATCTAACACATTTTAAAACAAAACTATTAAAAATGCATGTAATTTAAAAAAAACGGCAATTATTCTAGTGAAAATAAATTTGTTATTAAACTACTGAATGTAAAAACAATATGTAAGCTTAAGGTTTGTAGAGATGCACCTCGTTGTATTATTTGATGTTGATTTGTCTACTTTTGTAAATATGTACTTTGTATTATTATTGTATTCATTATAGGTTTATTTATCTAAACACTGGTCAGCTCCAAACCTAACCTGTACTTCAACATTCCTTTCCTCCTTTTCCTTATAAGCTTTTCTCATGCCTTTTTATTTACGTCTTGTAGTTACCATGCGCCTGAGAAGATAGGTCCTCCTAAGACAAGCTTTTCTTCCAATCGTGATCTGACAGATGATTCAAACTCCTTTAATCTTTTTTTTTTACTTACTCCTTTCAGACACTTTTCCTTCCTTTCCAAACACACTGTCAGGTACCTTCCGATATACTTTCTCTATTCTCATTCACAAAGCCTGGAATGATTGAAATATTCTTGTTGCAGATTTATCTCTCTGAAAACCCGTTCGATTTTATGGAAAATATATCGCTTGAAGGTAAAACAAACTTCTTTGAAAAACGAGTCGGTGAATACAAGAAAAGCGGAGTGATGGATCAGAAAAGCGATAGTGTGTTTGCCACCGAAGTGGATTTTTAGCAAGAATAATAACAGTGTACTTATAGATCTCATTGAAAAAATTAATAAGTTGCATCTTGAAAGCAAATATTTTTATGTTTTCAAATTTGTGTTATTAAATAAAGGTCACAATGACAAGATCAGGCTTTAAGCATGATAAACTTTCTGTATTGTAGTCATCATTACACTTTTTTTATATGTGGTGTAATCTATTTTCAATATGTTCTTTTATGAATTTTAATTAATGCAATGAAACATTAATTGGGGGGATTTTTTTAAATTTCATACTAAATTTTGAATTCATTTATTTAGGTGTTCATTTATTATGTCTTGCCATGAAAGTGCATCTTTATCAGTATTTATTTTGTAGTTATTTTTTCTCATTTATTCCATTTGCACAATTCATTATTTGTTTACCATTACACATTTCTCAAATATCACAATTTAGTCAGCTGTTCATTTCACTTGTGTTGACCACTGTATTGCATTTTCTTTCTTTTATGTGATAAAAAAAATATATATTTATAATTTTAATTTATTATGCCAGTTAAAATTGTAAAGAAAAGCAATGGATATATTGTTGTTCAGATAGTTGTAAAATATTTTAAATTTGTAAAATATTTTAAATTTGTATATTATTAAATTACGTTAAATATATCTTTTTATTGAGTACTGAAAGTTAATGATTTCTGTTATTATTACAATCCTTTCTACAAATAAAGTCACCTTTAATACTACTTTTATGTAAATGGCTTATTCTTCATGTTCGGTGTTTTCTAGTCACATTTTCTGAAACATGAATGTTGTATCCTAGTCTTGGAGACAAAACGTCCAAATAAAAAACTATCAGCATTTTAACTACTGTAAACAGGTTAGGAACTATATATGCTACTATTTTTAAACCAAAACTGTTGATTTGCATGCTACTTGATAGCTCTTTTTTGTCAAGGGCATCATTGCTTGAATATCATAAACAGAGATTTTCTATTTAAAATTATATGTAATGGAAAAAACTATCCAATAGAGTTTAGGTAGGTACAGTAGACACCGATGTAAGTTAAGATCCTGATGAGTGCTGACATGTACAGGACACACTGTGGCATATGCATCACTTAGTTAATGGCCGCTTGGTGGCCTAGTTGATAGTGTACTGGGCTTTCACCCCGAGGACCCGGGTTCGATTCCCGGACAGGGCTTAACATTTTCATACGCTATAAATCATTCCATCGTCTGCATTAGCCCAAGTGTGCACAGTAGTCGGACGTTAAACTCCAAAAAAAAGCACCACTTAGTGCTGGATCATGTACTAAATGTGATCATGGTAAATAACTTTGCATTTCTACTTAGTTACTATGAATAACAGCAAACTCAACTTAGTGACAACTCCCGCCACGCCAATAACATGGTTTTCTACTAGAAAAATTTGTAATACAATAATTCCTCATCATCCATGGATTTTGTACATCCACAGTAATTTTTTTCTTTGGTTTTTAATATACTGTAGAGTAAAATAAATTTGGTAAACTCCTAGTGAAATCGTGTACACTGGTGTACAATTATCAGGAAGAAGAGAAATTCTTTGTTCAGTTAAAAATAAGTTGAGAGTTTGTTTATGCCTGCCAAATCTTTAATAGCTGAAAAAAGGTTCATATGCTTAAAGTTGCCAGCTTATATATATATATATATATATATATATATATATATATATATATATATATATGAGGAGCAATAGTTCAAAACAGTCTCATATGGGTTCTGAAAAATGAATAATAATAGAATAAATCAAACTTATTTTACAAAGTGTTTGGAATCAATGGATTTTAAAAAATGAACAACCTTTTGTTAAAAATATTTTTTTAATTTTAGGCTACTGTATTACCTTAAAACAATTCTATTTCATTGGGATATATGACTGCACAGAAATAATACCTTTAGTGGTATTGAAAAGCTATTTATTGTATACACATTTCAGTGAAAATCAAAATGGCGTCAAGTGAGGTCATATGTGTTGGAGTAGCTTGTGTTGCTGAGGGTTTTACTGGATGCCTGATGGAATAATGCGGTGGCTAAGACACCTGTCAATATGTTTCGTCTCTGAACTGCGCACCTGAAAAGTTGTAAGTTCAAGATTGCCGTAAGCATTGCTGATTCCTCTTTCCCATTAGTCTGGCATAAATATGAATGTTAAGTTAAAAAAAATTATTTCAGAGACATTTGTTTGTGTGTCATTTATTGAAACACACAATTTAGTATATTCTACAAATTGTCTATGTCCTTGCCAATTTTTGTGATTGCAAAACATTGTTTAAATCATTTGTATAACTTGTTTGAATTGTTTTTATCCTATGTTTAAGCAAAGCAACATTTAAGCCAGGAATAGACAGCTCATTAACTATTTCATAATATTATATAACAAGCTTCCTGTGATTATTCTTATGTTCTTTCATATTTGTGTTCTGTAAACATGGTGTGCATTTATATAACTTGAGTTTAAGTGTTGTATGATCATCATCTTACCATTGAACATTAAACACCTTATTTTGTTCAGTTTTAGGCAATTAGGTTTACAAATAAAAAAAAAAAAAAATGAAGAATCAAATTAGACCAAACTACAAACATAACCTGTCTGACTGAAACCTTATAGGACATTGAGATGTCAGTAATCCTAAAGGCTGTTTACAAAGTTGAATCAACTGGTTTCAATGTGTGTTTTCCATACATATTTCATAATTTGTGTTTTAAAATATTATTGTTAAGTTTCAAGAGGACGTGATTAAAAATATTTTTCTCCAATGCAAACATTTATACACTTTTTTTATAAATTTTTACCCTTTTAGGAAATGATTACTGGAAAATGCTGAGAGTATTTATGTTTAGTTTCAAAATAATCCAAATTATTTTTTCCCAAATGAAAATTTGTTTATCCCTTTTTACTCTTTTAGTGGATGACTTATTGAAAATGTTGAAATATATGTTTCATAATTTGTGTTTTAGAATATTTTTCTTAAGATTTAAGAAAATCCAATACAAAAATATATTTCTTTTCAACACAAACATTTATGCTTTCTTTTTAGATTATTATTCCTTTAGGGTATGAATTTGAAAAATGCTGAAATATATGTTTAATTTATGCATTTTAGAATATTTGTGCTTAGTTTTAAGAAAATCCGATAAAAAATATTTTTCTCCAATGTATTTAAAATATTATTGTTAAGTTTCAAGAGGATGTGATTAAAAATATTTTTCTCCAATGTAAACATTTATACACTTTTTTTATAAATTTTTACCCTTTTAGGAAATGAATACTGGAAAATGCTGGAGTATTTATATTTAGTTTCAAAATTTGTTGAAAACTAATTAGGTTCAATTAGGTGGACTTTATCATTTATATCCTTTTTATTTTTTTATTTTAAGGGACGATTTCAAAAAAATACTGTAATTACAAGTTCAGCATTTTTTTATTCAAAAAATGAATTACATGTTTCATAATTTGTGTTTTAGAATTTTTTTGTTTAATGTTTAAGAAAATGTTATAAAAATGTTTTTTTTTTACATATGTATTTATTGTTTTAGGGGATGAAACAATAGAAATACTAAAATATATGTTTCATTATTTGTGTTTGAGAGAAAGTATCTAGAATACTTTCAATTAACTTAAATACAATCAAAAAGGAATATGATTTCCAATGCAAATTTTATATTCCCTTTTTACATATTTTAACCCCTTTAGAGAAAGAATTTGGGGAAAAGGTGGAAAATAATATTTCATTGCTTGTGTTTTAAAGTAATTATATTAAGTTTCAAGAAGTTTTGACCAACAATATATTTTTTATAATAAAAACTGTTTTACCCAATTTTTATCCCTTTAGAGGTTGAACATATTTGGATATTGTTTCTTAGTGCACCTCTACATGGTACTAAGATACCCAGAAAATTTCAAATCTAGCTATTATAGTTTCATCTATGCCTTTATCAGTCAGTCAGAAGATTGCTTTTTATATAAAAAGTGATTAATTTAACCTAGCACAATAAGGTTAAGTTAAAATTCATGAAACCTACACCATAGAATATGTTTAAATATGTTTTATGAACAAATATATATGTTTCTTTTCACTAAACAGCTAAATTAGTCTTATTTAAAGTTCTGTTTATTTTTTCCAAATTTTTGTAAATTTCAATGATAAATCATTTGAAAATGGGACTAACTATTACAAACTGCAACACTTTTATGAGTTCTTAAAAATCTTGTTTGTTCTTTAGAGTTGATATTTTATAATTAGTGTTGTGTTCACAATTTCAATTTTCATACACACACACACACACACATATATATATATATATATATATATATATATATATATATATATATATATATATATATATAATGGACAAGTTCCAGAATATAGTTTGGCCTAAAAAAAGATGTAATGATCAATAATCTCCAAAAACTGAGTCATGACAATGTCTGCCATTTCAACAAGGGATAATGTTAATTACATTGTTGAAGGTCATAAGTCAAGTAGTAGTTCTATCGATTGCTTGACATTATAATTATTTCCGACAGAGAGTCTTTGTACGTAAAACGTCTATACTTTTATCAGTGGATTATATTTTTTTGCACTTGTCTTCCCGCCATCACAAATAACAAAGATCAACTAATCGATTATATCGAAACTATATTTTACCCAATATCGAATTTTGTTTTAAAATATACAAATTCGAAATGGCTGTTCGAAGAGATGTTCTAGAAACTGTCAGAGAAGAAGATTTTATTGAATATTTTATTTTCCCCAGTATTTTGGACAATGATACAGCTGATCAAAGTGAAACATTAAAGAGCGTTTTGTCTGAAGTGCAGTCAGTGTTTAAAAAATATGGTTCTAATTATATTTGGCAAAAAGATGAAGTTAACCTCATTTCTCGAAGCAGCAGTGATCTCCTTGGGGTTGAAAACAATGCAGGTTGGTGTAGAATATAAACAAAAACAGTTTTGTTATTAAAATATCCTTTTTTAATAATTATTCGTGACGATTTTTTTTTGTGGAAAACTTAGATGATAAAATGCACCTTAAAGTGCTTTATTTTTAACTGGAAAAGTTAATTACTTTAAGTTAATTTAAAGAGTAAAATTTTTCTTGAGTAACAGTTGTGTGTGGGGGTATAGTTCAAGAACGTAATTTGGGTCTGAACTCGTCTAGCAGTTTAAACATAATTGTAATATTACATACTTACTACAATAATGCTGGCATTTAATAACTAACTCAGAAAAGTTACATAAAAGTTAGTTAAAAGTCTTACAGGTTATCCTATAGAGATGAGCAAAGATCAATTTCTAAATTATGGGCATATTTTATTTCAGGGTATATTTATGTGGTGCTTTAAAATCAGGGTAAATGTTTAGGCCTAATTTAACAGTTGTTACTCATTTTAAAAATTTTTTTGTCTAAACACTATTTTATCTCCAAAGTACCATTTTAGAGAAATTTCCGGAAGACTGAACAAAATTTTAAAATAACCAATACTATGATTATTGACCTGCTTATAGTGTTCTCATGTTGGATGCACATGCACTCATGAAGATATTTACTTTGGTGACCTTAGCATATAAAATCCTGCAAGCTCTATGCACTATCTATATCGATAGATTGTATTGATGTCACAAAATAGTTCTTTTAAAAGTTGCTCAGACTTGTAATATAATTTAATTAATTTTCCATGGATTTATAATCGTTAATTTTGTCATACAATAGGTAATAGAAGAACAAAAATAAAGTATATTTACTTGATAATAAGTGATGACCATTAATTACACAAATACCTAAATAAAAAACAATTGAGCAACTAACTTCAAATGAACATTGCTATTTCTCAATGCTTTAGTTTAGTGGTTCAAAAACTGGTGTACAAGATCATGATCAAGTAAACCTTATCTTATTTTCCCTTGATAGTAATTTTTTAAAAGTAAAATTATATAAAAAATAGCTTTCTTCAGTAACTCTAATGCTCTAGTGGAATTATATGTTGCCAGAAAATAACCCAATCAGTTGTGAACTATTTTTGAATATCACCTATAGCTGGGTTTAAAACTTAAGTCTTGATTGTGTATTTTGTTACAAAATAAATTTTACTCAAATATATTATGTTTTTACACAAGGTTAATGCATAATAACTTAATCAAACACATGATAAATGGGGCTTATGCATAATTTAATAATAATGGTGGCCCTTCAATGCATAATTCAAGTAAACTTGACATTCTTTTTAAAAAATGCAGAATAATATTTAATGCTTAAATTAATTTTTTCAAGCTATTTAAAGAATGATAGGCCATTAGAAACTCTGTAGCTTTAAGGTTAATGGGTGGGATACTTTGTTAATCTATTGTTGATTAAAGAGCAAACAAATGATCTATAAATGATTATATATACTACAGACATATTTATTACAACTAACACTCACGTTCTTATTTGAACTTATAGGAACATTAAAATTTTTGGTTCAGCAGTCACTCTGTAATTTAACTTTTTTTCTATCTAAAAACCTTTTTATATTTTATGATATAGTCAAGTATATTTGGTTAAGGAATGTTTGGTGACAAATTGGAAGTCTACTAATCAAGCAGACCAATTTTATTAATTTGTTTATGAATTTATGATCTATTATGGAAGCATAGCTTGCTAATTTGACTTAGGAGAGTTTTTAAAACACTTCTCTTTATAAAAACAATAGTCATTAAGATATTTTAAATCCAATTTAGAGAAAATATATTTGCTGGAAGTTAATTTATATCAGTTTAGTCAATATTTTTCCCATGTAAATTTCCCCTGCCTGTATATACAAATTATGTAAATCAAATTCAAACAAAAACACTTAATATAGAATATTTTCATTTGTTATTTTGGGAAAAATTATGCAAGTAGGATCTACAAGCAGCTGCAGTTTGTCTTTGTATTTAACTTAAATTTTACTATCCTTTCTTTATAGTCTTGTAATAATATATATTTACTTCACTTTCTTACAAATACAAAATGAATATGCATATGTGGAAGTGTATCACAGGTTACAAGTCTGAAATTGTGTATTTCAAGGTCGTAGGTTTAGGACTGTAGTTACTGCCCTCCTCCTTAGTCTAATTGGCAGAAATGTGCTAGTATGTTAAGAAAGAAAAAAAGAAATATACCTATGTGTATATTCTTAAGGAGCAAAAACTAATAGGTTTGGCCTATTCCGATTTAGGTTTAAATTTTAGTTTTTTTTTATTTGTGTTTAACGTCCGACTTTAAATTTTAGAATAGGATGACCTCCTCTAAGTGGTTTTTGGAATCTGTATTTTTTGGAATTGTGAATGTAAAACTAAAATTAATAGTACCTGCCATAAGAAAAAATTAAAATTTTAATTTTTCTCAAAATACTTCCAAAATTTTGAACTTTTTAGGTATTAAAATCAGATATTTGCCCATACTCCTAAAAAAATATGTTTTAACAGCAATCAGCAAAAATAATAAAAATTAGCAGTGTTGAAAAGCTTGAGAAACCGAATTTCTGAAAATCAGTTTTTCATAATTTTAGCTATATTTTTTAATCATATAAGAATAATTATAAAATCAAATTTGAACTGTTTTTATTTATAGTTTATAAACTTGCTATTAGTCTACTACTTTAAAATTTGTACTTTGATTTAGATAGTGATTTTTCAAGTATGATTACAATTTGAGCATTATTTGTAAATCTGGTTTTGAGAAATTATCTTAACTTTTAAGTTGACAGTTTTGTTTGATTTTTTTTTTTTTGTAGATAGCCAAATTTGAAATTTGTGAATATTGATTAAATGTTATGTGATTAATACATTCACAGCATTGCATTACTAAAAACTTTTTATTTACTTTATGATCATGAATAAATGTTTATATTGAATCTTTTACTAATTTTGCCTTACATTTTGTTTACAGAATCCTTACCTCCACATTTATATGGTGTGACTCACTATGGAGAAAATATAGAAGATGAATGGTTCATTGTATTTCTCCTTCTTCAAGTTACCAAAGAAATTCCAGGATTGGTAGCAAGGTTAGTGATTTTTTTTTTTAATGATTTAGAGTATTTAAGCATAACCAAACTTTCAAATCTGTTATAATTTATTATAAAAAATATGAGATTTTAAACGTACGGTCGAGTAATTATGTGATGAACCATTCCACACATATAGGGGAGAGGTACGAAGGAGTTTGTTTCATTAATTTTTTTTCTTAACTGCAGTGGTTGTGCAATGTTTGTGTTTACTATGACAGGCGTTTCAAAAGTAAATTACATTATTTTTTAAAATAAAGGTCAAATATTAAAAAAAAAGTTATATCATGAAAAATATATTTAATATTTATTTTTCTACATAAGTGCCATTAAACTCAATACACTTTTGGTATGGTGATAACAGTTTTTTTAATCTGATGCCATACAACTCATCCACCAATTTGGCTAGGAGTTTTCCACTTCTTGTTTCAATTCATTCTTATATATAAAGCATCTTCCCCTAAGATGTTGCTTCAGCTGCAAAAGTTACTTGGTGCAAAAGTGGAAGTTACTTGGTGCAAGGTCAGGAGAGTAAGGTGGATGACCAAAAACATCTGATCAAAATTTCTCAAATTTTGCTGCTCATGAGTGTCACGAGCAGCATGTGGGTGAGCATTATTGTGGAATGAAAAAACTGTTTTGCTCAACTTTCTCAGCCTTTTTCTTTGAATAGTCCTCATGAGGTTTTTAACACTTCACAATAGCGAGCAGCTCTGATCGTGGTCCCATAAGGCAGGTAATCAATCTGCACACTCCGTTGAAATCCTAAAAGACCATTGCTGGAACCTTGCCGGTGGATTCCACAACTTGTGCCTTTTTTTGGCTTGTTTTTTTCTTTCCACACCGTACTCTGTTTTTTGGAGCTGGGTGTCGGGTCACTCTTTGATCAAATAAACCATCTCTCCCGTCTTGAAAAAACTGCAAAAGTTACAGTGCAGTGTCTATCTGTTCTCTACTTTTTGTGTTTTTCTGAAAGCTGGTGTGGAATCCATCTGGCACACACTTTCGATAGACACAGATCCTCAGAAATGATCCTGTGAAGTGTTGCATAGCTTATTTCAATATTTAAAGGAAGTAAAAAAAAATTCATCAAGTATAAAGCGCCGGTCGGTGTCAATAAACCATCAGAGCATGAAAAGTGAATGGTTGTCCATTGTATTTTTATTATATAATGTTGTTCTCCTTCCAGTGAATGATTGACACCAATGAAAAACCATTGGCCTTGACATAATGTTTTCACCGTACACACGATGTTTCCAACACACAGTTCACAATGAATTCATCAAACTTTTATTTTTTACCATAATAAAACAAATAACAGCACAAACTTCATAATCAGTGGAGCAAGTGGAGTCTCCATAGTTGCTGGAGCGTAATTGTCCGAACAGTGAAGGTAAGTGTCCGACATATAGAACATTTTAAGTGCTGCCACTACTCCCAGATGAAAGTTCCCTGTCACTCACGGACTTCTCCTGCCTTCTGTGCAGATTTAAAAAAATAATGTAACTTACTTTTTAGACACCACTTGTATAAATTTTGATAAGCTCTGAATAGCAGACATCAGATTGTGAAGCAAAAATTACTAATGGAAGGTGGTGCATATGAATATTTTAATATGTCTTTTGTCCAACTCACTCATTGTTTTATCACTTAATAATTCAACTGTAATGTAATAAATATTAGCCTGTCGATTTCAGTCAATTGAAACAGTTGGATACACAACTCTTAAAAAAATCTAATGTTAGTATTTAAATTAGTGCTTGATTTTTATGTCGTTTGTTAGTTTGAAAGTGTTATGTGTCCAACAAACTCTATAAAGTAAAATTTTATACAGTCTAATGATGGTGTTTCAGTTTTGAAACTCTGTAAAAGAAATACATTTTGAATAATTAAATATGGGCCTTCAGATAATTTTTATGAAATAAATTTCATGCTTTGACCCGAGGAGGATATTTGAATTGCAGTACATTTTTTTCAGTAAAAAATTATCACCGTCACTATTTTTGTAATTTGTATACTACTTTTTGAGGAAGTATTGAAGAAATTTAACATTTTTTCACCATACTGGTGAATTCGATGAAAATAGAGTTTTAAGATTTCATTGATTTTTCCATTTTTGGTATAAAAAGTTGTTTTCATTGTCTGTGTATCTGTTCACATTACTGTAGAGTAAATTAATTGACCAATTTCGATAAAAGTTTCACTCGTAGGGCTTAGGTCTGCTTTGCTCATATCTCAGGAAATTTTGTATAATTTGTTTAAACCATGTTTTGGTCAAAAAACATTTGAAATCAGATTTTCTCAAAATCAGTCGACAATTTTGATCACCTTTTTCTTAAATATAGTTTAGAAGTATTCAAACCAAACATGTGAGTCTTCGTATGTCTGACTATTCAAAAAACAATGGCAAATAGATTTAAATCAAAACAGATTTTTGAGATAATGCTGAATTAATGTTTTTGTACCATTGATTTAATTCTATTGAGCTTCATTGTATAGTATGTGGGATAAGTGAAAAAAAATTAAATAAGTTTTAAATGTACAGTAATTTAATTATTTTTTTAATATTAATCGTACTTTTAATATTTTTTTTTTTAGAGTAATTGATGCAGATGGTGAATTCTTGTTAATCGAAGCTGCGGATTATTTACCAAAATGGGCCAATCCTGAAATATGTAATAAAAGAGTAAGTATTAGCTAGGAATGCCTTTATAAAATAAAGGTATATTATGTAAAGTAAGATCTGTATGTTACAAATTAGTTATTAATAATATTATTTTATAATAACATTATGCGGACAGCTACAACATTCCAAATTTAATACAATCTTTTCATTGCACTTTTTGCTACTTTTGTCAATGTTTGCAATGTGGCTTTTTCTTTTTTTTGTACCGCAAGGGACGTCTAAATTCTTAATAGATGCAATTAGTCTGCACCTCTCTGCAGGGGTCTGTCATTGTGTGTCACGATTGTTTTATTTGCTGATAAGGTAAGAGCAGTTAGGCAAACTGAGGCCTAGATAGGTAAATCAGAAGCAAAGAGAGAAAGTATAATCTTGAAGCACTTACACTTGGGTAAAGTGAAACAATTGTTTGTTTTTTAACACTGCCTAAAAAAAGGTTTGCAACATCGTTTACATGCCACTTCCTTACCACTCATATGTGCAACATTGCATCATTTCCATTTTCTTTCCATGACATGTGTTCCTTCCAAACTCATCTTTTCTCTAACTGGCCTACCAGAAAAACACTAAAGTTTTGTTTGTTTCCATACATCAACAATTTTCAAGAAAAAGCTGATTATTTATTTTATGTTCAGGTCTGTTTTTGAGAATGTACAGCTATTTACAGGGTGTCTACTAGTCCCGGATATCCCCAATCTCCCGGAAAAGACACAAATTTTATCAAGTGGTCCTGGATTATACCGGAATTTAGAATTAAAGTCCCCTTTTTCCTAGAAAATAATAATTTCCTTTCCTTCTCAGTTATTTTGTAAATTGCGATATGAAATACTGATAAATAAGCCTTGATACGGAAAGAGGAAAGATGATACGGAAAAACAAACATTTTATTAAAACTGACCATTGTAGTTTTATAATATTTTTTTTCCGGCGAAAAACCGTTAAGGTTATCATCGCTGTAGTTTTATAATAACAAGAACGTTTAGTAATAGATGCCAGGTAACAGTTTTGGGCATCTGCTTGCAACAGTAGCTAACTAAATAACTTGTACTAACCGGTGTAGTAGTATGTAGCTGTTATTTTTTAGTATGTACCATATCGTCCGACTACGGTAACAGTTATCAGTTCCTTTATGTTGTTCAGTTACATTCCAGTGTGATACGCAACACGTCTGATTTAGATATGTATTGATATTAACATCGGTGGTCTTTTGTTATCATCGCCATGATGATGAAATCGTACCAGAAACTTTATGGTTTTTTGTGAAAAATCATGAAAACAAGTCCATGCATAAAAATATTACATCATCAAATTGATAATGGGCTAAAATGTTGATGGATTAGAATTAATTACACTTAAAAATTTATATTGAACTTATAAAGTTGTATAAACTTTTAATTATAGCCAAATTTGGTAACGAGATTTCGAGCTAGTATTTCTCGGTAAACAAGGCAAAACCCGTATAATATTTCTCGGAATACTAGCTGAGTATACTTTAAGAGAGACTCAAGGATACTAGGCTTAAGTGGTGGGGAGGTAATGGTATGAAGTACAGAGTATCAGTACATAGCATTATCATTTATGACGTGCATCGTTTATCCCCAGACAGAATCCAAACGGTTCGCATCTAGTATTTAGTATACCTAGTATGTCATGTAATCCTACTAGGTATATACTAGAGCTTAAAATACCTAGTACAAATACCTGTTACAGTATATATGCCTCACAATCCAACAAAATAGCCACCGGCTATTTGGATATAATATTAGTGCCAGTTAGCCTTAATTTCAAGGGTAAATTGTTTTAATTTTATTCTCGATTTAGTGTACATAAATATTTTTTTTCATTTAGTGTCAAGTGAACAATGCCTAAGCATTGTAGAGGAAAATGTCGTTTCCAAGATTCATGGGTTGAAGATGATAAATTTCCAAATAGGAAGTATTGGTTACGATCTGGTAAAGATGTTTTTTTCTGCATTTTGTATTTTGCAAAAAATTAATTGATGTTTCACATTCTGGGATTCATTCATTAACCTGTCATGAAAAAGGTAAAAAGCATTTACAGTTTGAAAATAATTTTTAACAGTGGAAACAACAAACCATACATTGTTTAACTGGTAAAAACCTATCTGGGCCTAAGCCAAAGGCACATGTGTTAGTGGACCTAGTGATGATCGTTCTGAAACAGTCAGTGAGGTATCGTGTATGCTTACCTCTGAGCCCAGTACTAGCAGTGGAGATATTTCGTTAAATTCTTGTATTTCAAGTGGTGATAAAATTACATATGTGTCTAGCTTCTTACTTGGTGATAGTGTGACTAAAGCCGAAATTTTTATGGGCCTCCTATTGTGTGACTTCTCGCACATCATTATGCTGTGGAAGGACAGCTGTAGACATTTTTCCTATAATGTTTTCTGATAGTAACATAGTTCTTCAAGAAGAAGAAAGTGAAGTTGAAAAATTAAGAAAGAAAGCGATGATAGAAAAGAAAGAACTTTTACATAATAAAATGAAATTAGAAGGAGAGAGAGAGAGAGAGAGAGAGAGAGAGAGAGAGAGAGAGAGAGAGAGAGAGAGAGAGAGAGAGAGAGAGAGAGAGAGAGAGAGAGAGAGAGAGAGAGAGAGAGAGAGAGAGAGAGAGAGAGAGAGAGAGAGAGAGAGAGAGAGAGAGAGAGAGAGAGAGAGAGAGAGAGAGAGAGAGAGAGAGAGAGAGAGAGAGAGAGAGAGAGAGAGAGAGAGAGAGAGAGAGAGAGAGAGAGAGAGAGAGAGAGAGAGAGAGAGAGAGAGAGAGAGAGAGAGAGAGAGAGAGAGAGAGAGAGAGAGAGAGAGAGAGAGAGAGAGAGAGAGAGAGAGAGAGAGAGAGAGAGAGAGAGAGAGAGAGAGAGAGAGAGAGAGAGAGAGAGAGAGAGAGAGAGAGAGAGAGGAGAGAGAGAGAGAGAGAGAGAGAGAGAGAGAGAGAGAGAGAGAGAGAGAGAGAGAGAGAGAGAGAGAGAGAGAGAGAGAGAGAGAGAGAGAGAGAGAGAGAGAGAGAGAGAGAGAGAGAGAGAGAGAGAGAGAGAGAGAGAGAGAGAGAGAGAGAGAGAGAGAGAGAGAGAGAGAGAGAGAGAGAGAGAGAGAGAGAGAGAGAGAGAGAGAGAGAGAGAGAGAGAGAGAGAGAGAGAGAGAGAGAGAGAGAGAGAGAGAGAGAGAGAGAGAGAGAGAGAGAGAGAGAGAGAGAGAGAGAGAGAGAGAGAGAGAGAGAGAGAGAGAGAGAGAGAGAGAGAGAGAGAGAGAGAGAGAGAGAGAGAGAGAGAGAGAGAGAGAGAGAGAGAGAGAGAGAGAGAGAGAGAGAGAGAGAGAGAGAGAGAGAGAGAGAGAGAGAGAGAGAGAGAGAGAGAGAGAGAGAGAGAGAGAGAGAGAGAGAGAGAGAGAGAGAGAGAGAGAGAGAGAGAGAGAGAGAGAGAGAGAGAGAAATTGAAAAATAGTTAAAAAATGTGTATAGTATTTTGAAAAAGAAGTAGACTTTTTGCAGAAAATATAAATAGTGTACATATTATCTAGAGTTTATTAATTAAGTGTTCTCTTTTATAAATATAAGGTATGTTTATAACTTTTTTTACATTTAATATATAGAATAACCTAATAAAGGAAAATAAAATTTTACAATGACCAAGCAGCATATGAAAATAGGTCATTACTATTTCAGGTACTAACCGGTGGACATAATGCTGTGCAGCACAGTGTAACATTTGAAATAAGTCCATCAAGTTTATGATAAAGATAAAAAATATCTTTATTTTTTGTAGGCTTACAAAAAACATATTTTTAACATTATTGTATACATCTAGTGTATTTCATCTAGGAATTAATATGTGCGATGCCGCTAATGTTGAAGAAATTCAAGGTCCCGTGTTTTTGAAATTTATGTCCCAAAAAGTCCCTGATTTTTGCTTGAGGGAGCTGGTAGACACCCTGATTTAGCAATTTCTCTAAATGTAAAATAGCTTTGCCTTGGTCAGGGAAACAAGTATCCGTTATGAAGAGGAATCTGCTATTTAGAAGAGTCTGTTAAGGAAAATTTCACTCTATGATTTGTTCAAATATAGTTACAATATTATGAAATACTTAATAGTATAAAAATAATTGTTAATTATTTTTAATTTACAGGTGTACATTATCAATGGTGAAATTCACTTGGTACAACCACAGTCAGCAAAAGAATGTGAAGAATCTATGCTGAGTGTTGAGGAGGCTGTGGTTGCAGTGCGTTCCCAGCCAGAACAAACAAGAGCATCTCCGAACATCCAACAGGCCATCAGTGCTAGAGTGCAAGGGTATGTTTATTGTTATACAGTATTAACAATTAATGAAAGATTCCTTTCCATATTACTTAAGAGTAGAGTTAAATAATGTTGTATGCATGTGGATGACAAATTTTATCCTAGCCAACCTGGCATCACAGAAAAGTGAACATATATATATATATATATATATATATATATATATATATATATATATATATATATATATATATATATATATATAGAATGTCTTGTCAAAAGTACAATGTTATCAGACTGAAACTGTAGCAATACAATAAGCAGTGTTGCCAAGTCACTTACTCGCTGTTTCTAACAGTGGAGTGGGTGTGGGGGTAATGGTAGTATGCATCAATTGGTAAAACTGCTGCAACAGTGTTCAAAGAACACTACTTAAGAAATATTCCATTCTAAATCTAAACTATAAACCCACTTAACAACTCACCAAAAGTGTTTACATGGATTTATTTAAGAAAGATATATTTGTAATAGACTGACATCAGTAATCACACCTCTTAATCTTACTTTTATTATTTGAGAGTAGACATGGAGTGCACTAAATTTAAATTCCAAAATTGCTTCATTTGTTATGTAGAAACGGCTTTTACATTCGTGCGTGTGGGGGCTCAGTAGACAATGTTTAAGGAATTACAAAATTGTCCTCAATTATAACAAAAGATTTCTATTTTATATTCTTCAAAACTTATTTCGGATAAATCAGAATTTCCAATTAAAATATTTCTGACAAATGAAGTTCTATTGTATTTAGTGCTTGGTTGAACCATTCCTATTTATATGGTAACAGTAATTATTACACATTCATTTACTGATACAAATCTATAAAATTAATTATCAAATAATTTAACGATGAGTGTATTGCATAACTTGTTTGAACGGTATAAAATAAATTTAATGTAGGCCTATTGTTATCTAAAAGTATTAAGCGGAAAATTTTATTCTAACTTTTTTGTGAAAGACTAATTAAACATTTACATTACAATGTAAATAAGCTATATAGCCAAATATAAATAAAATTAATGTCAATAATAAGCTGATATAAAGAATGTGTTTTATAACTAAAAATTTTCAGTGATAGTTTCAGATTGTTTTGACAATTTGCTCTATGAAGTAGGCTTGTTTTATAACCTACAGATTAGTGTATACATTAAAATATAAAGTACCCAGATATCAAGGCAATAACCTGTTTTATTTTTTTAGTTATTCATAAACTGTATTTTTTTAACTTTCAAATTTTGGCGCATTTTCAAATTTTTACAAATCTTTGTATATGACTAAATAATTTAGTGAAATGTGATAAGTCAAAATGAAGGATTAGTTATATTTAAATTTTTCTAATTGCTGAATTTCGGGTTTTTTATCATTAGTTCTCGAACTGAATAATTAGGAACTGAATTGTTTTTTAACAAAATAAATGTAAATTATCAGTCATGCCTCACTGTAAATTTTTTATTTATAATTTGTTTTGACAAAAAAGGGCTGAAAATCCAAACAAATTAAAAGAAATCAAGATATTTTGGAAAGGGCCTACTAGTATAAATTATTTTGTAAAAAATCAAAGTGGCAAATAGCTGGTAAAAAAAAGTGTTTCCGAACATTTGTTTATGGGAACTTTTTGCTTTATTCTTATTCTTGTAACTATAAAGTTACAAGTTTCTAAGTTCTGAGTTTCTCACACATTTCAGTCCATTCAAACTCTTGATTGGAGTGTACATTTTTTTATTGCCCATTTTTGTGAATGTTAATGTGTATTCTGTAATAAAAGCTATTCATTTTTTTGGTCATTTATATATGAACTTCCAAAGTACACTAGAGTTTTGATTAACCGTCACCCTTTCAATTGTCAGTTTCTATTAACTATCAGGTTGATTCTGTTATCTGAAATTTTTCAACAGTCTTCCATAGTAAATATTTTGTAATAAATAATAAAAGTAACCTTCAAGACATTGATAGTAAAGTAAGCAATCCTGTGATCTAGTGGAATGAGATTAAACTTTTCAAATAGTGTCAACAAATCCTGAAAGGTGAATGAATGTTTTATGATATTATGATATGAAACACACTATTTATGATAATACCATTCATCTTATAAGTTGATCACATACCAATTGTGAGTACATAGTACAGTAGGTCTACAGTATGTTATTTTTATTGATCGCTAAAGTATGGGTGGTCTCTTTCTCACCCCTCCCCCAACGGTCCTAGAATACGGTTAACCGAGACTCTACTGTAAGAATTAAATGTCCTGAAACTTAATATACAGAATAAAATTTTAGTAGAAGCAGTTTGACAAATTATTTAAAATAGATGGGAAGAGTTTAATGTGAGCCTATTTGATTGTATTTTAGTTTTTTTTCTTCTTAGGAAGGAATTAAACAATAAACCAATCATTTATTTTATATCTTAGTTTAAAAATTGGCCTTTATTTGGACATTAAACACAAAAAAAAAAAAAAATGTTGAGAAAATAACTAGACGGCAAAAAGTAACCATTAGTTCCCAAGGAATTTATTGTATTCCGACCATATAACTCTTAGTATGCCTAGTACAAATGGAAATGAATTAATTATTCCGAAAGTGGTGGCCTTTAAGTTGGGCCTCAATGTTACTTTTTACCCTTTTAATAAATCTGTAAGAACACTTGTCTCATCAGCGCAATCAGTTATGTGTTTACACATTGTACGCTCATGGGATAATGCTTCTATCAGTACCACCTGAATCACTGTCACTTGTTACAATAAACATCAATCAACTTCAGAATTGTAATAAGCAATATTATCAGTCATTACATATACAAAGCCTTCATACAACAAAATCAAAAATTTCCCGTCAAAACAACTTGAAATTATCTTATGATAAATATTGTATCTTGTCAACTGAAATTATAAATAATTTTCAATTTAATACTATTACTATTGCCATAGCTATTGGAATTTCGAGGAAGTAGTTGTACAAGGTACAGAACATGAGTTGAGCCCTTGAGTCATTTTTTAAGTCGAGACAATGCGCTGTGAGCTAAGTTTATTAGTCAGTACCAACAGATTAAAAAATCCTTCTACATCAATTAGAAGCCTAGAAAAAGTTATATTCCAGACATATATTATTGTACATATTGTAAACTACCACTGCGTAAAAGACCTTGATCATTAAAACTTTAAAAACATTTTTTTTTCTAAAAATTGGTTTTACATAGTGCTTAATCCGGTTCTAATGTAGAAAGTTATATCCTTCTCTAATTCATTGTCTGAATAATGTACCCATATTTAGTAGGACTGGCATACTCGAGGTGATTAAAACATGGACAGTGTGGTGAATCTTGAAACTTGTACATATTAAGGTCATACGTTTAAGATTGTAGAATTACTGCTGTAAGCATTTTCCTTGTCGTTATTCCTGATCATTTGTCATCATTAGTCCAACTGGCTTATAGTGTAGTCATTAAACAACCAAAACAAAGAAATATTTCACATCTAAATGTACTTTATTTTTATTTGTATTGTTAACAGTTACCCGGAGAGGATAATGGAAAACTTACACCATGCAAATATTTACGTTCCTGTTGGTGTTGCTGCATTGCTGAAAGAGAGACCATCTTTGATTGCTCCTGCTGTGACCGCGTTCTGTCATAGAGATCCCATAGACAATAGAGTAAGTATGAGCTTGTGTATAAAATCATTAAAGCTCTGAACTGAGAGGTATTTATTCATAAATGTTCGAAAACTAGTATAAATTGTAAATTTATATTTGTATAATTCATTATTTGTGTTTGAATAGTATTGTTTATGACTTGAACAATGTTTGCTAAAATGTTGATAATCATTAACTTAACGGTTGATCAGTTTTTGGTAATTCAGGTAAAAATCATTTTAATTTAATCACTAGTTCTTTTTAAATTTAACTATCAAAAGTTATAATAAATGTGTTTGATTTGTTCTTTTTATACATCTTGAATTAAAAAAAAAATTAATTGACATAAATGACTAGGTCAAGCCAATTTTTTGCAAAGATTAAAGAATTTCATAAAAAGATACAACTGGCTGGAAGCTCTCATAATATCGTCACATACAGTACACTGGCTGGAAGCTCTCATAATGTCACATATCATATACGAGGTTTGTCCAATAAATACGCGAACTGGTCGAATATGGTGGCCATTACGGAGAGTTAAGCCACAACCACTGGCTTCACGTGTTGTCTGGGACCCAATGAGCCGTCAGTGCTTGGCAGAACGTTACGCTGTGCAGATCTTGCGAGTAGAGTTATTTTTAGTTTTGCATTATTTTTTTGTTCGTCGATATGGAAATTGACCAATTCACTGAACAACGAATTAACATCAAGTTTTTGGTAAAGCTTGGTAAAAATTACCAAGAAATTGCTGAAATGTTGAGAGTTGTTTATGGTGATAATGCTATGAAGAAAACAGCCATTTTCAAGTGGATTAAGCGCTTTAAAGAAGGTCGAGAAGATGCCACGGATGATGCAAGAATTGGACGACCTTCAACCTCTTGTGTGCATGAAAACATTGATCGTGTGCGGCGTCTTGTCCTTACTGATCGCCGAAAAACTGTCCGAATGATAGCTGAAGAACTAAATTTAGGAAAATCAACAGTGCACACAATCTTAACCGAGCATTAGGGCTTAAGAAAGGTTTGTGCGAAAATCGTGCCAAAACTGCTGACTCCGCATCAAAAGTTGAGAAGAGTCGAATGTGTTACTTGACTGGAAAAATTCCATGGAAAATGATGTTGGATTCTTAAATAGGGTTATCACTGGTGATGAATCGTGGTTTTTCGAGTATGACCCCGAATTGAAATCGCAAAGCATGGAGTGGAAAGCAACAGGTGAAGCTCGAACAAAAAAATCAAGGAAAAGTCGATCAAAAATCAAAGTCATGCTCCTGGTTTTCTTTGATATCAAAGGTGTTGTTCATCATGAATTCCTTCCTGAGGAAAAAACGGTAAATTCTGAGTTCTACCTTAACGCGTCTCAAGCGTTTGAGAGATCGAGTCGTCGTCGTGTGCGACCACATTTGACTCAAAACGATGGATGGATTCTTCATCAAGACAATGCACCCGCACATTCGGCTTTGATTGTTCGCCAGTTTCTGGCTAAAAATTCAATCACTATCCTTGATCATCCCCTTATTCACGGACCTCGCCCCCTGCGACTTTTTCTATTCCCTAAATGCAAAAATGTGATGAGGGGACAGCATTGGGAAGATGTGGACACAATAAAACAAGAAACGACGAGGAGACTGAAAAGCCTGACTTCCGAGGACTTCCAAGGGTGCTTTGAAGAGTGGAAAAGAAGATGGGATAAGTGCATAGCAGTGAATGGAGAGTATTTTGAAGGGGACAAAATCAATGTAGATGAAATTTTGTAAAATAAAGTTTTTATGACCTTAGTTCGCGTATTTATTGGACAAACCTCGTACTAGCTGGAAGGTCTCATGTCGTCACATTTCGTACATTGGCTGGAAGCTCTCAAAATGTCATCACATATCGTACACTGGCTGGAAACTCTCATAATGTCGTCACATATTATACATTGGCGGCTAGAAGTCTCATAATGTCATCACATATTGTACACTGACTGGAAGCTCTCATGTCGTTACATATCATACACTGGCTAGAAGCTCTCATGTCATTACATATCGTTCACTGGTTGGAAGCTCTCATAATGCTGTCACATATTGTACATTTATTGGAAGCTCTCATAATGTCATCACATATTGTACACTGGTTGGAAGCTATCATGTCGTCACATATCGTACACAGGTTGGAAGCTGTCATAATGTTGTCACATATCATACATTGGCTGAAAGCTCTCATAATGTCATCACATATCGTACACTAGCTAGAAGCTTTCATAATGTCCGTCTTATATCGCACACTGGCTGGAAGCTATTGTAGTGTGCACCATAACCGTTTGGATGTAATAAAAATTAATTATTTCAAATGTTTTTTTCATTATTTCTTATAATAATTTCTGTATTTTCAGATAACAGGTAATAACAATAAACCTTCCTTAATTGGTTAAAATTATCCCCCCACTATACATTTCTAAATAGCATCCAAAACAGCGAATTATGAAAGTATGCATCAACGATTGTGCAGCATGCCATATGACTTTACTTTTGATTTCCTTATAGATTAAGTAGAGCCTTAAGTAATAGTTTTTTCATTGATGTGATAATTCGTAATTATATCATGTTTTCAGTTTGAGCAGCCATTTGGCATTCAGCCTATATGTTTTCTGAAGTAACTGAATTAGATGATGCCTAATGTCGTTTGAAGAAGAATCCGACAAAAATAGTTAATAGTTTCAATAAGAACATATTTGTTTTTATCTTTGATAATGTTAATATTAATACAATATACTACTTAAGAAATAACATCATTTGCAATTAGAAATGAATGAGTATTAGATTTTCTAATGATGTTCAATATTTTTTACCATAAAATTTTTTCACTGTATTTTAGTCTATTTTAAATGTCAATACTATGTTTTTGTTTGTATTTTTCAGGCTTGTCGTGCAATGCGCTACTTTCCGCCAGAAACTCGAGTAATGACTAGAGCTACATTTACGAAATGTTTGTACGCGATGTTGACACACCAAAAATATGTTCCCGACCGACGAACGGGATGGGATTTACCTTTGCCTACAAGTCCTTTGTACAATGAACACAGTCTGGGAGTGAAACTGGTAACTTAAAAATTAACTTGATATATTACATGCAGGGTTAATTTGCCATTTTAGCTTTTTTTAGAATCTATAAGAGATACTTCAGATGTAAGAACTTTTGGGTTTCATGTGTTGCAGAGTAAATCAAAGATATTTTGATTTCATCAACTGAGTCTTATAAGTAAAACAGATAGTGTGGA
Organism: Callitettix versicolor; assembly: GCA_022606455.1. Classification (NCBI taxonomy): domain Eukaryota; kingdom Metazoa; phylum Arthropoda; class Insecta; order Hemiptera; family Cercopidae; genus Callitettix; species Callitettix versicolor. Next base: position 48,868,396 of record CM040186.1, read on the forward strand.
GACATATCAGTTTATTACAGTTTATTTGGACATTTGCCATCGCTTGTGTATGTAAAGCATTACTCTATATTTCAAGAGATCATCTGTCATTCTTAAATGCCTTACTTAAAAATTAAACATGCAACTAGAACATAACCATAGATGTCTAGACCTATGTTAAAAAAACATAAAAAATGTTCTTGTTGCATAAACATTTTGTGTATAACATCAAGGCAAGTTAGGCACTTCAAATGGGAGTTGATCCGTACTCCTAAAAATGTTATGTATTGCTTTATATACATAAATGATGGCAAGTATCAGAATAAATTGTAATAATACAATATTCCATCATTAAGTATAGTTATTCCATCATTATTAAATAACTATTTTAAAAATAGAACATCAAAAGCTATATTCGTTACTTTGTAATTTTTGTTTTTAGGCATGTGGTTTTGAGATTCTTGTTTCTCAGCAGAAGTCCAATGCAATTGATAACAATGACCTAAGTTCAGATAAAGCATGGCTCAGATACAAGAAGTCTTTACTGGAGAAAGGATATTTTAAGGTATGTACGAGTTAGTTATTTTTTTCTAATGGGTGTTTTGAAAAGGACACAACCATATTTTTGATAACATGAATTTATTACATTAAAATTAAGAAATTAATATAAAATTATATAATTAAAAAAATATACAATATTTAAGTTACTTTTAAACTTTTACAATAAGTGTTCAAAATGACTTCCTCTGTTTTCAATGCAGGTTTGGACATGTTTCATAACATTTGCAGCCACTTTTCATAGTGTTTGCTCAGAAATGTTTGAAATCTTACTTTCATTATCTTTCAGTTCGTCAAGTGTATCAGAAACCTTGCTTTTTAAATACCCCCAAAACAAAGAAGTCTGCAGGAGTAAGATCTGGGGATCTTGGAGGCCAGAATCCTTTTTATATTACACGAAGGCCAAAAAAATTCCTGTAACATTGCGTTTCATTAAAAGTATGACACGTGTTATCCTGCTGGAACCAGCAATATCGTTCGTTTAAATCTAATTAGGCTATATATAAATTGTACAATTAAGTTGCGATAAACCACACCAGTTACAGATTTAAAAAAAAAGGCTCTATAACACGACGCTGGGAGGTTTCACACCAAACACCAATTTTACGTACGTGTAGTAGTCGTTAGTGATAAAAGTGAGGATTTTCAGTGCTCCATATTCGGCAATTTTGGCTGTTAATGGTAGCCATCCTAGTGAACATAATCTAACATTTCAGTACCATTGTAATTGACAAGAGAATGCATCCAATGACAATACTGTAGACGATTTCTGTGGCCAACTTCTTTCAGTTCATGAATGACACTAATGCGATAAGTATAAGTTTAATTTTTTAGTAACCTTCAAAGCGGTAGATAGTGAAAGTCCAGCCTATGAAGATAACTTCCTAAATGATTTGTTGGGTGAGCGATTCAAATGTTCTTTCACATCATCCAGAATTTTCACTGTTAACAGTGATGGAAATCAACTTGTGCTTTTCCGATCATGTACACTGCCAGTCTCATGAAATTTTTTAATTAGGTACGACAGGGGTTCCCAACCTTTTTGCACCTGCGTACCACTTAACTTTTTGAGAAATTTTGGCATACCACCAGACCTAAATATTTTAATAAACATATAACATTTACTCTTCTAAAAGTGTTCAAAGGCTTTTTGAATTAAATTCCTGAGAAAACTTCATATTTAATAGTTAGATATTTGTTTATTTATAACATGCTTATAATAAAGGAGAAATAAAAAGATGAAAATGGTATTAATTTTCAGTTTTTTTATTATACCCATAGGTCTAAAAACATATAAATGACTCATGCTTTGACTCACACGTACCACCTGAAATGTTCCTGCGTACCACTAGTGGGTTGGGAACCCTTGAGGTACGATATTGTTGATTTGTTAGGTACTGAAGAATTGGGAAATTGTAACTAGAACTCATTTTTTACTCGTTTCTAAGATTTATACTTGCAATAATTTTCAATAATAAACACACGTTCATCCTTGGAAAAATACAGTTGAAAATATACACACACTACAGATACAAATGAATACTGGAATAACAGTAGTGCATTACAATAACACATGACGAGTCAATAAAGATAACAGTGTTGCCAACTGATACTTGGTAAAAGAAAAAGAATAGTAATGCATAGCTTAAACCTTGTTAAATTTGAGGTTGGGTCCTTTTTGAAACACCCATTATTTACTTATCTAACCTTGTATAGAAGTTCTGAGAAAAATCTTCTGTTTAACAATAAATGACTGCAAACATAATTTTTTTACGGTAAGAAGCATTTTTATTTTGTAGGATCTCCTGGAAGGATCTCAAGAGTATAAACGGTTAGAGGAAGTTGCCAAGGATTATTACAAAGCTCATGTAATTGTTTCCCAACCTCCGACAGGACAGATTATTTTAGACCTGCTTAAAAATATAGAATTTGATGTTGAAGAAATGAAAAAGACTGAAAACATGCTGCCGCCTTCTGATGGTAACATATTTCTTTACAAATATATTCACTATTTTGATTTGTCTGTTAGAGGGCATTTTGCTACAACTATGACCTATACATAGGTTCCAATGTATTTACTAATGTTGGCTATTTTCAGATATGTTAAGTCGGTAATTGTGGAGAATTGCGTTACCACTATTTTCGAGAATGTTTTCTTTTTTGAAAATATATTTTATTCTGAATATTATAATGACAATGTTTTGTGGGGACTCAAAAATTATCGCTGTAGCTATAATTGCAATCTTTTGAAAATTGCTAGTTGTATGAAATAAAATAGCTGTTTAAAAAAAAAAAAAATGTTTTAAAAATTGCTTTCTTTGCTTGAAATATTAGATTTTATATCAGCTATGGTGTAAGATTTATTACTGAATAGTACAAATATTACATTAACTATACTTCTTTACTTTTATTAAGGTTGTGCGATCACGTCTGCTGACAAACTTTGTCCGCTAGGTCGCAGGCCACTCGCTCTAGGCGCTGTTTTTGTTAAACGAACATTTCCCCTCCAGCCGCTTTGTGTTTCGTGGTACCCCCTCCACGCTCCACACTTTCTTGGTTCCTTCAGTGACTGTAGGCTTTACCAGCCCTTGTGCTTACTTGAGCATTTTTATTTCAAGGCTGGCTATATGCAATGACATCTTTCCATGCGATTTACGAAACAGAACTTCACATTCATGCATTATATTTTTCTGTGTTTTTGCAGGATGTCACTTTTAGACTTATATTGTAGTTTGCCTATTCCAACTTGTATTTGTAATTATAGCACGCTACTAGCTGACATGATGGAAGCAAATTTACTAAATGTGCTGTTTTTGTTTAAAATACAAACATTTTAAATGTATTAAATTTTTGTTCTACAATAAAAATACAAAAATGAAACGCCGTGAAATTTGTAAGTTTTTACACAATACTTTCTATGAACATTTGATTCCACTATCGTAATTGGTGTTAAAAACTGTATAAATTAGTATTTAAAACTTTAAATTGCATTAAATGAAAATAAAATGTAAAATAAAAATGCAAAAATGAACCGCGACGTCAGGATTTGTGTGCATTTGTATGTACAGATAAATATGATTAGAGTAATAAATCTTGAACATTGATGATGTGATAAAAGCATTCTAAAATTTAAGAACCTGCCGGTATGCTGATCAGATCTTCCTACTTTTAGCCTGTGTGTGCTTATTTGTCATTATGGTTATGATCGTCACGGTTATGATACCTTTCAATGCAAATTGTGAAACAGAATTTCATGCATGCGTTATATTCCTTATGCATTCAAATATGTCACTTAATGATTTATATGTAGTTTTTTCATTCCAAATTGTACTAAAAATCGAGCCATGCAATAACAGCTTAAAAATAACTAGCTGACGTAAAAAAAGTAAAACAATTTTATAACAGCAAATTTTTACAATAAAAATGCAAAAATGAAACCTCCGGTAAATTAATAACTTTTTTATGTACTATTTTTTAAAATCTGATTTCATTATCGGTGTTAAAATCTGTATTACTTAGTATTTACAATATTCAAATTATATTAAAAATAAAAAGAACCGTGGCCTCAGTATCGGTGGGTATGTGTGTACGTGCGTTTGTTACTGACTCGGGTCCATTTATTATGTTTTTTAAAATGTTTTTGAATCCTATATTGGTAAAAAATGTTATTTTCTTAAAATCGGTTTTAATGATTTTGATCAAATGTAGTTCACAAGTACCTAAACAAAGTATGCGCGTGCACACACACACACACACGTGTGTGTATATATATAATTTCCTATATGCGAATATCAAAACGATATTTTCTACATGAATAACTCTATCAAAATAATATTTTTGATAATCTAGCAGCTTCTGTAGACAAAATATAAAATAACTTATAAGGCATATTTTTTTAAATATGATCACTTGTAAATAAATATAGCCTACATATATCATATAATACAATTTTTAATTAAGGTCACTTTCAGTGTACTGTAATGTTATTTTCATTGAACAAAACCAAAAAACACGAAGGTTGAAAGGTTTCCATCCTTGTTTAGTGTTGTGTTATTTTATAACCTGTTTTAACCCGTGCTATAATATAACCAGTGTTATGTATTATATTCTAACATTGTTTTGACATGAAATTACTGTATAAATAAGAATACATTATTGTTACAATACACATAGGAAGTTACAATAATTTCTCAGCCACTTAACACCGTAAATTGTAATTTTAAAAAAATGTATTGTACTCACGTGAGCTTCCTGGGTCTCTAATACATTAGTTTTTTGTTCAAATTAACAGTTGGTTTTCATGGTGTTTATTATACTAAAAATTGTGCCGATAGGAGTATGGTATAACTATGTTCTTTACAACGAGGAAAATATTTTCTTAAAAATAAACACGTTTAGATAACCTAGGGTTATCTACACACTTGACACTATTTACGTTCACAATATTTACACTGTATTTATATTTTCTTTTCTTTCTTCATTTTCAGTAGTTCTTGTGCTTCGATTATATATGGTGGATCTCTGACTTTCAACCCTCGCACAATTCTACTATCGACAATTTCCGGCAACAAACATTCTTTGTAGAACTGAATAAGCTTTGGGAGCATTTTATTTCGCCAAAAAGTTTCATACTTAACAATTTTTTCAATAAATATTTCGCCTTTTCTAGTGTACACAACAAAATGACACCATTCTTTTTGGCAGATGTTTAATTGTCCTTGCACCTGATAACAATATTAAACAAATTATAATACTCGATAAACATTCATAAGATTTCACAAAAAAGAAATAGCAATACTAAATGTAGTTTACAACATAGATTGTATCAATCTATGTACATCGATTACACTTAAAATAATGTAATTTTTTTAAAGATTAATTATTTTAATTAATTAAGTAATTAATTTAAAGATATCTTTAAATTTAAAGATAAAGTAATTAATTTAAAGATTAAAATAATGTAATCTTTTTTAAATGTATATATAGTTAAGCCTACCGCCATTATGAACTAGTTTATAAAGAATTTGCAAAAAATATTTAAACACAGATTTAATTTTAACTAACCTGATAGAAGTAGTTGTGATTTTTTTTTAATTTCAGGATTCCATTTTTGTTCATTTCCAAGCAAATGTCTTTCTTCTTGGTTTTTATTTCGTCACTAAGGTAAAGTTCTTTTACAGAATGTAAGCATTTTATTTCTAATAACCCTTCCCTTGAAACAAGGCTATCAGGGCTTGCTCCCAAGAAAGGGTGTTCTTTATCGATAAATAAGCCACATTTGACAACCTGTAATCACAACCACAATCATTTTTTTCTTAGACAAGAACTTGTTGACCAATAGCTTACGATTTATTTAGATAGTTCATATAAAATGGGATTTTTGTTACGCTATTTTTCCTAATACATTTTTTTTAAATAAACATTTTGATTGTTATTTAAACAACATTTAAACATACAATGTCAAACGACACTTTGTTATGTGTTTTATCCTCATATAGTTGAATAGCTACATGTTCATTGTCTCTACCAAAGGCAATTGCTTCTGTATTGATGGTCTTTGGGTAGAGAATTGTCTTGACCAAATTATGACAAGAGGTATGGGGAAGCCGCTTAGTTACTATGCCAAATTTTGAAGCTGTTAGTTTGTTAATTTTTTTATCATGCCAAGTTGCATTTGTACTTTGGCCAACTGTCTCACGTTCTACTTTTTCTTGGCCATTCTCTATATCTTTACGCAGATTTTCAACTATGTTCTCACCTTTCTTCTTAAGAAGTTCTTCATCAATATCCGCTTCATTTGCAAGTGGTCCATATTCTGTGTCACAACCCGCCGTGTTTTTTCTTCTTTTTTTAGGGAGCGAAGGCTTCTCAGAAAGAAGTAATTTTCTTTTTGCGCGCCTCTTTTCCCTAGCCATGATTTTGGTTTTAAATATAGCACCTGGGCTCTTCTGCTGCAGAATTTTCCAGGGGCTTATATGCCAACTGGGTCCAGCTGTATGTGCTAATGCAGCACCATAACATCTACGTTGGAAAGAACCTCCTGTTGACAGGTTTAGCCTTTTTCCACCTGTGAATTTGGCCACACATCCCAAACTTTTCGGCAATGTTTGTGGTTCTGTTCAGTACTAAACTTTCACATTTGTTTTTCAAATTCCCAACAAGACTACGAATTTTGCAAAGGAAATCTGTCAAGATCTAATTAATTTTCTTCAACAGAAGATTTCCTTTTACAAAACTCCCTGCATTTATTGTGTTGTCCGAACACATGGTCTATGGCATTGCGCAAATCTGTTCTTAGTTGTCCAACAGCATGTGAATTGATTGATCCACCAGCCTCCTTTATAGCTGATCTTACCCCTTTAACCAACCTTTCAAGACGGCTTATTGTCTCTCCAGGGGATGGTTTGCCCAGGAGTTGTCGGAAGGCTAAGGGATACTTTGTATTATCAACCAACTTGTGCAGGTTGTCATTCAGAGATCCGAGTCATTTGGTTGGCACATTCTACCTTTCGCACGTATCTGCCATATCGGCACCCTTCTTGAATTCTAGCGAATACGCTCGAATCACCATCACCGATATAATTTCGGTACATTAAACCGTAATCCTCTTCACTGCTCTGAAAACCTTCAACAATTATGCTGGATTCCATACCAGTAGATGATCCAGTATAATTTTTGAAACACTTATGGTCCTTTTTTTATTCGGATTGGCACAAGCAAAACAAAATTTGTTTTCAACACCTAAGTAGAGCAATTTGTTTGTTTCAGCTCCAACAATAACACCCTGTGAATATAAAATTGTTATTAGACTTCAGATAATAAACTGCAAAATCTAACATAATCAATTTGAAATTAAAAAAAATACTGTTCTTAAACAAATCAAAATACCAGAACAAGCAAGATAGCGGTCAGAGCTTAGTTTTAGTTTTTTCCGATATTTACTCCCAAATCGTATTTTTTTATTTCTAATTTTCCTCACTAACTTAAATTACAATGTTCACTGACTCTATGACCAAAATTTGAGTAAAATTTAATATACCGATTTTTAAAAAATATTTCATTTTTCCCAATAACTCTGAAACAAGATTTTTTTTGTGATATTACGAAACAAATTCTCGCACAAACATAAACATAAAAAACACGTGTGGCAGAAATATTACAAGATTTAAAAGATTTATATATTTACTTAATTAAAAAATCACGTAAGATGTAAAAAAAATTTTATATAGTTTTTTACTTGATTTAATTTTATTTTCGTTAAACGTAACCTCAAAAATCTAGATTTTGGAATCGGAATGTAGGTCTATTTTCTAACATTGTTGTATGAACTTCAACAACAATGGAGATTCTATACCATGATTTATTTTTCGTGTGATTTTCTACCTTTACACTATTACACGGTCAGTGAAATAATATATTCTTTTTAAAAAAATGAATAGAGAGTAATTACAATAGAAATCGTATTAATAAATAATTAACCAAATGGATAACTGTTTCCTGTGACATCAAAAACAGATGCGCCTATGTTAACCTAAGCAATTTTTTTGGGGTATGCTTATGACTGAATATTTAAATAATGCATAAAATTTAGAGTAAAAATACTGTACCTATATCTACTTTTCATCTGCCTGATAGATTTGTATCTTGTACATCGATATTATTAAACTTTTCAACGACTAATGGCGAGAAAAACTCTGATGCGTCATCTCTGGAAGATTCGCTATCGCTGTTGTCAGTGCCAATGAAGGTTGCTGCATCATGGTCAGTTTCGCGTAACGAAGCCGTAGGGACATTAGCTTGTCTAAAAGTAAAATAAAATACAGTAATTCCAATAGTTACCGAGACTGTAATTAGTGTAAAAATTTAAATTTATTAGGTAAATTGAACTGCAGTCCTACCATTCTTCTACACATAACTGTAATTTACTACACATGAGCACAACTATAATGAAGTTATTTGTAGAATCTGCTTATCAATCTGAGTGATGGAAATTTAGGCAGGAAATTTCCTGTAAGTTCAGGAGGTTTATAGAATTAATTTTCATAAACACGTAGGACGTTTTCACTCAGGCGACCTGCACTAACAACTAAGAGCGTGTGATATTGTTCTCAAAAACATTATCTATTTATGATAGGCCCAGTGGAACTTTGTTAAGACTTACCGTGATTCAGCAAGTAGTCTATCGAAAATTTCCTCGCTGCTTTCTTCAAAAACATTGCTTGAAGTTGTTGATTCCTCTTTCAAAGCTTTCTTTCTGGCAGCGACATTCCTTGCAATAATTGACCTTTTTGTTCGTTTGAATGGTCTCCGTTTGGGTGGAATTTCGGTCAGATCACAAAATAATTTTAAAAATCACAAATAGTTTGCTCAACAATACGGTAACCGGACACCACACACTTCACTAGTAAAAAGTCTACTAACAACCTAACCTAAAAATAGGACCTATGATTTCCATTCCCACAAATGTACCGTTGTGGTGAAAGAGGGATAAAGGGTGGTGTGACTTAAAATAATCTGTTATTTATGTCTGTTTGTGCTTATTCGTTTCTCACTCTGAGTACGTACCCTATTCTCAGGTTTAATAAGCAACGTCATCGGAGGCCAGTGCTGACTGAGTAATGATTAGCAAGTTGTAAGCTAAGTAGTTAGTAGCCTACTGTATGAAACCAAACAGTAGCAATGAAAACCAACTATCGCCTACGTAGCATATTCTTACCCTGTATGTCTTACTATCAGAAGTTTGTTTACATTTGGGCTCAACACACGTAACAATGCAATGTCGCGGGAGTGTCTCATCAACAAAGGACACGGGAACTTAGTAAAACAACATATATACTTCCTTGTTTCTCTACGTTTCACATTTTTTTACTTTCATATCCATCCACAGTCAAATAAAATGTTATTCTAATAATTACAAAGGCATCAAAATGGTAAAAACCAAGTAAATTATGTTACAGTGTTCCCGTTTATGGTAATGCAAGCTATTTGAAAGTAATTTAACAATCAGACTATCTATAAAATTATTTCTATAATTGTATGAGTTGATAGTTTTCTGTTGAGTTTGAAAAACAGTTATCTAAAATAGCATCTTTTTTCATAATAATGAAAAAATCGTAAAGGGTCTTCAAACATAATTAAGCCTTAAAATTATAAAGTTTTTATAATTTTATAGAAGTTTAATTTTTTTAAAATTTATTAACATTGTTAATAAAAACATAACATGTACCGTGGAATGTGGCCATCATAAAAAGTATTTACTTTCTGAATTTAAACTAGATATAAGCACTCATGTACATTCCTTCAAAATTTACCGAAAATCTACATACGTACACATTATAATACTACCTTATTCTAGACAACCATAAACTACGATTTACGCCTTTCATAGTATAATTTACGGACTCCTAAATGCACCTTTAACTAATGTTAACTTCAATTCTGAATTAAAAACCAACAAACAGATTGCTGTCAATAATAAATATAACTTTGATCTTGTGAAAAGAATTTTAAATAAAAACCAGAAATCATTTGTAACTAGTATGTCATACAATGTAAATACGTCAACTAGAGAAACACAATTGTATTGTAAAATATCATTTTTAGACAATATAAGTTATAAAATTAGAAATTTAATTTTAGATAAAATTAATTGTAAGCCAGCTTTATACTGTATACTGTATTTAGAAAAACATATTGTCAACAATAAGTATAAAATACATCTTTTACTAAACAGTGGTGTATTTAAAATTGTCTGTGAATACATAGGACAGTCAGAAAGAACTATAAAAACTCGTGTTAAAACAACATTTCAATTGTTGGAAGTACGAAAAAAATTACTCAGATTTTGCGAATTATTTATTAGAATTTGGTCATTCCTTTAATTTGAACAATGTAAGTGTAATCCATAAAAACCAAAAAGGTATAAAACTAAATAATTCACAAATTTTGAAAATATATAGGCTACATCTATTTCTAAAAACCTTAATTTTGATTAAATGAACAGGGTAACTTCAACCACCTTCCCTTACTCAAGCCTGTTGTTTAGGAGTTTTCCCCCACCCTGCAGGTCACCTTTTTACACTGTCAGTCATACCTTTCTTTATTTTCTCCCTTTCAGTTTTAACGTCAACTGTATTACAATATAAGCACACTATAATCTTTGACTTCACTTGTCTGAAGATACCTCACGGCGAAACATATGTCACTGACTAAAAAATAATTGTGAGAATAAAATTGTTCTAATTTTTTCAGGATATCATGGAGTTTTATCAAGTACTGTGTGTTCAATAAATAATGACGTAATTATTATTGTTACGTTATTTAATGACTTATTATTGTTATTAATGACTTAATTTTACATGCTATTTGTCCTATGCTGTAAGTGCCGGTGTTAAAAAAATTACTTTTTATCTAATAAACTTAGCTGTCAGATATTTATAACAATGAAGATTTAATTTAAATATGATGAAATTCAGCTGAAGATAAAATTTAGTTATCTCGAAAGGCACATCTTGAATATTAATGGACAGTTTCATAATAATTTGATATATCAAGGCTTTTTAAGTACGAGTATATTTTACTCATCCAACTATAATAATTATAAAGTATTCTACAGCTAACTATGAACTTTAAACAAATATCGCGTTAAGCATAATATGTAAATTTAATCCCTATTAACAGCTCTTAACAAATCAGATTCTAAGACCAGCTGTTTCGACTTCATTACGTTGTTTAATTTTCAGAAACAACTATTTCAGTTAGTAAAGAAGGATAAATTAATTTTCATGAGAAGGCCCATAAATAGGCATTTGACTATTGGTTCCAATTGGAATTAAGTGATAAAATATTTTGTTTGTTTTTGTTAATCATCCAAATATTATTAATGAAAGAAACGTTAATATAACGACTTTCATAACATTTTAATTTTCTATTAGATCCTATTATATAAATGTTTAAATATTCAGTAAATAAAAATAAATGTAAGACAATAATAAAAGATAAATAATAATAGATAAATGTTAGAAACATCGAAATATTAATGCATTAATCGTGTTTTTATTTATACAACATTTTATAATACTGTATTCCTAAAATATTTAATTCATCAAAACATAGTACAACTCCATAGTAGCCATTTATATTACCGAAACAAGCACACATTGATACAGTAAAAGTGTACGAAAAAGAGAATTGCCAGTGGCGAGAGACCAAGTAGTGGGGGAATTGACGTGCCGGTGAAGGGGAGGGAGCAAGAGAGAGCGCGACTGTTAGACAGAGAACGAAGATTGCGGGTTGCATCTTTTCATTTGCAGGAGTAAGCCAATTTTTTTTAAAACACCCCCACGGTTAAACGATTTCGTCTAGAACAGATATTTTTTTGGAAAATAAGCTTCAAACCTATCTGCACCTCGCTATGAAGTTTAAATTTTGATTCAATAAAAAATATATTTTTTATATTTTTTTCAAAAAAAGTTTTTTTAAAAATTTCCGATATGGCAAAATGAGGGTAATTAAGGTATTGGTCATGTTTAGTAGCATATAACTCCAAAATTTGGTTTAAATTACTTCTTCCATTTACACATGGGTGTGGATTGACACAAAAAAGGCCATATAATACCCCCCCCCCAAAACGCATTAAAAATTAAAAAAAAAATTTCTATGTGAAAATAACATGTCTCCAAACATGTGTGAGTTATTTTAAGCCAAAATATCCATAATTATTTTTTTGATCGCACAACCTTAAACATTTTGTAACTTTGTTACATGTGATTTTTATTTTAGTAAAATTTGTAAAACCTTTTTTCATCTTGTGTTTACAGTTTATTTAAGAGGCCATCTTGTTTTGTTATTCATTCCTTTTAACGGCCAGCTGGTTTCTTGTTTTATAATTAACATGTTTCCAGTGAAAACAACAGAAAAAAGGTTCTTAAGAACCTAACACGGTTTTGTAAGAAGTAGTATTGTATGAAAATTATTAAACAAATCTTTAAAAGTCTATAAAAAAACTAAAATATGTAATTTAAAAAGATGAATTCCAGTTGTGTTTGTTTGTGTTGGAAAACTCACTTCACTATATTAAATATTTATTTTAATGATGTCCATTACAAGTAATGGAAATATTTGTGTAAAATATTTAAAAAAGAATGAAATTGCTATTAGAGTGTTATAAACAGTGACTGTATAAATGCTAAAGTATAGTTTATGTAATATTTGTACTATTTAGTGAAAAATCTTGTTTTATCTGTTATCTGCAGAAAATATTTCACGCAAAGAAAGCAATTTTCGAAATCATTATCTTGTTCCATACAACTAGCAACTTAAAAAAAATGCTATGTGACAATTTTTGAGTTCCCCAAAAAAATTGTATTATAATAATTATAATAACTTATATTTAAAAAAATTCTCAAATATCATTGGTCAGGCAATTCCCATCTTCATTCTTCTTCTTCATATTGGGCATTCCATATCCCTTTGCATGTCAGTCACATGATGTTATTGTGCTCTTGATAATGATGTAATTGCCGTAGAAGTTGCTCGCAAGATCCAAGAGTCTTGTAAACTAGGATCTTATCGATTAGGTTCTCCTGTGGAACGGTCAGTACTTTGGTAATTTTCTCAAAGATTCTATTTCTTTCTTGCTCCAAAATCTTACATTCAGTAGGAAATGTGATGTATTCTCTTCTTCAGTGGCGTAGATACACTTGTTAAAACAAGTAGATCCCACTTGGAGTGAACAAACTATTGGTAGGTCTGGGGAGAGGGGGTCACAGATCACTTCCTCCAAGCTGAAGATATTTTTTTTAGTAGCCTGGTATTTTTTTTACATCAAAAGCTAAATTTAAATCTACATGTTTAACAGACATTAAAATATTGTTTAGATTAAAAATGTATATTATATTTTATTGATTAAAGAAAAACTCACACATTAAAAAAAAATTCTTTAATGGAATGTAGAATAGTTGGGATGAAAAGTGTACACTTCAATGATTGATAATTGTTTTTAATTACCTAAATATTGCAGAATATAAACTAGTAAATAAACCCCTCCCATCCCTTGGGAACACAAAAAAGGCCGGATAATCAGAGAAGAAAAAAAACAGCACTAGGCTACTGCTAAGAATGAACACAAAAAAATTCTTACTAAAAAATAAATTAGTTGTTTTCTTTTTCCCTAATCATATTTTTCATTTATCCAGATTTAAGGGGGTATATATACCCTGATGCCCCCTCCACTTATTCAACTGCTCCTACACATTTATACCACATTTCTTATACACAGGTGCTCTGTTGTATATACCCGTCCTGTTCATATGTTTCCTAAAATAGCCATGTCCTGCAACACTTTCCTTATATTGCATTGACTAAGCTGGATGCAATGCTTAGAGGGTTCAAGAAAAGTAAGATCATAGGATTACATCCTTAATTCTGCTTTACTCTTCTATTTCTCATGATCTTTGAGCCTATGTACCAACGGCCTGTACAGCCACCTTCCTTGATGTACTGCAGAATGGTTCAGCTTCTGTAAATTTTAATTATGATGTTCAGTTTGCTATTCAATCAGCTCCCTTACCTTTGTGAATCCCAGCATGTCCTGGCACCCAACTCAATGTTGTTCAGATTTTCTAGCTCTGCTACTTATCTTCATTAGTCTAACTGGAAATTAAGAATTGGTCATTTGAAATATGGATGTGTAACAATAACATTTTTTTTTGTATTTCACAATCTCACTCTACAAAGTACCTAAACAGTATTGTGATTATGAAAAAAAAAATAGATGTAAGGATTCTCTTCTGCTTTTAAAATGTTTTCTTATTGATGGAATTTTTCAGTTTTTTCAGAAATTTGCCATATTTGTGGATGTATAAAGCAATACACGATGTTTTGAGAGTGTGAATTAACTCTTGTTCTCAAGTGCCTAATTAAAAACCTACAACTAAACCAAGAAAAAACACTCAGAGCAGATCTATGTGTGGTCAAACTAGAAGGCTTATGTAATCAGGAAATAAGATCATAAAATGAAATGAAAACATTACACAAAAGCTGTTAAATACTGTATTACAAAAGTTGTATACAAGGCAACAGTAAATAACAGACGAGGCATTAGAGTACGAGGGTGTATCAGTACTCTCAAAATATATTGTGTATTGCTTTAAATACACTAAGGAATTTGATAGATGTATCTGTTTTCAGGTCCTTTGATTATTAAAAAAAGAATAATTTTCACATGTTTGTCTGTGAACATAACTAGAACTTAACGAATTGACTATTTTCAGTGACCATTTCTCAGAACCATTTTTTATTATACAAAAAATTAAGCTATTTTTTTCGGTTAAAAATATGATTTTCTCAAGTTGTTTTAATGCTTACGACCAAATTTCTTTTAAATATTGACCATAAATTTGCAAACTTATTCTTGTTTGGGGTATATTGGGGGGGGAATGGAAAATCAGTGAAATCATGAATGAAATTTTTTCTCATATATGAAAATTCATAATTCAAGTCTGTGTGCCTGATTTGAAATAGTAAAAACATGGTAGTTCAGGAGTAAATAGAAAAAACAAAACAAAGCTTGACTGCGCTTGTAGTGTTTATGTTTTGAAATTAACTGAAGTTGAAGCATTAACTACTACTATAGATTTTGATAAATTAGGCCAATTCTTCTGTTTTTTTCTGATAACTTTGAAACTGGATTAAAAAAATAGTTTTTTTTTGAAATTTTGTGTTATTTTTATAAATCTGTCGTACTAAAATAAATTTATTTTACTTTAATCATGTAACATTACCAGTGTATTATTGTGTTTGTGATATTTCTTTTGCAGATGACAGTTGGCTGGAAATAAGCCCAGATGAGCTGGAAAGGATGATGGAAGAGCGCTACGGCTGTAAACCTATTGGCAACAACACAGATATGTCATCACATCTCGCTAATTTCTTCAAACATGTTTCGGGCTTGGAAGGAGCAGAATTTCCAAATGCCTTGTAAGAATTTAATATTTTTGTATTATTTGCATATTTTGCATAGAATTTTATTTTTGTAGTATTTTTTTTTAGAAAATAGAAATTTTGTATTTTTGCATAGAAATTTTCTGAAATAAGTGGGGAGATAATAAACACCTATATATATATTGTGAAGAGTCAATGTCTTGGTTGTAACTGGAAATAGTATTTTTTGCTAGTTAATTTTTTGTATCCAATTTTGTATACTTTATGCCAGCTAGACTATTGATGACAAACAATTAGAATTAATGGCAAGGGAAAGTCGTATGGCAGTAATACCAGTTGTAAAGCAATATACGTTTTGAGAGACGACAGTCAACTCTCATTCTCAAGAGCAACAAAAACATAAGCCTAGATTCATAGGCCTAAATACTTAGAAAATAAGAGAAAAGACTGTAATGAAGTGATTTAAACCCTAATTTGATTTAAAGTCAGATAAGCTAACTAAACAAACTCGATAAGGTAGAGATATTAAATAAACAAGATAACATCTTACCCTACTTTCAGCAGCAGTACCCCACCATCAGTACCAGAGGATATAAGCAGCTGCACAGCGCTCCAGAAGTCAGTCGAGCTCCTCCAGTCCAAACCCTCCCTACCTACCTATCCTAGTGCAGTACTGGCGTGTTGAGCCAATAACTTATTTAGTTCCTCTCCGGTCTATATCCTGTAGCCATAACCGCCTCGGTGGTCTAGTGGATAGCGTACTAGGCTTTCACCCCGTGGATCCGGGTTCGATTCCCGGCGAGGGCTTGGCATTTTCATATGCTATAAATCATCCCACTGTCTGCATTAGCCCAAGTGTGCACAATAGTCGGACGTTAAACACAAAAAAAAAATGTAGCCATTACGACACATCAGGCTGTTGACTTCCATTTCCGTAGAACAGCAAGTTGAGCTGACTGGAATTGCCATTAACATAGACCCTGTTAGGTCTCTGCCAGTTTTGTATCAAGAGTTCAGCAATGACGTGTGGTGTCAGCTACTCTTTCGTTTGACAAGTCCAGCACAGATCGCCAGACAGTCAGCGTGTTCACTGAACGATTCGTGGATAGAACTGCGTGTTTAGCCTACCCTACAGTAAAATATGGGAAACCTCCAGTGAACTACATTGAAAAGTTATTCCAGAAGGCACAGGGATGATCTTGCAGCAATCACCAGGCATTGGTTTGCCTACAGTTATCCTACAGCTGATAACTTTTGAAGTCTTCGAGAAAACTTCAACTGGATCAACCAACTTTAGTTAGCAGCAACAGGAACCAAATGTGACACAACTCCAAGGACTGGACAAGAGGATGACCAATGACAGTTACAGACATGAGAAGAAAGAATGCAGAAATTGATGTGTTCATATTAAAATAGATAAATAAAGAAAAGTTACCAAAAACCGATAGACTGCAGATTTATGTAATAGATAAATCTCCAAAGAGTGTATCTGGGACGAAGGTGTACTTAAAGAAATTTTAAATCTTCGACTCTGTGAGCAGGCGAACTGCATTACAAAACAGAAAAAAACACTAAGGGCAAATCCTGAATGGTCAGACCAGAAGTAAAACTTTGATCATTGATATGTGACCAGAGAACCACAAAGTAACAAGAAAACGAAACCGAAACTAGACAAAATTGTTGACAAATATCTTATCTGAAAAAGGTTTTTTACAAGACAAGAGTAAATTAGCAGCTGATTCTTCTACCTGCCAACACTGGGTGAAAGGGTCTACCTGAAAATGAATATTGATAGGTATCAGAGAGTGCTTTCCCTTTGTCTCATTTTCTTGCCTGGGATTTAATAATGACCCTTTTTCTTTTATTGTTAAAATGTCAGCTCTTTTAAATTTAAAATTATGTTTTCAATTTTAAGTTCATTTTTAATAAGAGGTTTCAATTAAGTCAGTTACTGTTACTGCTGAGGTAAGGTGACTTCCTGATCATCCTATACATATTTTAAAAAAATAATGTATTTTTACAGGAATGGCGAGAGCTCAACACCACCTGTCAGACCTAAGCGAGGAATTAAATTGAAAAAAGGCATTACTCCAGTTGAAGACAAGGATAAGGAAGATGACAGCCGTGTGGCATTTGATCAGGAAGCGTTTTCTTGTGCAGTGCAAAATATCCTTGGTACTGTATTTGTTCAGTGTTGTACTATTTATATTTTCCTCCTGGTAGTAATTTTAAGTGATAATAACTGCACTACTTTTTATACATTTAGCCATATCAGTAGACTAGTGGCATTTCCTCCAAACACAATTTTTCATGTCAAAATTGAGTTTAAAGGAATGAACTAGGTGGGGGTAGGCAGTTGTACCTAAAAACTAAAGTGTCTGTTGAAATAATTTTAAAATTTAATAGCTTTTTAAATTGTATCATCATTGTAGTCTTGCTTTAAAGAGGACGGGTGAAAGTTTTTACTAGTACCAATACTCTGACGTTTGTGGTAATTCTGTGTCACAAACTATGCACACAAAAAGTTAAGAAACATTTCACTTAATTGGAGTATTGCTGATTTTAAATTCAAGTGGATCATGTTTGAAATATTGGTATACAAAATTATAGCACTAGACAAGCTTTATATAGGCAAAACAAAAATATATTGTGAGTCAATGTGTTTTTTGTTAACAATAACTTCCATTTATTTAGCAAATATTATAATGACCTAAATCATGATTTCACATGTATGATTAAAATTCAAACAAAATTTGTCAAGCTCATGTTGAGAAATTAGGTCTGTTTTCACCAATATAACTAAAGTATATTGCCTGTAGCTTCCAAACATTACTATTTACAAAAAAATTTTGTTATTGTTATTTTAAGGCTTTATTGCCTCCCTAAATGTAAGTGTGAGTGTAAAGTCGTAAGTGTAGTGTCGTAAGTGTACGTGTGTGTTAGACTTGGGTACCAGGAGGGATGTCTGAAGCCTCTCAATAGGTGCAGCTAGTCTGCACCCTCCTTCAGGGCATATTTACAAGAAAGGGGGCATTATTTATTTACATTATATTTAAATAAATGGCCTAATAGGTTATTTTAACTTATATTTAAACATCTGGAATAATCGTAAAATAAAGCAGACATATATTTTTAAGTGCTCTAAAAAAACTTTTGCTTATAGATTTTGTGGTGCCAGAGGATAGCTGGGATGAGTCAGAGGGTTCTGGGATGAGCTCATATGAAGATGAAGAGGAAATGGATTTAGGCAACCATAAAGAGGGTAACAATTAATTAAAACTGATTAATCGATTGGATTTTCTTTCTTTTGCTTACCTTGGGAAGCTGTATTACAAGATTTCACACGTCTCCTTTCTAGTGACGGACAAAAAGCTATACATAATAAAAAGATGCAATACATAATAAGTTTTGATGGCAAGTTTTCAAGTCTTGCCCTCTGCAAATTTCGACATATGTAATTTGTCAGAGAAATCACAAAAAAATTATAAACTTAGTTTGGATTAAAACAAAAAACAGTTTTTAAGAATTTGTTTATATTTTACAAATTTTTTTATTTTATGGACTTCAACAAATTTAGAAGGGTTTTATACTGCTCGACTTTTTTGCAGTGTGAAACAGGATGCCTATGGACTTTCAGTACATAATGTAAAATCATGTGTTTGGCCATTTTACGTATTGTTAAGTTTGAGGTTATGTTTGGTTTATCTTAATCTTAATCATGTTATATTTCTGAAAGTTTGTGTGTTTGTTTGTTTGTTATTCAATCACGCTTTAACCACTGGACCAATTGAGATGAAATATGGTACAAAAATGGTTTAGGTATCTGAGATAAACGTAGGCCTGTTCCCGTTTTAAAAAACATCATTATACTACTTACCCAGACCAACATAATTATTAGTACTTAGTTTTGTGGCATGTTTTAACTGTAGTTATGTTTAATTACTGTTTACTGGACCTGAGATGGACATAGATCTAATCCCATTTTAAGAATCTTAATCTGTGTTTTATTTATTGCAAAATTATTGCTTTTAATGTTACATTTTCAATTATTTTAGTTGAATTTTTTTCAAAACTGACTATAATTTGTTACTTTGTGTTGAATTTTCAATATTAAATGTAAAAATATCCCTACGCAGCGTGCAGATTACGTTAAAAATTACTATAATTGTAAGTATTTTCTCTTTGTGAAAATCTGGCTTACTTTATTGTTTGTAGTTTTGTTATTTTAAATTTTATTAGATCAAATAATCACGATCTGGTGTTTCTCATTTAAGACTTTTTATTGTTTTTGTGCAGAAATGTAAATGTGTATAACATATACAATTTTATTAGGATACTTTAATTGTAAGGTAATATATATATTTATGTAATTACATTATATGAAAAAATGGTAAATATGCAGTGTAGCATGTCCTGGATTTTTTGATATTTTTGTTACTAAAACTCTTTATTATATGCCAAAAAGCAAGAATCCAAAATATAAAAGTGCGAAAACCACGAGAAGTATGATAAAAATCGAAAATAAAAGTGACCAACATAACCTCAAAAATTGCTACCCGCGCGAAAGTTGGTAACGTATTGTAGATCGGTAAAACAATAAAAATACATATAACATGGGTTTTGGGTGATAATAAACCCATTTTTTTAAAAAGAATACTCCATAGCCTAACTGACACGGTTTTTAGGCCTAACGTGGTGATGCGTAAAAAAACCTTTATTTTTTAAAGAATACTACGTAACCTAACTGACACGGTTGTTAGGCCTAACATGGTGATGTGTGAAAAAGCCTTTATATTTTTTTAAAGAATGCTACATATCCTAACTGACATGGTTGTTAGGCCTAACATGGTGATGTGTGAAAAAACTTTATATTTTTTTGAAGAATACTCCATAACTTAACTAACACGGTGATGCGTTAAAAAAACCTTTATTTAAAAAAAATCTAAGCTTTTTTAAAGATTTAAATAAAAACCTTTATTTTAAAAAAAAAAGTACTTCATACCTAACTGATACGGTTGTTAGGCCCAACACGGTGATGCGTAAAAAAACCTTTATATATTTTTTTAAAGAATACTACATATCCTAACTGACATGGTTGTTGGGCATATCATGGTGATGTGTGGAAAAAAAACCTTTATTTTTTTTAAAGAGTACTCCAAACCTTAACTGACATGGTGAAAAAATCTTTATATTTTTTTTAAAGAATACTCCATAAGCTAACTAACATGGTTGTTAGGCCTAACACGGTGATGCATTAAAAAAACCTTTTCATTTTTTTTTAAAGTACTCCATAACCTGACATGGTTGTTGGGCCTAATACGGTGATGCAGGAAAAAAACCTTAATTTTTTAAAAAAAGTACTCCATAACTTAACTAACACGGTTATGCGTTAAAAAAACCTTTATTTAAAAAAAAAATACACCATAACCTAAGTAACACGGTTGTTGGTCCTAACACGGTGATGCATGATCTTAACGTATATTATGATTGCGGGCAAAGCCGTGATGGGTAACAGCTAATCATATTATATTTCTGAAAGTTTGTTTTTGTTTATTTGTTTGTTATTCAATCACACTTTAACTACTGGACCAATTGAGATTAAATTTGGTATGAACACGGTTTAGATACCTGAGATAACACAATACTATTCCAGTTTAATTGTATAATAGTGACTTTGTAATAATACTGTATTTTATTAAAATATGGCAGGACCCTGTTTTAGAGTATCGAGTAGCAAAAATTTATATGTCTTGGCCGAAAACCATAAATCGTATAATATTGTATATAGAAATATATTAAAATGAAATGGACCTATTCTGATTTTGAAAATCGACTATAAATTTTATTGCGTACATTATAATTGCAAGCAAAGCCGCAACGGATAACAGCTAGTTTTGTAATAATTAAGTTGGTTGTTGTTACAGGACCTGGGCAAGGAGATACTCCAGTAAGTGAGCTGAAACAGTACATGGACCAAATGGATAAAGAATTGTCTTCCACTACAATGGCCAAGAGTTTTGAAAAAATTCAGAAAAAGGTTAACTTAATATTTTTTTCAAAATTTATTAACAATTTTGGTTTTGCTCTGCGATGTTTTGTTTTTTGAAACAATTTCTTTTAACTATTTAAAAAATTATTATTTTTGATGTGAAAATGTCTTAACAATCGATGCAGACTGTGGGTAGGCAATCATTGTCGACAGTTTCTGTTGAAGTAATTTCAGTACATAATTTTACATAGCATCACTCGGACTTTTATTATAAACCTCTGACTTTGATTTGTTGTTACAAGCAAAAAGAAAATATTGTAAAATTACATGGTTAACTTAATTGTTTTATCCTAAACAATTATACATACAATTTTTTATGGAATTTATATTAAAAAATTTTGGGACTAATACATTTAAAAAAATCACATTTTTCCAAAGTCTTTTGCTGTTGTTGAACTTCAAGATTGTATCATGCTAACAGTTTTCTGTTGGTAAAGAGATAAAATTTCTTTTGCAGTGATTGAACGCAGTACTGTTGTGATCAGTATTGAACAAATTGGGATTTTTGTGTACTATTTACTCTTATTAAGGTTTTTGTGAATAATGTTTAACTCATCAGTACTGGAACATATATTGCCTAAAGTAACAGGTATGCATAGGGTTTATGCTGGTTGTTAGATGCCAATTGTTATAATGGTTGTTATAATGGTTGTTAATTATCTGTTTATGATGGTAGATAATTAGACCAAAGAGCCAAAGCTCAACTGGATAGCAAACGGGGTTAACCAATCAGTTCTGTTACCACTATGAGTCATTGAACTATCTGATAATAATATACCGGTGGATCTAACATTTTACATGCTGAAAAATATGATATTTTTCCTCATGTTAATGGTTTTAAACATTGTAAAATGTGCTCAAAACCATGAAAGTTGAGACTTTAAAAGCAATGTTCTGTCGAACGTTATGAGAACTGAATTATTATTTGCTTCATTTCTAATGTAGCACAATATGCCCATTAACGCTGCTGATCATGCAAGGCTACTATTTCATAAGAGGATGTTATAAAACCAAAAAAACGTTATAAAACAGCAGCAGTTATTAATGAAGCGGCTAAGAACAAACTTTTAAATAGGCAACTGTTAAATATTTGCAGATAAAACCATTTTCTGTAGCTTGCATGGAAGCAATGATACTGATTTTAAATTTTTTAGGGAATGGAAGACAGCTTCTCGGACATTGAAAGCTTCGAACCTGTTGATATCGATATGAATGCACTGAAGAATATATTGGCGTCATATCAGGCCCAGATGGGTGGAGCGGGTCCAGCATCCAACATGCTTGGTCCGATGGGATTAAGGTTGGACAAGCAGTGAGTTGTTTCTACATTTTTTCCACCGAAAGTGACTTCCTACAGAGAGTTAAAACAAATATTTTGTAAAATAGATTTAAAAACGTAATGGTTACCAAAGTAACAAAAATGAAATAGAAATGTGGTTAACAGAGTTAGTGGTTTGTGTGATTTAAGGTTCTGTTGAGAGTTTTTTATAAGGTGTTTTAGTTATATTTTGTATTTTATACAAATATCAGAGCACACATAGTTTAATATCCTTTCTTTTAATATATTGTATTTTAAAGCACTTTGGACATAATACTGTATAATTAATATTGCCCAAATATTTAATATATCTTAAACATTTTTACAAAGAAATTTATACACTAGTGTTATATTTACTTCAAGGGACTAGAAGCCATTCGGTTAAGCAGTAGTTTGGATAATGAAAACAATTACCTGGTGGTCAGGGTTCATGTTTGCTACTCCAGTTTTTTTCCTGTATACCATAATTTGCTTTTATTTCAAATTTGTTACACCAATGTAAGTCATGGTTCTGCAAATAGGATAGTTTGAAGTAAGTTTCTGTATAATATTGATAGGATATCAAACTGAGAAGGTAACAATCAATACATATTATTGACCGTAGGCCACTTTTGATCAAATTGTTAAGACAGTTTTTGAAAAAGTCATTTATTCTGTGGCAACTGTTTTTAGTTTTAGAGCAATTATATAAGTAGTTCCAAACATTGTCCCCTAGGAAGGTTCAGAAATGTTAATTTTTCAAATTTTAACTAAATTGGAGAAGGTGATTTTGCTCTAAGGTTAATAACATATGTTTATATGAAGATATTTTAAAGTTTAAATAGATTTTGTAGATAATTGCAATATTTTCCCTCTTTAATTAGCAAGAAAATAAGAAGTATTTTTTATTATTTTTTCTGTAACATTTTTCAAAATAGTAACATTAACAAAATATTTTTTCCAAATAATAACATCAAAGAAAAAAATATTTTAATGTGAACATCCCCTGACCACTATTCAGTATTTACACTTTTTTTAACATATTTTCAAAATTTGTTCTAAAACTCAAAAACAGTGCTAATTATGATGTTTGGATTTTACTTAAATGGCTGTTCTAATAGCTCATTTTACTTCGGAAATACTTAGTAATTTAGCCTAGGCAAATGAAAAGCACAATTTTTCTACAACAAATGCATCAAAGTGTCGACAGTTCTGGAGTTTGAACGTTTGCAGCTGCGTGTTTTTCTTATTGACCTTGAAACATGAAAGAGTATATATTCAGCATAAAATTTAATAATTTAGCATATAATCAAAATAATATATTTACAATATGAAATAGTGTTTAGCACAAAGTACTTAATAGTTCAGCTCATAATATCATACACTAGATTACAGAGCGTTGTAGTTAGACTGCACTTTTACAATTATATACATATAATTGTTATATACATATAACAGTTTGTTGGACAAGCCATGAGAAGACCTCCAGTTCAGTTGGCCTACTTGACAATTTACAGATATCCTCTCTAATTTACAGCGTTTGTGTTGCAGGCATTTAGAGTGTTTATATGTTGAAAAGCAATTTTTTTTAACAATATTACATTTTAATTATAATCTTACTGCAATCCTTGGTCACTACAAAATATTTAACTATAAAATTATTTACATATAGGTGTGTTTTGACAAAATTTTATTAAACTGATTAGATACAAATGAGCATTCTTTGATCTCAGGGTTTATTAAAAAGGTTTGTGTATTAACCCTTTGATCGCCATGCCCTATCTAGAAGTCGTATTGAATACTATCAATGTTATTTGCTTAAGACTTGCCTCAAGCACCAGGTCATCATTTCACAGCACTACTGGATACCATCACCACATGTATGATTGTTTAGACACAAGACAGAGATCTTCTCATGATTCGCACAACAGAAAGTAATAACAGTTAAAAAAACATGATCTCAGTTTGTTATTGTTTTGTAATAAATTTTAAAGGCTGTGACAGGGTTCAATTTTTGTTTTCTTACTTTTAGATATTATTACAGTAAATAATAATAAATTATTATATCCAAACCCAATATCTATATTCCTAAAATAATCATATCCAAAATAGTTTAATACATTTTACTCTACAGTATATAACAGGAAAACCCATCTGCATGCTAAATTTCAAATGGTTAATAGGTAACTATGGTAAACCACACATTACAATTTTTTTATAGAAGTATTTAATGTAGAACAGTAATATTTCATATAACACAAATACCTCTTTTAATTTGTGCCAGTAGGTTAAATACAATTTAGTTGTATGTATATTATGATGAAGTTTTTTTATTAGTTTGTATATTTAGTATATATTTCCTTTGCATTTTAATATTGTGTATAATTTAGTTTTATATATAATCTGTGTACTTTGCTTGGAATTTATAAGTTTTGTAAAATTATTTTCTCTGAATAGTTGAATTTTAGAGGAAATTTATATAAATTTTTATTTTAATAAAATACAAAATATTTAGTTTCAAAAAAAATGTTAGTCTGTTAATATCCAATTCATTCCTTTCCTTGAAAGAAAAAGTTAAAAGTATTTAATAATTGTATCTGAAAATTTTTAAAACCTGTAGTACACTGTTTCATTTAAACACTAGTTTATATAGTTTTTAAGTTCTTTCATTTATGTATTTTGATGGTCATTTTTAAACATTTGTTGTTTTACTCAAACATGAAGTTTACCATTTATGTTAAAGATCGATAGATTAAATTGCTGAAAAATAAAATGTACCCTACTGTAGATTAATCAATTGATTGTATGGCTTTTTTGACAATTTTTCAAATTGTCACCAACATAAGATCTTTTTGATTGTCTTTCAGTGACTCATTTTCCAATGTTTCATTTTTCAACAGTTAATTTTCAAATGACAGTGATAGATACAAATTATCTTCTTCATTTTATTTTTGTCTGCTTCTGAAACAATAATCTTTCACTTTACTGACTAATAGTTCGTAAGCATCTTTTTTTCCACCGAATAGTCCATACTGTATGCTTCCCAAAGATTCTCTTATACTTTAAATAACTAAATCAACTGTGTTGAAAAATATAGCCAAGTAGTGATGATATGAAGAAGCAAATGACAGTAGTAAACATTTAAAAAAATAACAGAACCAAAATAAAATCCAACATTTCCAGGAAAAAAGTTCCAATAATTTTAGGTCCTAAAATGTTCTTTCCACTTGTTTGCTGCTGAGGCTTAGATGGCCTATGACATGTCAAGCTTTTTGTGTTCCCCTTATACTTCACCTTAAACTGATTCCAGCCTTTGAAAAGCTCCAGAATCTCTTATAAGGTATTTGGGAAACTCCTCATCTGGTTACTGAAGAAATGATATTTAACTTATTAGAGAAATTGAAATTACAACTGTAAATTGTTGGGATTATGACCTATTCTTCCCATCAGTGGTTTATCTACTCACCTCGTAAAGGCTACCGCAGTTTCGAAACTATTGTTCCATCTTCAAGCCGTAATACAAAATGTTAAATCCCTCTGTTGAGGTCGTCACAAAGTTAAACAAAACATTAAAAACACACATCACAAACACTGAAAACAATTACACAATTAAAATACACACGATAAAATTTGTTATAGAGTCCGGAATGTAATGATATATGAGTCGCAAATATCATTTGGCCAAACCAAATTTTGTTGTGTACATTTTAATCGTGTAGGTGTTCATCATGGTCAATGTAACACACTGATTATACGATGAACGATCGTGTAATCATGTTCAGTGTTTAGGAAGTGTGTTTTTAATATTTTGTTTCACTTTGTGACGACCTCGACAGAGGGATTTAATATTTTGTATTACGGCTTGAAGATGGAAGAGTAGAGTTTCGAAACCGCTGTAGCCTTTATGAGGTGAGTAGATAGACCACTGGTGGGAAGAATGTAATAATCCCAACAATTCACAGTCGTAATTTCAATTTCTCTAATAAGTTACACTAAAAGGGTAAATTTGTCCTGAGTGACATAGAATCAACATACATAGAAAACTAATATACCTAGAGACTTAAAATTTTGAAAATAACCATATTATTATGTGAGCTTGCACTAACCATATTATTATGTGAGCTTGCACTAAGAGAGGATTTTATAAAATTCGATCCCTAAAAGGAAAATAAATATTTTTATTTGAAAAAATATATTTTTGTCAGAAGTTTTTGTAAATACCTAAAACAAATTATGAAACATGTATTTTAGCATTTTTTCAAATTCATATCCTAAAAGGGTAAAAGTTTAAAAAAAGGTATACATGTTTGCGTTGGAGAAAATATTATCTCATTTAATTGAAACTTAATGAAAATATTCTAAAACACAAATTATGAAACACGTATTATCATTCATTCTCTCTGCCAGCAAAGGCAGCTGGAGTGAGCAGCTGATGGGCATAGCGACCCCACCATACCACTAGCTCATTCTACTCTCATTCATTTACTCCACATACACACTACATATACACACACACACTCTTACACAAACACATATACACCCGCAGGGGGATGCAGACTAGCTGCACCCATTGAAAGGACCTAGACGAGCCTCGCGGCACCCGTGTCTAACACACACTTACACTCACAACACTACACTTACGATTTAAACACTTTATACTCACATGTACACTTAGGGATTTGCTGTTCTTGTTCCGTTATGTCTGGGAGTGGCAATACTGCTTGGTTTCCTTTGGCGGGGCCAAGTATGTGGAACCTGATGTGTGCCTAGCACTGCCGAGGACCGCTGATGGGACAAGTGCTAGGACCGAGCAGCCTATAGGCGCCTGGCAAGCACATGGGTGTTGAATTATGGGTGTCGGAGCCTATAATTGGGTCTATCATTACAAATGGTTGCAGTCTGTGAGTACATGGAGAGCGGCTGCCAGTGGTACTTGGGTTTGGGGAACCGTAACGTTGTACCGGAACCCATTCCTAAGATTCTGGAGTACTTCGGCTCCAGGATATTGGAGGTCACCCCCAATTTATTGGGGATTCTCGCTTTAGTTCGAGTATCCTGGGCTACTGGTGACGTTTGGGTGCACCCTGTACCATTTGTGCGAGATATCAACATTCGTGGAATCGCTCGGTAACGAAATTATGGAAAACTCAAAACAAAACGCCAAGAATTCGTTAAAGAGGCCTCGTTCGACTACGTTGAACAGGTCTGTTGATAGTAGTGGAAGTCGTGAAAATCTGGAGGAAATGGAGATGTGTGCTGTACCTCTTCAGGTACCATCTCCAAGATTTTTAATATTTAAAAATTCTGAGGAAGGTTCGGACCTGTCTAAGGTGTCGCCCTTCCTCATTAACAAAGCTGTAGTGGGAAGAGCAGGTCCCGTAGCGTCTATTAAGAAGCTGCAAAACGGGACGCTGTTAGTGCAGACAAGTAGTGACAAGCAGAGCTTGTCGCTCTTAAAAATGACGTCTTTCTTCGAGAAAATTAAGGTTGCGGTGGAACCACACAGGTCTTTGAATTCTGCTAAAGGAGTTGTAACCTGTAGAGATCTCCTCCATTTAGACCTGGAGGAGATAAATTCGGAATTAGTATCGGAGTCGGTTACAGATGTACAGCGGATTCTGAGGAACGAGAACGGGAAAAAAGTTCCAACCGCGTCCCTCATATTGACTTTTGGAAAGCCTATTATCCCGGAACATATTTGCTGGGTATCAACGGCTTTCTGTTCGTCCTTACGTGCCAAACCCAAAACGATGCTTTAAGTGTCAGGGTTTTGGACATGTGAGTTCTGCATGTAGAAGGCCCGAAATATGTGGTAATTGTGGTTCCAATAGCCATAATAGTGACAATTGCTCGGATGACCCAAAGTGTTCCAATTGTGGTGGAGATCATCCGGCTCGTTCCTTTAACTGTCCAAAGTTTAAGGACGAGAAAGCAATTCTAGCAATTATTGCTAAGGATAAAGTCTCATTTTCAGAGGCGAAGAAAACTTTCAAGAGCTCCAGAATAAATATTGAGGGAAAATCTTTTGCCGCTGTCGCGTCTAGCAGCAAGGCCTCTTGCCGCAACTGTGAAGAGCTGACAAAAACCGTAAAAGTTTTAACCGAACAAGTAGCTCAACTCTTATCTCTGTTTTCTGCTGGTAACACTCCTGTTCCTATTACTAAAACATCTTCTTTCTCTGTAGATAACATTTCGAAAGACATTAAGTCAACTGCTGCTAAAACTCAAGCTTCAAAGTCACTTGTGACTAAAACTTCAAAACCTGCAAGTCCTGAGGTAATTCCATCATCTTCGAACTTGAGGACCCGAACCAAGTCATAAGTGCTAAAGCCTCCTTCGAAAAACGTTTCTCCTGGTCTCGCCTATTTTTTTAAAAAATCGAACACATATCCACCAGTAGTTGCGTCTAAGACTTCAGAAAAGAAGTTGATTAAAAGTACAGCTAAGCAAGATAAAAAAACCAAAATTGGAGCCGCTTCAAAAGCGGCTTCTTCCAAAACAAAGACATCTGCAGAGTCCGACATAAATCACAGTAGTGATTTCATGTCGATAGACTCTGATAAATCTGAATTAATATGTGACCAAAACGAACGGAATCCGCTGCTATATTAATTTCGTATATTTCAATGTTTGAATTTTCCATTAACAACAATGTGATACAGTGGAATATTAATGGGATAAGAAGCCATATCGAAGATCTCAAAGTTCTTGTGCGAGATTCATCTCCTCTAATAATGTGTCTCCAAGAGACGCACTTGCATGAATCCCACATCTTCAATTTTAGCGGTTATTCTATTTTCAGAGCAGATTTCGTCACTGAGGAAAGAGCCAGAGGTGGCGTAGCCATATTGGTCCACAACTCTGTCCAGTCCATATCTGTCAATATAATAACTCCTTTACAAGCTGTTGCCGTTCAGATTACCATTCCATTTAAAGTTACCGTCTATTGCCTTTACTTGCCGCCTAGTTACAATTTCCAACATCATGAAGTATATGATTTAATATCTCAGTTGCCACAACCGATTTTATTGACAGGAGATTTTAACGCTCACCATAATTCATGGGGTTCCTTATCCTGTAACTCAAGGGGAATACGAATCGAAGGAATACGGTCAAACTTAGATTTGTGCCTTCTAAATGACGGTTCTCCGACTCATTTATCAGCATCTACTGGCGGATGGACAGTTGTCGATTTGTCATTTTGTAGTCCAGTTTTGGCAACAAAGTTTGAATGGTCGGTGTTACCAGATCTGTATGGCAGTGAACATAATCCCATTAATATTTCATTTTGTACTTTCGCTCGTGTGCAACGACGCCTGCCGCGTTGGATCCTTAAAAAAGCAAATTGGGAAGAATTTGCAGAAAGATTTGTATCACCAGACATTGAAATGAACTGCATTAACACAGTGGTTAAGAAATTCACCAATACGATTTTAAATGTAGCCGAGGATGTTATCCCTCAAACATCCGCATACCCACCACGTCCATCTGTTCCTTGGTGGAACGAGGACTGTATGGAGGCTTTGTGTTTACGCCAAAAAGCACTACGGATATTCAACAAAAGCCCGACAGATGAAAATCTTGAGCGTTACAAAATCCTTCGAGCTAAAGCTCGAAGAATTTTTAGACAAAGTAGAAAGGAATCTTGGTCGCAATATATCGGAACAATATGTAGAACTACGCCAACATCTGTCGTCTGGAAGAAACTGCGCTCTATATCTGGCCGTGTTCCATCCACGGAGTTCATGGGTCTTAAACAGCCGAATGGAGAGTTAGTTTCTCAGTGTTCCGATATTGTAAATTTATTAGGATCATCCTTTTCTAGCTATTCCTGTTCTACGGCGTATAACGCTGCTTTTCGTAAATACAAAAATGCAGTGGAACCATTGCCGTTCACCATCGGTATTTCTGACGTCTCTCCTCTTAATAGGCTGTTTAGTCTGCATGAGCTGGAATCTGCACTGTCTTCAACGAAGGAGCCGGCGGAGGCAGCTGACGTGAGCAGCTGATGGGCATAGCGACCCCACCATACCTCTAGCTCATTCTACTCTCACTCATTTACTCCACATACACACAACATCCACAAACACACTCTCTCACACAAACACATATACACCCGCAGGGGGGTGCAGACTAGCTGCACCTACTGAGAGGAACTAGATGAACCTCGCGGCACCCGATTCTAACACACACTTACACTTACGATTTAAACACCTTAAACACACACACACACACACACACACACACACACATTTAGGGATTTGCTGTACTTGTTCCGTTACGTCTGGGAGTGGCGATACTGATTAGTTTCCTTTGGCGGGGCCAAGTATGTGGAACCTGATGTGTGCCTAGCACTACCGAGGACCTCTGATGGGATAAGTTCTGGGACCGAGCAGCCTATAGGCGTCTGGAAAGCACATGAATGTTGAGTTATGGGTGTCGGAGCCCATAGCTGAGTCTATCGAAACAAGTGGTTGCATTCTGTGAGTTCATAGAGGGCGGCTGCCAGTGGTACTTGGGTTTGGGGAACCGTAACTGTGTACCGGAACCCATTCCTAAAATATTCTGGAGTGCTGACAGACCATGTATTTCGGCTCCAGGATATCTGGAGGTCCCCCCCCCAAAATATAGTTCGAGTATCCTGGGCTGCTGGTGGTCGTCTGGGTGCACCCTGTGCCAGTTGTTCGAAACATCTTCGTTCATGACTGGAAAGAGGTTTATACGTTTGCAATTAGAAGAAAATATTCTATAGCTCAAATAATAAAGCATATATGTCATCATTTTAAAAAATAAAATAAGTGGTTGTATGAAAAGGCACTTTTATTATTAATCTTCTGTAATATAATAGAATAGGTGCTTATGTAAAAATTTTTTTTAAATAGACCTTCTTGTAGTGGATTGAAACAATTTTCTTCGTTTTCAGAAAAAATTCAATTCAGAACACTAATTAAAGTCTCATCGGGGCTATATTATGAGTTTTTGGACTTCTAATTTGAATGCAACATGTTTTGAAGTCAATAAGATATATCATATTCTGAACAAGTTATCTTTTCATATTCACTGTAAAATATTCACTAGTTTGTTGAATTAGATGATCATGCTTTTAATAATATATTTTTTTAAATGTTTATATGTTATTGTATTACCTACAGTTCACGTTTCGTGGATGAAGCCATAGGTGGTAATACTAACACACACACACTTTAATTCTTGTACACTTAATGTAATACACTTAATGTATTGTGGACGCACACACACACACACACACACACACATATATATATATATATATATATATATATATATATATTTTTTATATAGAGTATTTATATATTTTATTTAGAGTAGGAGTAATTAAGGCAAACAGAGGTTACTTGTGTTAAAAAAACTCATGTGTAAATAGAAATATGGCACAGATGTTTGTTCTAAAACAAATAAAAGAGAAAGCATTATTTATTTTATTGAAAATTATTTATCATTACGATAGTTAGAAATTTAATGACTTTTTCTAGACTAGGTTCTGCACCTAGTAGGTGTAGGTTACACAATTACAAATAAAGTTTGTATAATGAATGTATGAGGTACAATGAATAAGTGTACAAATGAATGCAATTTAAATG
Organism: Callitettix versicolor; assembly: GCA_022606455.1. Lineage (NCBI taxonomy): Eukaryota > Metazoa > Arthropoda > Insecta > Hemiptera > Cercopidae > Callitettix > Callitettix versicolor. The sequence continues at coordinate 48,900,842 of CM040186.1, forward strand.
AATTAACATAACGTCTGTTTAAAAAAAATACAAGTTTTTGGCGTTCAGTGCAATTTGAATTTATTTAAATTTTAGTACTATTACAAAAAAAATCTAAACTACTCCCAACTACTGTTATTTAATATACAGTATACCTTACAACAATAAACTTGTGTTGAAACATAGATTTAATAAATATATATTTCATCTTTGGTATGTGTTTGAAGTGGCAAACAATCGCTCAGAATCTCTGGCTTCAGTGGGCAGTGGCTTGTTTTTGTTTGTTATTGTTTATATTTTTGATAAAAGTCAAAGATAATAATTTATGTTAACTTTTAGAAATCAAGGTAAATATGTATATAGTAGGACGTTATACAATTTTTAAGATTTTAATTCAAACATTGTAGCCTACTTAATAATAATATAAAATTGCATCAAAGAATTTTTTGAAACTGGATATTTAAAGACCTAACAAATTACATAACCCAACAAATTATTCATGGAAATGGTAATATTACCACCAGTTTAAAACTGGTAAAACTTGCTTTTACAGATACTTTTTATTATTAAATAATTCTATACCAAATAATTGTTTTATATCATTAAAAAGTCTTACTCTTCATAAAAACTGTAACATTCCAATTATCTTGTTGGCCTTCCCTGTTTAAACCAGGTACAACCAAATTATTTTAAAGCTGTTCAAAACAAATAAAAAAAGTTCGTAAATATGTAGTGTAAAAAGTTCAATACAATTTATTGAATGATTCTAGTGGTAATCACTGGAATTTCTTGCACATGGGTAAAAAATTACAGGTCAACGTTTTTGGTAATTGTGGAGATTATCATGACCAAAGAATAACTTATTTTAAAAAAATCTTATAATGGTGGTCATGTTATTCTCCAGTAGTACCATTTTTTCAATGGCTTATATTGTGGATAATTAATTTAATATGAAAACATACATTCTGAGTGTACTAGTCACACTTCAAAGTTTAAATTGTTAAACACAGTATTTGATACATGTTCATTGTTCCCTTTGCATGGTAGATCTATTGAGCTCTTGTCCAAACCATGTAGACCAATTTGAACTTGCATTTATATAAATAATGTATAATTTTGTTTAGTAAGTTAAGAACCTAAAAATTAAAGTTTTGTAAAACTGTATACAATTTTTCTTTAAAAGTATAATCTAATTTAGGCCTACATCATATTTATACATTTTATCACTATACAATTACCTGTGTTTGCTCTTTATTTGACTCAGAGGAATTAGACCACATCTCAACAAAAATAATTAAAAAATCAAGGTTAATGAAAGTATGGTATAATGTTGATTCTTTGAAATTATTGTGTAATCGCCTAAACAATAAGTTACACAACCTAGTTCCACTTACTAACACCAAAAAATATCCACGCTAAATTCCCGAACTTCTCTCCTGGCTTTCAAGCAGCTTACGCCTGTAAACCAAGTTCACAATTCTCTGTTAACCAGCACTTGTTTCTGATTGGTTCACAGTGATTGCATATTACCAGTCTAATATATGCTAGATTATTATATTTTTGTCCAGGCATTACTGTCACCGCTCATTTCTATATCTCCTATACACAATAGCTTTGTCCGGATCGGTATGTTCTTTCTCTGATTTTAACAATGGATTTCTGAGAAATTATGGTCCCTGCCATAATTTCGAGTATAAATACAGGTCAAAAATCACTGTTCAATAGAACATTGAGGAAGACCACCCATCACAGAACAACTACATGGCAGAATACCTGGAACAATTCTACAAGATGCTACAATTTGTGCGAGTAGTAATAGGAAGAATCCAACCAACTTTAAAGAACAATAAACAAACTTCTTACTTTTATCTAACCATTTCTTAGGAAGAATAACTTGCTAGCCCATGGCCAACCGGGTAAACGCCTGGACTTCTACTATTTCTCCCGGAGACTACAACAATTGGAACATATGGTTGTTTAGATAATAAAACAAAGCCTGACTTTCCTAAAGAATTCACTGATTACATTTAAACATCACTTATTATATATAAATAAAGTAGGATTACTTTTTTGAAAACAAAAAATATTTTATGTGAAAAAAATAAAAAACTATTTTCTCATTATATACAGTACAATAGAAAATAGATTACTGTGTATGTATAAACAGGTATATATATTTAAGGAAGAGTTTACTTTCCGTTTTGTATTTGAAATTAAAGTACACTTTCTAGAAATGCAAAAAACAAAAATAATATTAAGAATTGCAATTCATCAAGAATTATTTTATATAATAAATTGCTGTATTTATATGTACAGTTATATATTTTAAAGAACAGTTTATTGTTCTGTATTTTAAAAATAGTAGTAATAATTTAGGTTCATTTAATTTTGTTTTATGTACATGTTGTAACTATAGTATTTGTGACATTATTAATTATTTAAAACATTTATATTTTTTATAGATTGAAAGGTGGCTGATTCCACCTTTAATAGGCCCAAAATAGTTGATTCAATCAGATAAAATGGCTGATGAATTTCTAGCAGAAAACAATAGCTGTGGCCAGGTTATATTGCATTTGGTTTCTCGAGGAAATGCAATCATTGCAGAATTACTCCGCCTTAAAGACTATATACCTCCAGTCTTCAAGTAAGTTCTTTTTGCATAATATGTCCTTTGATCACAGTGCCAGGGTCTTCAAAATTCTTTAACCTAATACAGAAAATTAAGTGTTAATAGAACATTTTATTATCATTAAATAAATAAGCTACAGTGATTAATAGGCTTATTAATTTTTTTTTGTTGCTTTTCTGCTCAAAGGAAGGTCAATGATTACATGTGATTTACAAGAGTAAAAAGTAAATAAGGAGATTTTCTATATTTTGCTTGAACAATAACCAAACCTAATCTAAGTTCAAACTTAAATTGAAATAAATAAATTTGATTAGTCTTCAAAAATGTAGACTAATCACACACAAATGGAGTACAGCAGACTTCTTATTTTCTGGGGGTTATCAAAAAATATTTTTGTATTTAATATAATATTTCTGCAAAAATCAGATCATACTATTTATTTAAACTATATTTACCTTCATATGAATAAAGCAAAAAATTCATCTAGCCTACATCTAATTATTCCACACAGGCCTGCAACTGTACTTTACAGTACATACATATTAACTATATTTCTGATGTTCAACTTTATACAGTATTTTATCTGTTAAAGAAGATCCAAACTGGTATCTGTTCTGTGCTGGACTGTTCCGATGAGTCATTTATTTATTATTGATTTTGTCATGTAGGCCAAGTATTTGGGTCACTCATTAACAATGTCACAAACCCTTTTCCCATGCATTTTGTATTTATTGTTATACAATTTTAAAAAATATTTCTGTTTTGTAATTACTGTATGTCATAACAATAGTAGGCTTATGTTATTCTTAAACGTTTTGAAGATTTTCTTACAATATATTTTTTGGTTTTGTTTCGTAGATTTTCTTATATACTGCACAGTATTGTGTAAGTAACCAATTGCTATAGTTTCATTAGTTTGCTCATGTTGTTGTAGTTTATTCTAATTATAAAATAAATTTTGTATTTATGTAATAACTTGACTTTTTACTTCATATTTTTAACCTATTTATAGATTATCCGTGGATTGGGTTATCAGTGATGTTCACACCATTCAATGCTGTTGATGATTGGGAGTCTGCTGTATTTCTTAGTATGCATTATATTATCAGAATATTGAGTAACCAGGCAGTCACCAGTTGTTTGTAACATTAGTGTTAATTTAGTGCGTGTTGTACATCTGTTATTTAATATGTTACAAGTGCGAAAAAATGAAAAATAAACACAGTGGTATAGTTTACAGATACACACTGGTGTATAATTTAAAAAGCTGAAATAGATAATTCTGTTTTCCATGTAATCCAGCAAAGGCTGATCCCATTCATGTAGTCAACAAAAACTCTACTGTACAGAGGGTAGTATGATATGCGCTAATTTATATAGGTTTTTTAATCGGTTCTAGATTGGATACAAAACAGAATCAACAGAAGTATGGAGAATTAGTTCAAGATTTTAGTTATTTCCAAGCTTCGGATGAGTATGACCGTAAAATTGAAAACAATTCTGTAAGTAATAAAACAAGTATTATAGTAGAAATTCAGTAAAGGATTTGGGAAATAGAGTTGATGCCACTTAAATAAATTTAATTGAAAGTAAACCAGATTTTACTTTCAGTTGGAGTAGTCCGTAGAACTGCTCTGGTACTACTTATGACATTGGAGCAATTTTCTGAACTTTTATTCATAAACTTTAAACATATACTTTCCTACTGAACTCAAACACTGTGAAAAAGGGTTCTAAGCAACTTAATAATGACCTATTCACTATCTTCTTTGTATGTTAAAACTAAGTGTGACTTGATGTTTACAAGACATGGATGGCCTATTCATGAGTACCAGCTTGCACATAGTGTTTGAAGAATAAACTCGAAGTACGATGAACACAAGTATGTTCTCTGGAAGTACTTTTCTTAAAAAACCATTTAAAACAAAACATTATTTGGTTTAACACTTTGTTGTGTAATAAAACTGTTTTTCTCTATTTTTCATTGTATATGTATATATATATATATATATATATATATATATTTTAACGTCCGACTATTGTGCACACTTGGGCTAATGCAGACAATGGGATGATTTATAGCGTATGAAAATGCCAAACCCTGGCCGGGAATCGAACCCGGGTAAAAAAAAAGTTTTAAATATAGTAAATACAATTTTTGTTTATGCTTACATTAAGAAAATTTGGAATCGACAACTAGCTTCCAGATACAATAATTTTAAATAAAATTGTGTTAAACAGTAAATACACATACTGTTTTGCAGTAATTATCTACATTTTAACATACAGTGTACAGGATTAAATTCATTATTTACAACAGGTGCCAATGCCCACTAACAGCTATGACGCATATCCCTTCCCCAAAAATCTGTTCCCCCTCAAAATTTGATAACTTCTATACTACTCTTCAGTAGAAAACATTTTTTTTAACTGCTATCTTTTATTTTTTTGCTCAATCGATTGTTTAAGAGAAAAAAATGAAAAAAAATTATCAAATTTTATTTTTACTTGCCTTTTAAAACCTCTAGGCTAAAAACCCCTAGGGTAAAAAAATTTTAATTTACTATAATGGGTACATTTTAAGTGCCCTTAATTTGGCTGCACCTGTGGTAAGTGGGTGTTTATTTTAATCTCTATGTCTCTAGCGTAAGGCGGTAAATTATTATTTTTATTGATTTACCTCAATATTTTCAATAATTGTGAGAAGATTTTTTTTATGATATTTATTTTATCCCTTTTATAATAATTATGATACAAATAAATTTCACCCCCTCCCACTCCAAAAATGTTGATGGCACATTTTCAGCATTAAATTTTAGATATGTTTCACGTATTGTGTTAGCTGAGGCAATAAATAAATAACAGTGTGATAGGGTTTGATGTTTGTCTCTTAGCAGATGAGTCATGCATCTCAGTATGTAAATCATTATTTTGTATTTAAACAGTTAATAATAGTTATTCTTCTTCTAATTAATTTTTAATTAGAATCGATGAGGCATTGAGGTAAATAATAATGAGGCCATGGTTGAATAATAACATAGTGGTATTAGTTGACTCTAAATCGGCATTACAAGCAATTTCTGAAAACACATCTGCAGGCTCTATGATAGAATTAATCCAGAAGAAATACAAAATAGTTAAACGCATTACCAAGGAATTGGTACTGCAGTGGATCCCGTCACATGTAGGCATACAAGGGAATGAGCGGGCAGACAAGCTGGCCAAACAAGGAACTCTTATAGTGCAGAAACTAAAAGAATGCTCACACTGGAGGCTAGGATTAGTGCACTGAAGCAAACATCTTATCTTGAATTTACAAACAAAGTCAAGGAAGACATAAAGAACAAGCCTTATGAGAATGTATTCGACTTGTATGGGAAGGTCAAAGACCTCCAGAGGAGGACATCTGTCGCGGTCTTTTGGCTGACAACTGGACATGACTCTCTGAATGAACACCTGAAGAAAATTAAGATATTAAACTATGACAACTGCACATTGTGTGAATGCCCAGGCACCATCATGAACAAGGACCATCTCCTGGTCTGCAGAAAATTAGATGAAGAGAAGCAGAGAAGAAGAGACCTCTCTGGCCTCTACTGGGAAGCAAGATCAAAGATGGCGTGAGCTAGTGGAAGCCATTGGAAAACAACAACAACAATTAATTTTTAAAGATGTTATATCTTAAAAGTACAGTACATATGGTATTTCTTCTGAAATAATAATGCTTTGCTGTTTTTTTTCTTAAATGTGGATTACCCGTAGCATCACACCATCAAATCATGCAAATAACCAGGAATTGACTGTGTCTGAATATTATAGTGCTTATGCGAATTACATTGGTGTATGATGTATGTTGTTACAGTATGATCTTTGTATTTTATAAATTTCTTATCCTCTACAGTCTCTTGGTCAGCAGTTTTATAATACTAAAAAAAAAAAAAAAAATACAGCCTAACAACTTGGGTATATTTAAAGGTGAAATCACTTTATTTATGTTTAGGTTTCAAAATTTTTATGACTATTTGATTTGTCATAAATTTTGCGTGACCTTGTTTTATAGTTAGATAACACAGTGTTCATGATTGTGCTAAAATAATTAATGAGCGGTGGTGATATGTATTTAAAAAATTCTTTAGTTACAATGCTCCAATGAGACAATTTGACCCAGCTGCATATACTGGGCTATTATTAAAACACTCACTACATTGTTCTTGATCCGTTCGTTAATCAGCACTTTACGTAGGTGTTTAGTTGCTTTCATTCAGTTCTATCAAGAAAATTGAAGGTAGCACTACAGCTGTTGAAAAATACTTTTGTACTGCCCTGTGGTATTTATAAGTGAATAGTAGAGGACATATTAAGGAAGATTTATTACATATTGTCTTAAAATATGAACATTTTTATTAGAAATAATTCTAAAAATAAAAAACTGTTGAAAATAGTTAATTTTTACTATTATTTAAAGTTAAAGTTAAAACTGTTGTTTTAAAGTTTACTGTAACTGTTTTTTTATTATGAGGTGCACAATAGAGACACGTAACTTTAAGAAATAATTTAAGCACTTAACTTTGCAAACATTAACAATAGCATATTACAATTTGAATATTTTTGCTGTTTCAAGGGACACAAAGCTTTTAACGTACTCATGCTTTCTGTACACGCTAGCATGCTTTATGTTTTCACCTGAGATTTGTAAATCGTAAGCTAAAAGTGAGTGAAGAAGTATTGCTCACAAGTTTGAAATAACCTTACCTCACCATTGTTAAAAAGATTTAGAATGCTGTATAATTTTTTTTCAACTACAATACAGGTTCTGCAAGATTTGAACGAAGAGCTGCGAGAAAATCACATAGAAATTCTCACCAGATTTTATATCGCTTTTGAGAGTATTCACAAGTTTGCAACAGAGCTCAACGCTTACGTGGAAGATCTTGAAGAGGGTATATATATACAACAGACTCTAGAAACAGTCTTTATCAATGAAGAAGGAAGACAACTTATGGTAAATAATAACACAGTACTTGGTGACTGAGCCTCGCTCAGTGGGCATTTTACTTATACTAATTACTTGAAATTTAAATAAATATGATTATTATAAGTTATTTGGCAAGTTACTATTCATAAAATAAAAAAAACCATAAAAATAATAGGTGATATTAAAAACAAACACTACAATAGGAACTGACATGAAGTATGCATTTCATAAAATATGAACATTGTTATTAGAAATAATTCTAAAAATAAAAAACTGTTGAAAATAGTTAATTTTTACTATTTTGTTAAAGTTAAATCTTGTTTATAAAATTATAATTATTTACTAATGTGTATAAAAGTTGTAATACTAAGAAGTTACTTTATGCAAAATAAAATACAGTGATACCCCGGCTAACATTCGACCTGGACAGTGGTTATATGGGACAATGATCTAATTCAAGGAATGAAAAATGATCCTTTTGATAAAGAGCTGAACATTTTATAAGAATGTTTCATTTTGTTAAATTATTTCTAAGCAGATGTGTAAGTGTAAATATAGAGATAACATCTGTACTGTACTACAGAAATAAACATTGTGCTGAGTTTACACAAACAAGCCTTTCATTGATGGCTGTTTGTTTTTTTTTATAAATTCCCTATTTTATTTATTTATTTATTAGTTATCTGTTCTCAGAATGCCCCCTCCTATTCCCTTTTCCATTATAGTACCTAATTTTACTTAGTGTGACAACTTGTTTACTGTGTGTTTAATTTGTTAGCCTGTTAAAAAATTTAAACAGTTATAATATTATACTGTTACATACTTTTGATTTTTAAATTTAACAAGTGGCGATGATAACCTTAAAGGTTTTTTGTTGGAAAAAAATTAAATTTAACAAAACGTTAAGTGTCTTTGTGCATGTTTCATTGTTTAGATCATGTATTCAATTTTTGAACAAATTAAAGTGTTTTCCATAAGTCTCTGTTGTAAATACTGACTCGCACAGCAGTCTGCTCAGATAAATCTTTTTTTTTCCTTTTTGGGGATTAACATCGTCTCTGTGGCCCCAGACACGTCAGCTTAAGAGCTTTTTTACCCCTATCATTTCACCTTAAACCGACTCCAGTGCCCTTAACAAGCTCCAGAATCTTTTATAAGGTGTCCTGGTTGAACTCCTGATCTGGTTGCTGAGATCCAAAGAGTCTCCTTCTTTTGGCCTCTAAGACCTTGCAATCAAGGAGTATGTAATCTGTAGTTTCAACACTGCTTGCACAAATGACACTCAGGCAAGATTTGTAACAATCCCACCTTAAGTAGATGATTCCAGATGTGGCCATGACCGGTGATCATAACAATGACCTGCTTTAGTGACCTCCTGTTAAACTGAATAAGTGTCCTTGTCAGTACAGTGTCTGGTTCCAAGAGAAGGCGTTTCCCCAATCTTTGGCCAGGGAATTGTCTCCATTGTTTGATGTGCTCATCCCTAGCCCATTTCTTTACTGCTCCTCTCGCATTTGTATGACTAATGCTGCACATGGGTTCTGGTCCTACTAATTGACCAGCAGCTCCTTTCTTGGCCAGATAACAGTCTTATTTCTGGAATGAATTAAGACCATTAACCAAACTGGGGTACCACTGTACTTTTAAAAATTTAAACAATGATACATAGAAATAAAATCGTGCGTCCAGTATGACTGTTTATTGACAGTATATTTCTTAGATTATAATTATTATGAATCTGAATCCGTATATTTATTTTACATCATCCGCCATATTGAAGAGAGCAAAAACATTTTAAGCATTTAAATTGTAATTTCTGTAACTAATAAGTTTTTGCCATATTTTTCTTGAGACGCAAAAAATTAAATGTCATGTCTGCAAAAATATTGTATGTACATATATTTATGTAACAAATAACAAGAAGCTATTGGAAATAAATATAATGGTAAAGAAATCTCTATTCTCGTAGTGTAATGTTAAAATCTTCAGAGAAACTAGGATAATCAATAATTATAAAGATTTCATTATTATTATTGTTGTTTGTTGATGGAACATTATCGTTGATCCTATTGAAATTGATTCAACACTTTTTTCCATACAACATTTCTTGTGTGTCGACAATTTTTGAATGGTAGGAGAACTTTTAAACCACTAGCTCATCCTGTTGGAGGTCCCAGAATCTTGGAAATCAAGTCCCTTAGCCTCCTGCTAGCAAGATCCTCACAATCATGAATTATGTGTCCTTCAATTTCCTCCTCTTTCCTGTATAACCTACACACGGTTTCTCCATGGTACATACCTATCCAGATAATGTTCACCCTCAGACCACAGTGCCCTATAATGCCCTCCATGATTTCCCTGACTTGTGCTTTGCCTAAGATATCTGCCATTTCTGTAAGTCCTGCATGACAAAACTTTCTTAAGAGGCGCTTGTAATGGGAATGCCCATGAGGTTATCCTATCTTGCCACGTGTTGCTTGTTAATCCACCTATTAGTAGCAGACCTGGCCTGTGACAGAAAAATCTCTAAAGACGGTTCAGGTCTGATTAACTTAGATTAGACAGATCCCAGTTCAACCAGTCTGCCTCCTCATTACCCTCAACCTGCTTATGCCCCGGAACCCAGTGAATAGTGGGAATAGTGCGCTGATCCAGTTACCCAGGGAAAGAGAATTGAGTTTCTTCTGACCACTTTCAATCATATTTTAGGACCCACAATTGCAGCACTGACTTAAAAAGTGTCTCAAAAACTGATTAATTGTACCCAAATTTGTTAAATAGCATGATGATTAGAAGTGATTGGTTTTTTCATGATCTTCAAAAATCATGCATAATAAATATTCTATGAATCAAGTTAATACCTGGTTACAAAATCCTACATTGTCCTTGAATTGTGCTACACTAGCTGGTTTGTTTGTAAACTTAATTGTCAGACTTTGTATGTCATTATCAATGTTTGTTGTATGGAATTGTGCTGTATTTTAACATATGAACATTTATTGTACAGTGTGAATCGGTGTACTTGTATGGAGTAATGTTGTTAGTGGCTGACTTACACATTCCCGGAGAAGTGAGGGAGAGGATATTGGTTGCATACTACCGTTACAATGCACAGAGATCGAGTACAGGGAGCAATGTGGATGATGTGTGTAAGTTGCTGCGCTCTACTGGACTTATGCCAGGCAAGCGACCGGCCAATTATCCCGATGATTATTTCAAGTAATTTGTTATTTGTTTATTATTTCTTAATAAAAGTAATAAATATCTGGCTTTGAAAATATTAGATTGTAAAAATTATTGAATAACTTTAAGGAATTTGGATTTAAATATTTCATTTATAGACTTAGTATATTGGATAGGTTAGACATTGTAACCTATGCTTACAAAAAATATTTTAAAAAAATAATATATTTGTTTGTAATATTAAATAACAAAATTCTTACTTTAATAATTTCAGTACATATATCTTTAACTATTATTTAACTAAAGTAAAATCTCTCTTTTTATAACAGAGATCTCTCTACAATAGTAAAATGTGTTGTTCCTTTCCCATTCGTATATTAAAAATATGTATTGTAACTTTCTCTATTAAGGCCAACAAAATTCCTGAAATCTTTCTGTAGTGAGAAACATGGGCATACTACTCTTCTGCCTTAATTCTCATTATACCAACAAGTTATTCGAGTGTTAAAAGCAGTAGTTAGATGTTAAGGTTAGAGTTTGGGGGACACATATGGGAACTGATTGAAAGGAGTATGTAATGACAGTGTTAGGGGTTTGGAATCACTCCTATCTGGGGTCCTCTAAAGAATTAATTATCGCTGTATGTTTTTTCTGAATTCAAGAAAAAACACTTTAATATATTTAATTTCATTACATTACTCTTATCTTATGGCGACTACAAGTACAGTCAATGACAACCCCAAGAATGAACACTATTATATTATTCTATCAAAACATTCCCCCGATTTATGTCCCAGTGTATTTAAACCAAAACATTGAAAAGGGGAAGAAGTGTATGCAAAGTGTCTACTTACAGTGATTGCCGATTCGTTGTTTCCCAGCACCGCCTGGCTGGAGTGTTCTTCTGTAGTGCTTCCTGACGTACAGCCCTTCAGGCCCCTCAGAATCGACTGTCCCCCGACCTACTTCTTCCCCAAGCTTTTATTTAAACTGTTGTTCTACATACATTGTTTATTGCAACAGGCAGTATGTCAGCAGTTTGATAATTTTTCTTTGTCTTTATCAATAGTGTTCATTCTTTGGCTATGACCTCATTACAATATTTAAAACTAATAACTAAAAATAACAATTTTTTTATTCCTAACTACAGTGCTACTTAAAAACTAAATTTTTGTTAAGTTTGAGAAAGAATGCAAGTTTTATTATAAGTGGGGTTTCCCTGTGCTGTCCCATAGCAGGTCAAGAAGCATTCCACAATAAGGCAGATGTTTAGCTCAGTTATTGTTTAGTCATGTGGTCAGGTCAGTCATCCCTCAAGTGTTCCATACTAACCAGTTTTTGTTTTTCCTATAAATAACACTACTTGATGACCTTGGTAGCATAGTAAATTGCTAATTGTTACTCTAAGGTATTTAATTTGGTGTCTTGTGAACACACCAAATTGTATGTGCTATGATGACAGAAGAAGGGTAGTTACATTATTTTATTCGTACAGCATTATTTAATAATTATTGTTCTTTTAAAACTATATGTCATATAATTTTATTTCAATAACTTTTGCACTCAGTACTTCAAATTAAAAATAGCATATAACAAATTTTACAAAGAAAAAAATACACATTTTGGTTGAGTTTTTTCTCAACTGAAATGCTACAGAAATCTCTTTATAGTGGCAAAACTAAAGTTCCCTTCATTGCCACTATAGAGAAGATTTAATGTATTTGTTTTTTCAAATTTTTATTTAATGAAAAAATATTCATGTTATTATTATTATTATTATTATTATTATTATTGTGTATTAATATATTTGTCGTTACTTGTGTGTATAGAAATAATACACAATGTTTTGAAAGTGTAGTCAGTTTTTATTCTCTTAACTCAAAACATAAACTAGCAACTAGAACATAAGCCTACAAGCCTAGGCTCACTCAAATGCTAATACCCTCAGCAGTTAAAAAGTAAGACTTACTTGTGTTCAGACAATGGCAAGCACCAGAACAGCACATGCGTGTTACTGGTATAAACAAGTGATGACCTACACTATAGAAACTTTACTTAATTCTAAGTTAACTAATCAAAATTTTCTGTAATTGATTTATCTATGAAAACTCCTTATTTCTTTAATAATTTAAATATACAATTTATATGTGTTACAATGTTGAGTTTTACAATAAACTTGTATATACTTGTTATAAAATTTTCTTAATGTTTCTGAATGCAGGCGGACACCGTTGAATGAAAAACTTGTAAGCACTGTAATTGGTCGCTTGAGGTCTGATGATATTTACCATCAAATAGCGGCATATCCATTTCCTGAACACCGCAGTACAGCCTTGTCCAGTCAGTCAGCAATGTTGTATGTGTGTCTCTTCTTTCAACCGAATGTCTTGCACAATCAGACGGCTAAGATGAGAGAAATTGTCGACAAATATTTTCCTGATAATTGGGTAAGTAATTCAATAATTTATTTATTGTTTTTAAAAAAAAGGCACACAATATTATGGAGTATTTTAATTTTCAAGAAAAAAATCAGTGTTATAATGGTAATGTTGGAATGTTGTCAAATTATATTTCACCTTCTACAATCTGAAGCATTCACTAAATGATATAAATTCGGAAAATTCAAACCCTAGTTGAGAATTTTAGAAGCGGAGGATACCGTGAATAACTTATCAGTAAAAGATATTATGTTTGTCTTATGAAAATTTCGTAGACTTTATGAAAACTAAAAAGTAAATATTCATTACTAAAAATATGTCAATTGCAGATACTTTATGATGGTGATAAATAAATGATATAAATTTGGATACCAGTGGATAACTTAGCAGAGAAAATATGGTTTTTACAGCTAGCTTTGTAGACGTCATGAAAATTAAAAAAAAAAAATTGCAGACATTTTACACATGTTCAAAATTTCATTAAAAATTTACTGAGCGATTTAAAAATTTTAATGTGACATCTCCCTAATTCTTTTATCTGCAATCAGAGTGCATAAAATCACACAAATTGACATTATTTTCATTGTTTTTTGAAGTAGAAGGTCAGCCGAACCAAACATCATGATTGACCAAATGATTATCTTTGAATCTGTAGAACCTGTTCAGAAAATTTGATTGTTACATATGTTTATCTCCAAAAGCTTATTCCATAAGTCTCCTAAGCTGATTTTTTAGTTTTAAGACTAAATTTGACACAAAACTCATTCCACAAGTCTCCGAAGCTGATTTCTCAGTTTTAAAACTAATTTGACACAAACTTATTCCACAAGTCTCCAAGTTGATTTCTCAGTTTTAAAACTAAATTAGACACAAATTCCATTTCACAATCTCCCAAGCTGATTTCTTTATTTTAAAACTAAATTTGACACAAACTCATCCCACAAGTCTCCGAAGCTATTTTCTTGATTTAAAAACTAATTTTGACACAAACTCATTCTATTTTTTATTTATGAAAACTAAAATTCTGCTAAGAACAGAAAACGTTTCTTCTCTCATCAGGATACTGACTCTACTAAACAGAAGTGTCATGGCGAACTATTGAAGTTGTTTCAAGAACAAAACAAGCTTCTTCCACATCTCCAGACAAACCTTACCCTGGGTTTCCAGGGAGATCATGACTTAAAGTTTGTACAAATATATTTTAACTCCAAAATTTTTTGTAACAGAAATAACTATTCTTTCAGTTTCTGATTGTAGGCATAGCACTGATACTGAACTAAAGAAAGACAGATTTGTAAAAAATATAGACTCTTTTTATATAATTACGAGGGTTGATCAAATATAAACGAGACTGATTTTTTAAAAAAATTATTGCTTACTTACAAATTATTCTTGATACAACTTATTTTTCTACATAGTCTCCCGCACGAGTAACACATTTTTCCCACCGGATTGGAAGTTTTTTAATTCCATCTTCGTAAAAAGTTCTCGGGCGTTCATTGAGCCATTGGAGCACGAAGGTCTCCACCGCAGAATCGTCTTCGAAACGCTGGCCTCCAAGCGCCTCTTTGAGTGGCCCAAACAGGTGATAGTCGCAGGGTGATAAGTCTGGACTGTATGGGGATGTTCCATTGGTTCCCAGCCAATTTGATCGAGTTTAAGCCTCGTAGCGTTCGCCGAATGTGGTCGGGCATTATCGTGAAGAAGAATGAAGTTTCTCGCCGTTTTAGATTTCCTTTTCCTACTGAAAAGACTGTTTTATGGCCTCTAAAACATCGCAATAATATTGTGCATTTATTGTGCGTCGTTGATGGAGGAAATCAACGTGAAAGGCGCCTTGATTGTCGAAAAATACAGTGGCCATTACCTTCCCGGCCGACGATCGTGATTTGGCCTTCAGAGGCGCCCTCTCTCCCCTCTCCCGCCACTCCATACTTGCCTGTTTCGACTCGGGAGTGTAATGGTGAACCCATGTTTCGTCACAGGTGACAATCCGGTTTAATAATGCCTCACCATCTCGTTCAAATTGGGTCAATAGTCGCTGGCAAATCTCCAAACGATTCCGTTTGTGAACGTCGGTCAAAATTCGTGGAACCCACCTTGCAGATACTTTGCTGAGTTCCAGGTTTGATGTAATGATTTTTTGAACGCTACCATAGCTCAACTGGAGTTCATCTGCAATAAATTGCAGCGATATACATCTGTCTTCGTCCAGGAGCTTCCGAACAGCATCAATGTTTTTGTCCGTGACGGAAGTGGTTGGGCGACGATCATGGCTGAGGTTTTCTGCTGCTTCCCGTCCTTCGGCAAATTCCTTGTGCCAAGCAAAAACGCGAGCTCTTGACAGGGTCCTGTCCCCGTATTGAGCCGTCAATCTACGAAAGATTTCAGTCGATTGACCCCCTCCTTGGCCAAAAACTTAATAATAATTCTCTGCTCCACGGAAACGTGCACTTCACTCTCACTCATTGTATAGTTTTATACTGAAGGGTCCGAACGGAAATGTTGCCCGTCTACGCCCGTCCCAAACCTCCCAGGCTACCTGAAACTCCACCCTTTAGAGTTCAATGTCCAACGGAAAAGTTTTTAGAAAGTCAGTCTCGTTTATATTTGATCAACCCTCGTATGAAGTGTTTAAAGACAAAATTAGTCATAAATATGACCTCATAAATTCACAGGATACCCGGCGGAGGCAGCTGAAGTGAGCAGCTGATGGGCTTAGCGATCCCACCATACCTCTAGCTCATTCTACTCTCACTCATTTACTCAACATACGCACAATGAACAAACACACATACACACACACACACACACACACACACACACACACACACACACACACACACACACACACACACACACACACACACACACACACACACACACATACACACCCGCAGGTGGGTGCAGACTAGCTGCACCTATTGAGAGGACCTAGACGAACTTTGCGACACCTGAGTCTAACACATACTTACACTTACAGCACTTCACTTTACACTTTACACTCATTTAAACACTTTACACTCATATTTACATTTAGGGATTTGCTGTTCTTATTCCGTTATGTCTGGTAGTGGCGATACTGCTTGATTTCCTTTGTCCGGGCCAAGTATGTGGAACCTGAAGTGTGCCTAGCACTGCCGATGACCTGTGATGGGATAAATTCTGGGTCCGAGCAGCCTATAGGTGCCTGGCAAGCTTATGAATGTTGAGTTATGGGTGTCAGAGCCCATAGCTGAGTCTATCGAAACAGGTGGTTGCATTCTGTGAGTTCATAGAGGGCGGCTGCCAGTGGTACTTGGGTTTGGGGAACCGTAACCCATTCCTAAGATTCTGGAGTGCTGAGGACATGTATTTCAGCTCCAGGATATTGGAGATTCTCCCTAATTTATTGGGGATTCTCGCTTTAGTTCGAGTCTCCTGGGCTGCTGGTGACGTTTGGGTGCACTCTGTACCATTTGTTCGAGATATCAACATTCGTGGAATTGCTCGGCATTAAATTTATGGATAATAAACAAAACGCCAAAACTTGTGAAAAGAGACATCGTTTGGTTTCACCCGACATGTCTGAGGATTATAGAGAAGAAATTGAATGTCACGAGGGAAGACCTGAGCAATTTGTGTTACCAACTCCTAGATATCTCGTTTTTAAAAATGCGGCGGAAGGTGATAACTTTTCCAAGGTCTCTCCCTTCCTGATCAACAAGGCAATAGTGGGGAATGCAGGTCCTGTTGCTTCCATAAAGAAGTTACAGAACGGGACTTTGTTAGTCAAACAAAGAGTGACAAACAAAATAAGTCGCTGTTGAAAATGGTATCGTTTTTTGGGATGGTTGAGGTATCTGTGAAACCCAACAGAACTCTGAACTTTGCAAAGGGTGTGATTACCTGCAGGGATCTCCTCCATGTTGACCTGGAGGAGATAAAGTCCGAGCTTTCCGGTGAATGCGTTACGGATGTCACACGAATAATGCGCATGGAGAAGGGGCTGAAAATACCTACTGCTTCCCTAATTGTGACCTTTGGGAAACCTATCATCCCCGAATATATCTATGCTGGATACGAACGTCTGTCTGTGCGACCGTATGTCCCAAGCCCAAAACGTTTCTAATGTCAGGGTTTTGGACATATGAGCACAGCTTGTAAGAAGCCTGAATTATGTGGACATTGTGGTACTCAAGGTCATAATAGTATGGATTGTAAGGATGATCCAAAGTGCTCCAATTGTGGAGGCGATAATCCTGCTCGGTCAGTTAACTGCCCGAAATACAAAGAAGAGAAAGCAGTTCTAACTATTATGACCAAAGAGAAAGTATCGTTTTCTGTGGCCATGAAGATTTAAAGATTTCAGAAGCTTCTCACTGAAGGCAAGTCTTTTACTGCTGTTGTGTCTTCCAATAAGAAGACATCCTGTGCAAATTGTGACGAGCTTACCAAAACTGTCAAGGTTTTGACGGAGCAGGTGGCTCAGTTACTTTCAATATTTTCAAAAACCTGCAGCATCACACCTATTCAGACCTCGTTACCATCTGTCACAATACCATTACAACAAACTTCAGGTAAGGCTCCTTCTGTTATTAGACCAAGTACAGCAAATAAGCCGCAGGTGACAAAGTCACAAGTTTTTAAAACTAGTGATAAAAATATCACTCCAGGGCTAGAGTGCTTTCTGAAAAAGAAGTCTAATACCTGCCCTGCTGCAGTTGGATCAAAAAATAAAAGTTCCATTACAGGAAACAAACCTGTGATCGAAAAAAAAAACAAAGAAAGGAAAATTGTCAAGGGAGGCTTACCTTCAACCAAAAAACCTCCTAAAAACATAAAATCTTCAGAGTCTGACATTAGTCACAGTCACAGTAGTGACTCGATGTCAGTGGACGATGACAAACCTAAAATAATTAATAAAGAAAGCGATATTAATCCTCTTATATTCTAGTTATATATTCAGTGTCTGCAACTTCAAAACACAACAAGGTGATACAATGGTATATGGGGTTTGAAGCCATATCGAGGATCTGAATTGATCCAAAATGTTCTGAAAGTTCTTGTACATGATACGTCTCCAATAGTAATATGCATTCAGGAGACACATATACATGAATCAAACACCTTCAGTTTGAGGAGTTATTCCGTTTTCAGATCCGATTTCATTACACAGGATAGAGCCAAAGGTGGCGTAGCCATTCTGATTCACAACTCAGTCGAGTCGGTTCCTGTTAATGTAGTGACACCCTTAGAGGCTATAGCTGTTCACATTGCCATCCCATTTGGACTGACCATTTGTTGCCTTTACTTACTGCCGAGTTATAACTTCCAAAATAATGACCCAGTTGACTTACTATATCAATTACCTGCCCCATTTTTATTGGTGGGCGATTTTAATGCCCACCTAACTTCCTGGGGTTCATCAACTTGTAGTCCAAGGGGAACACGTATTAATAAAATATGAAATGATTTTGAATTATGTCTTTTAAATGATGGTTGTCCCACTCATTTGGTGGCTTCTACTGGCGGATGTACTATTGTGGACTTGTCCTTTTGTAGTCCAGTACTGGCAACAAAGTTTAAATGGTCGGTATTACCCGATCTTTACGGCAGCGATCATACTCCCATTAATATTTCATTTCGTCATTTCCCTCGTTTGAATCAACGTCTTCCACGTTGGATTCTGAAAAAAGCGAGATGGGATGAATTCACAAATAAATTCGTATTGCCAGGCATTGAATATAATGACTGTATAAACACAATAGTATCAAAATTTACCCAACACATTTTACAAGCAGCAGAGAAAACTATTCCAAAAACTTCAGTATTCCAAAAACGCCCTTCATGTCAACCTGTCCCTTGGTGGAACAAGGAGTGTAAGAAGGCATTACGTCTACGTAGAAAAGCTCTGAGGAGATTCAACAGAAACCCGACAATATAAAGTCCTTCATGCAAATGCTCGTAGAATATTCAGGCAAAGCTGAAAGGATTCTTGGACCCAATACATTGGAACAATATGTAAAACAACATCTACATCTGTTGTGTGGAGGAAATTGCATTCCATTTCTGGTCCGCTTCCATCTGTAGGATTGATGGGACTTCAATAGGCAAACGGATTATTGGTTTCTGACAGTTCCGATATTGTAAACCTTTTGGGGTCATCCTTTGCAAGTTTTTCCTCTTCTGCAGCCTATAACACTGCCTTTTCTAAATACAAAAGCGCATCAGAAAAACTACCTTTCACTGTCGGTACCTCTGATGATTCTCTGAACAGTCTGTTTACTCTACTTGAGCTAGAATCTGCACTGCTATCGCCGGCGGAGGCAGCTGACGTGAGCAGCTGATGGGCTTAGCGACCCCACCATACCTCTAGCTCATTCTACTCTCACTCATTTACTCCACATACACACAACATACACACCACATATATACACACACACTCTCTCACACAAACACATACACACCAGAGAGGAGGTGCAGACTAGCTGCATCTATTGAGAGGACTTGGACGAGCCTCATGGCACCCGTGTCTAACACACACTTACACTCACAACACTACACTTACGATTTAAACACCTTACACTCACACGCACATTTAGGGATTTGCTGTACTTGTTCCGTTATGTCTGGGAGTGGCAATACTGCTTGGTTTCCTTTGGCGGGGCCAAGTATGTGGAACCTGATGTGTGCCTAGCACTGCCGAGGACCGCTGATGGGACAGGTGCTGGGGCCGAGCAGCCTATAGGCGCCTGGCAAGCACATGGGTGTTGAATTATGGGTGTCGGAGCCTATAATTGGGTCTATCGATACAAATGGTTTCATTCTGTGAGTACATGGAGAGCGGCTGCCAGTGGTACTTGGGTTTGGGGAACCGTAACGTTGTACCGAACCCATTCCTAAGATTCTGGAGTACTTCGGCTCCAGGATATTGGAGGTCCCCAATTTATTGGGGATTCTCGCTTTAGTTCGAGTATCCTGGGCTACTGGTGACGTTTGGGTGCACCCTGTACCATTTGTTCGAGATATCAACATTCATGAATCGCTCGGTAAAAACAATTATGGAAACCTCAAAACAAATCGCCAAAATCGAACAAAGAGGCCTCGTTCGCTTCGTCGAACAGGTCTGTATGTAATAGTGGGAGTGATAATGAAGAAAAAGAGATGAGTACTGTTACTACTCAGATGCCATCTCCTAAATTCTTAGTGGTGAAAAACGCGGTGGAAGGTGCGGACTTATCCAAAGTTTCGCCTTTTCTTATCAACAAGGCAGTAATAGGAAAAGCTGGTCCTGTAGCGTCCCATAAAAAAACTGCAAAACGGTGCGCTACTAATCGAAACCAAAAGCGAGAAGCAGAGCAAGTCGCTATTAGAGATGACCTCCTTTTATGATGCTGTTAAGGTAACTGTGGAACCCCATAGGACCTTAAACCATGCCAAAGGGGTAATTACTTGTAGAGATCTCCTCCATGTAGATCTTGAGGAGATCAAATCAGAGCTGGCAAGCGAGTCTATTATAGACGTCCGTCGCATTTTTTTGCAATGAGAAAGGGCAGAAAATACCAACTACTTCCCTTATTGTTACTTTTGGAATACCCAACTTACCAGAATATATACATGCCGGGTACCAACGGCTATCGGTGAGACCCACGTCCCAAACCCTAGACGTTGCTTTAAATGCCAGGGTTTTGGACACGTGAGCTCTACATGCCGGAAGCCTGAGGTATGTGGTAATTGTGGTTCAGAGAAGCATAATAGTGAGGACTGTAAAGATGACCCTAATTGTCCCAATTGTGGAGGCGCTCATCAAGCTCGTTCCTTTAACTGCCCTAAGTTTAAGGACGAAAAAGCTGTCCTCACTATTATGTCAAGAGACAGGGTATCCTTCTCAGAAGCTAAGAGGGTATTTAAAAGTGCAAAACAAATGGTTGAGGGTAGGTCTTTTGCTGCTGTTGCATCCAGCAGCAGCAAGGGCTCTTGTGTAAATTAAGCGACGAGCTTACCAAAACTGTGAAAGCATTATCGAGCAAGTAGCTCACCTTGTGGCTCTGATTTCTACTAGTAGTGAACTTTCTATCTCTAATTTGACTGGTCGTCAAAAATCGGATTGTTCTGCTGGAAAAATCCAGGCCTCTAACAGTAACAAAATATCTAAACCTCTTGTGACTGAGTCCACGAAGCCATTACCTGTAAAAGTAATGCCACCTACTTCTACTTCCAGTATGGGTTTGCGAGCAAAGTCACAAGTAATGAAAGGTAACAATAAAAAGTGCCTGTAGACCTAACCTACTTTCTAAAAAAAGCTAATACCTGCCCACCTGTCGTTGGGCAGAAAAACACAGGAAATAAACCTGTTAAAAAAAATACTAATAAAAATTCAAAAGAAGGATCACCTGCCAAAGTGCCTCCTTCAAAATGTAAACTATCTACAGAGTCCGACATCAGTCACAGTAGTGATTCGATGTCAGTGGACTCGGATAAACCAAAAGTAGATACAAATGACAAAACAATATCAAATCCTGTCATATACTAGTTCATTATATTCTTATGGTTACAAATCGAATGAAGCATAATTTAATACAATGGAATATTAATGGGGTAAGATGCCACATCGAGGATCTGAAAGTTCTTGTGAGAGATTTATCACCATTGATAATGTGTCTTCAAGAAACGCACCTTCATCAATCTCACAGTTTCAGTTTTGGGGGTTATTCCATTGCCAGAGCCGATTTCATCACGGAGGAAAGAGCCAAGGGCGGTGTTGCCATATTGACTCATAACTCTATTGAATCGGTTCTCGTTAATGTATTGACACCTTTACAAGCTGTTGCCATTCAGATTACCGTTCCATTCAAAGTTACCGTCTGTTGCCTTTACTTGCCGCCTAGTTACAATTTCCAACATCATGAAGTATATGATTTAATATCTCAGTTGCCACAACCGATTTTATTGACAGGTGATTTTAACGCTCACCATACTTCATGGGGTTCCTTATCCTGTAACTCAAGGGGAATACGAATCGAAGGAATACGGTCAAACTTAGATTTGTGCCTTCTAAATGACGGTTCTCCGACTCATTTATCAGCATCTACTGGCGGATGGACAGTTGTCGATTTGTCATTTTGTAGTCCAGTTTTGGCAACAAAGTTTGAATGGTCGGTGTTACCAGATCTGTATGGCAGTGATCATACTCCCATTAATATTTCATTTTGTACTTTCTGTCATGTGCAACGACGCCTGCCGCGATGGATCCTTAAAAAGGCAAATTGGGAAGAATTTGCTAAAAGATTTGTAACTCCAGACATTGAAGTGAACTGCATTAACACAGTGGTTAAAAATTCACCAATACAATTTTAAATGTAGCCGAGGATGTTATCCTAAAACATCCGCATACCCACCACGCCCATCTGTTCCTTGGTGGAACAAGGACTGTAAGGAGGCTTTGCGTCTCGCCTAAAAGCACTACGGATATTCAACAAAAGCCCGACAGATGAAAATCTTGAGCGGTACAAAATTCTTAGAGCTAAAGCTCAAGAATTTTTAGAGAAAGTAGAAAGGAATCTTGGTCGCAATATATCGGAACAATATGCAGAACAACGCCAACATCTGTCGTCTGGAAGAAACTGCGCTCTATATCTGGCCGTGTTCCATACACGGAGTTGATCGGTCTTAAACGGCCGAATGGAGAGTTAGTTTCTCAGTGTTCCGATATTGTAAATTTACTAGGATCATCTTTTGCTAGCTATTCCTGTTCTACGGCGTTTAACGCTGCCTTTTGTAAATACAAAAGCGCAATGGAACCATTGCCGTTCACCATCGGTACTTCTGACGACTCTCCACTTAATAGTCAGTTTACTCTGCATGAGCTGGAATCTGCACTGTCTTCAACGAAGGACACAGCTCCCGGTCCTGACAACCTCGTATATTCCATGATAAAAAACCTTCCAACGTCAGGTAGGCTTGCCCTCCTCGAGATATACAATCGTATATTCGATGAACATACTTTCCCTGACAGTTGGTTGGAAGCAATAGTAATTCCTATTCTCAAGCCAGGTAAAGATAAAACTGATGCAAGTAGCTATCGTCCGATTTCTCTTACTAGCGTTCTTTGCAAGCTAGTAGAAAAAATGGTAAATCGTCGCCTTGTTTGGTATTTGGAAACCAACAATTTACTTTGCAAAGACCAGTGCGGCTTTAGGCAAGGACGATGTTCTGTGGATCAATTAGTGTCTTTAGAATCTGCAATACAAAATGCGTTTCTCTTGCGTCAAACACTAGTAGCTGTTTTTTTCGACCTAGAGAAGGCATACGACATGGCTTGGAGAAGAGGAATTTTGAACACTTTAAAATCATGGGGTATACAAGGCAGGATTCTATATTTTATCCAAAACTTCCTTAGTAATAGGTATTTTAGGGTGCGTCTTGGTAGTACGCTATCAGATCGTTTCTACTTAGAGAATGGTGTTCCACAGGGGAGTGTACTTAGTGTTACTCTCTTTGCTATTGCAATTAATAGCATAACGTCTAATGTGCGGTCCCCTGTCAGATGTTCTCTCTTTGTAGACGATTTTGCTATTTACGTAAGCACCAGAAACATGGCAACAGCTGAAAGAACCCTTCAGCTGGTAATAAATAGGTTGCAGACCTGGGCGAGAACTACTGGCTTTAAATTCTCCGCTGCTAAAACTCAGTGTATTGCTTTCAGTCGCCGTAGACAGATCCTGGCTCCGTCGTTATATCTTGATGGTATACAGCTTCGGACTTCTCCATCCGTTCGATTCTTGGGTCTAATACTCGACGAAAGGCTCTCGTGGAGCCCTCACGTGCGTGATTTAAAATTACGATGTAATAAAATCCTCGATATGTTGAGGGTTCTTAGTGGGTCTCGATGGGGTGCTGATAGGACCTGTATGCTGATGTTTTACCGTGCCGTAATTAGTTCGCGAATTGATTATGGCAGCATTGTTTATTCATCTGCTAGACCATCGATTTTAAAGAAACTAGATCCCGTCCATAACTCTGGAATCCGCCTTGTTTCTGGTGCTTTCCGTTCAAGTCCCGTCGTGAGTATTCTCGCCGATGCTGGGGAACCTTCACTCTCTCGACGGAGACAGAAACTACAGTTAACTTATTTAAGCAATTTATCATCTAAACCATGGCACCCTGCTTTTAATACAGTTTTCAAAAATCAATTGGTGCGACAGTATGAAACTCGACCGAATGCTACTGCTCCTCTTGGTATTAGAACTTCCCGTATTTTTGATGACTTACGTATTGAACTACCCCCAATGTTTGAAAGGTCCTTTTGTCTTGTCCCTCCATGGAAAATCAATATGCCGACATTTGATTTCTCCTTGTGTGCATACCAGAAAGACAACACACCTAACATTGTGTATCAACGTGAGTTTTTTCGACTTTCTAGTTCATATCCATCTGCTAAATTTATTTTCACAGATGGCTCTAAGATGAATAACAATGTTGGGTGTGCATTTTACTCACTGGACGAAACATATAATTATGGATTACCCTCAATTTGTAGTGTCTTTACGGCCGAACTCTTTGCCATCTTAAAGGCTCTGAATACCATTAAATTCGATAGTTTGCATTTCGTAGTTTGTTCTGATTCAAAAAGTGCCCTCCAGGCAATCCGGGATATGTATTCGGTAAACTCTCTGGTTCAAGATATTCTGTGCTCTGTCCATAGACTTGAACTACGAGGTGCAAGAGTATCATTTATCTGGATTCCTGGCCACTGTGGAATATTTGGGAACACTGTAGCGGATAATGCGGCAAAGGAAGCAACTTTTCTTCCGCCATGCACTCAACGTGTATTCGTGTCTGACTTCCTTTGTCACGTAAAACATTTAATTCATCTACAGTGGGAAAATGAATGGGCAGCTACAAGCAGTAACAAATTGAGGGTAATCAAAAGTACAGTTCGTCCCTTGGGGTCGTCAATACGTGCAAGTCGCAGAGAAGAGGTGGTGATCACCCGTCTTCGCATTGGTCACTCCATGTTAACGCATGGATTTCTGATGGGAGGCGGGGACCCACCTGAATGCGAATTCTGTAGGGAAACCATCACAATTAAACATATACTGCTCGATTGTGATGGTTTTCAAAATGTGCGTGTTATGTGTGGTCTGAGCAACTGTTTGCAGACGATGTTGGGAGATAGTGCCTCGGCCGTTGACCGGGTTCTATACTTCCTTCATCGTTTGAATGTTTTAAATAAAATTTAATATATATAGTTGTTATTTCTTGTGTTATATTATTTATTTATTTTATCTAAAAACTTTATTTCTGTTATGTTTATGCATAGTTTTACGAATTGTTATTATTTTATTCATTATTTATTGTTATTTAGTTCTTAAGTGTAATATATCTATAGCTGTTATCTAAATTTTTAATTTATTTTTACTGTTATAGTTTGTTGTTGTTGTTTTGTTGTTTTTGTTGCTTTTTTCTTAAGTAAAATTTTGTTTAATTTTTTTTTTTATATATATACTCTCATTTTTCGTGACGGCGATGATAACCTAAACGGTTTTTCGCGGAAAAAAAAAAAAAAAAAATGCACTGCTATCCACCAAGGATTCAGCTCCCTGTCCTGACAACCTTGTTTACTCCATGATTAAAAATCTTCCACCGTCAGGTAAGCTATTTTTTCTCGAAATATACAATCGTATGTACGAGGAGCGTACATTCCCTGGCAATTGGTTGGAAGCTACGGTAATTCCCATTCTTAAACCAGTCAAAGAGAAAACTAATCTAAGTAGCTATCGTCCTATTTCTTTCACCAGCGTGCTATGCAAGCTGGTAGAAAAATGATAAATCGTTGCCTTGTTTGGTATTTAGAAACTAATAAATTACTATCCAAAGAACAGTGCGGTTTCAGACAAGGACGATCTTCGTTGGATCAGTTGGTTTTGTTAGAATCTGCAATTCAAAATGCTTTCCTCTTGCGTCAAACACTTGTTGCAGTATTTTTTGACCTAGAGAAGGCATACGACATGGCATGCAAAAGAGGAATACACTCATTTTAAAATCATGGGGAATACAAAGCAGGATTCTTTCTTTCATTAATAATTTTCTTTGTAATAGGTATTTGAGGGTGCTAGTTGGAGCAACGATGTCAGATCGTTTCCACTTAGAGAATGGTGTTCCACAGGAGAGTGTACTTACTGTCACCCTGTTTGCTATTGCAATAAATAGCATAATCTGTAACGTACAGTCCCTTGTCTGATGTTCGCTATTTGTAGACGATTTTGCTATCTACATAAGCACTAGAAATGTAGTAATAGCTGAAAGATCCCTTCAACTGGTAATAAATAGATTGCAGTCATGGACGAGGTCTACAGGCTTTAAATTTTCTGCTGCCAAAACAAAATGCATTGTTTTCAGTTGCCGTCGACATATTCAGTCACCTTCGATATACCTCGATGATATAAAGCTTCGGACTACTCCATCTGTTCAATTTTTGGGCCTAATATTCGACGAAAGACTATTGTGCAACCTTCACGTAAGTGATTTAAAGTTCTGGTGTAAGAAAATTCTTGATATGTTGAGGGTTCTTAGTGGCTCTCGATGGGGCGCTGATAGGACGTGTATGCTGATGTTTTATCATGCGGTCATTTGTTCTCGAATTGATTACAGCAGCATTGTTTATTCACCAGCGCGACTTTCCGCATTAAAGAAACTAAATCCTGTCCATCATTCTGCAATCCGTCTTGCGTCTGGTGCTTTTCGCTCTAGTCCGGTTGTGAGTATGCTTGCGGAGGTTGGTGAACCTTCACTCTCATAACGGAGACAGCAGTTGCAAGTAAGTTACGTTAGCAATTTATCATGTAAAACATGGCACTCTGCTTATAATATTGTCTTCAATAATCAGTTGCTCCGACAATATGAATATTGTCCGCATCCTGTGTTTTTGACTATTTGTGTATTGAGCTGCCCTCAGTGTTGGAGAGGACTCAATGTTTTATTCCTCCATGGTTTATTCCTATGCCAACCTTTGAATCATCATTGCTATCTTTTCCAAAACATAACACCCCCGATATTGTGTATCGCCAGGAGTTTCATCATTTTCTTCAGTCCTACCCATTCAGTGAAATTATTTTTACTGATGCTTTAAACCTGGAGAACAATGTCGGTTGTGCATTTTACAGAACAGGCCAAACTAAGAAATATGGATTACCCTCAGTTTGTAGTTTCTTTACTGCAGAATTATTCGCCATCCTTAAAGCTCTGAGCCGGCGGAGGCAGCTGAAGTGAGCAGCTGTTGGGCTTAGCGACCCCACCATACCTCTAGCTCATTCTACTCTCACTCATTGACTCCACATACACACAACACACACATACACACACACACACACACACACACACACACACTCTCTTACACACAAACATATACACACCCGCAGGGGGTGCAGACTAGCTGCACCTACTGAGAGGAACTAGATGAACCTCACGGCACCCGATTCTAACACACACTTACACTTACAGCACTACACTTACGATTTAAACACCTTACACACACACATACATTTAGGGATTTGCTGTACTTGTTCCATTACGTCTGGGAGTGGCGGTACTGCTTGGTTTCCTTTGGCGGGACCAAGTATGTGGAACCTGATGTGTGCCTAGCACTGCCGTGGACCTCTGATGGGATAAGTTCTGGGACCGAGCAGCCTATAGGCGTCTGGCAAGCACATGAATGTTGAGTTATGGGTGTCGGAGCCCATAGCTGAGTCTATCGAAACAAGTGGTTGCATTCTGTGAGTTCATAGAGGGCGCTGCCAGTGGTACTTGGGTTTGGGGAACCGTAACTGTGTACCGGAACCCATTCCTAAAATATTCTGGAGTGCTGACAGACCATGTATTTCCGCTCCAGGATATCTGGAGGTCCCCCCCAATTTATTGGGGATTCTCGCTTTAGTTCGAGTATCTTGGGCTGCTGGTGGTCGTCTGGGTGGAACCTGTGCCAGTTGTTCAAAACATCTTCGTTCATGAATCGCTCGGTAAAACAAACTATGGATGAAATAACAAAAAACGCCAAAATTTTGTTGAAGAGACATCGTTCAACTGTATCTGATGAGTCTACCAGTTCAGTTAATCATGATGTAGAATCGTTGGTAGCTTCAATTTCAGAACTACCAACTCCAAAATTTTTAGTGTTTAGCAACCAGGAGGAAGGGGCAGATCTGTCAAAGACATCGCCCTTCCTTATACATAAGGCGGTTTCGGGTAGAGCAGGTTCTGTAGCTTCTATTAAGAAGTTACAGAATGGAACATTATAAGTGGAAACTAAAAATGAGAAACAGAGCCGCTCGTTGATGAAAATGACCTCCTTCTTCGACCTGGTCAAGGTATCTGTGGTACCTCACAGGTCTTTGAACTCAGCGAAGGGGGTTATTACATGTAGAGATCTTTTACATGTAAGTCTCAATGAGATAAAAACGGAACTAGCATCGGAGTCTGTGATTGACGTGACACGCATAATGCGCAGCATAAATGGGCAGAAGGTATCAACTCCCTCGTTGATACTAACCTTTGGGAAACCTACACTACCTGAATTCATTTATGCCGGATACCAACGGCTTTCAGTGCGACCATATGTTCCGAACCCTCGACGTTGCTTCAAATGTCAGTGCTTCGGACATATGAGTTCTTCTTGTGCAAAGCCGGAGGTATGTGGCCAGTGTGGAAGTAAAGGTCATAGCAGTGATGGATGCACAAATGACACCAAGTGCTCGAATTGTGGGGGCGATCACCCAGCTAGATCGTTCAACTGCCCTAAATTTAAGGAAGAAAAAGCTATCCTCACAATAATGGCAAAGGATAAACTATCCTTTTCAGATGCAAAAAAGTTTTTTAAGGTTTCCCAATCTCCAGTGGAAGGCAAATCATTTGCTGCTGCTACTGCTTCATCAAGCTCTAAGCAGTCATCCTGTGCTAATTGTAACGAGCTCTCAAAAACGGTTAAAGCATTGACTGATCAGATAGCTAAACTGCTAGCCCTGTTTTCCTCTGGTTCTGCTCCTGCTCCTGCTTCTGCACCAGAGAAGACTGTTTCTACAGCTTCACATAGTCCTGATACAGCAAAAACGTTAACCGATAAAAGTCAGACTACAAAAAAGGTTGTAAAAAAAAACCTCTTCTGTCTAAGTCACAGGTACTTAAGCCTGTTGACAAGAAGATCCCCCCTGGCCTTGAGTATTTTTTAAAAAAGAAAGCGAATACTGCTCCTCCGTCAGTTGGGGAAAAAAATAAAATTTCTAACATTGCAGGAAACAAACCTGTTAAAAAAATAGGAAAAAGTCTTAAAGGAGGTCCCACTGCTAAACCTCCACAAATCAAATCCAAAAAATCATCCGACTCGGACATCAGTCACAGTAGTGATTCGATGTCTGTAGAATATAATACATCAAAATTTACTACCTGAAGAAAGTAAATCGAATCCTGTAATAAATTAATCATATATGTATAATTCAATGCCTGCAATTTGAATGAAAAATAATATCATACAGTGGAATATTAATGGAGTAAGAAGCCATATTGAAGACCTAAAAGTTCTTGTGATAGATTCGTCTCCTTTACTAATATGCCTTCAAGAAACGCACCTTCACGAATTTCACATTTTCAACTTTAGGGGTTATTCTGTTTTCAGGACGGATTTCTACGCTGATGAAAGAGCCAGGGGTGGTGTCGCCATCCTGACTCATGACTCAATCGCATCGGTTCCTGTAAACATAGGAACTCAACTACAAGCTGTTGCCATTCAGACTTACTATCTGTTGCCTGTACCTGCCGCCGAGCTATAATTTTCAAAATTATGAAATATATGATTTGATATCCCAGTTGCCACCGCCGGTCCTACTAGTAGGCGATTTTAACGCCCATCATACATCCTGGGGTTCGTTATCCTGCAACTCAAAGGGAATACGTATCGAGAGAATACGGTCTACTTTAGATTTGTGTCTTCTTAATGACCGTTCACCCACGCATCTGGCAGCATCCACCGGCGGATGGACAGCTGTTGATTTGTCATTCTGTAGTCCAGTTTTGGCGACAAAGTTTGAATGGTCGGTATTACCTGATCTATATGGCAGCGATCATACTCCTATTAATATTACCTTTCGTAACCTCCCTGTTATGAATCAACGTTTGCCGCGTTGGATTATTAAAAAAGTGAACTGGGAAAAATTTTCAAAGAGATTCGTATCACCAGATATTGGATATCATACGTGTATCAATGCAGTAGTAAACAATTTCACAAAACAAATTTTATGTGCAGCAGAGGAAACTATCTCCAAAACCTCACCACACCCACCATGTCCACCAGTCCCTTGGTGGAACGATGAATGTAAGGAGGCCATACGCCAACGTAGAAGAGCTCTTAGTAGATTCAACAAAAGTCCGACGAGTGAAAATCTCGAAAGGTATAAAGTTCTACGAGCCAAAGCACGTAGAATTTTCAGGCAGAGTAGGAAAGATTCTTGGACCCAATATATCTCAACAATATCTAGGACAACGCCTCCATCTATTGTTTGGAAGAAACTTCGTTCTGTTTCTGGTTCTAGTGCAGCCAATTTATTGACTGGACTTAAACAGACAAACGGAGAAATATTAACTGATTGTTCAGATATTGTAAATCTTTTAGGGTCATCTCTTGCAAGCTTTTCTTCTTCTACCGCCTATAGCAATGCCTTTTGTCGGTACAAAAATAGAATTGAAGCAGTCCCGTTCACCGTCGGCAAATCTGGTGAATCTCCTTTGAATAGTTTGTTTACTTTGAATGAGCTAGAATCTGCACTATCGTCTATTAGAGATTCAGCTCCCGGTCCTGACAACCTTGTTTACTCCATGATTAAAAATCTTCCAACGTCAGGCAGACTTTCTCTCCTCGAGATATACAACCGTATATATGAGGAGCATACGTTCCCTGACGCTTGGTTGGAAGCAGTAGTAATTCCTATTCTTAAGCCAGGTAAAGATAAAACTGATCCAAGTAGTTATCGTTCGATCTCTCTTACCAGCGTCCTTTGCAAGCTATTAGAAAAAATGGTAATTCGTCGTCTGGTCTTGCACATAGAAATAAACAACTTGCTTTCCAAAGAACAGTGTGGTTTCAGGCAAGGACGATCTTCTATTGATCAGTTGGTAATGCTAGAGTCTGCTATACAGAATGCCTTCCTCTTGCGTCAGACTCTAGTTGCTGTTTTTTTCGACGTAGAGAAGGCATACGATATGGCTTGGAGACGAGGAATACTAAACACATTAAAATCATGGGGTATACAAGACAGGATTCTGTATTTTATCCAAAACTTCCTCAGTAATAGGTATTTTAGGGTGCGCCTTGGTATTACGCTATCAGATCGCTTCTACTTAGAGAATGGTGTTCCACAGGGGAGTGTACTTAGTGTTACTCTCTTTGCTATTGCAATTAATAGCATAACGGCTAATGTACGGTCCCCTGTCAGACGATGTCGTCTCTCTTTGTAGACGATTTTGCTATTTACGTAAGCACCAGGAACATGGCAACAGCTGAAAGGACCCTTCAGCTAATAATAAATAGGTTGCAGACCTGGACGGGAACTACTGGCTTTAAATTCTCCGCTGCTAAAACTCAGTGTATTGCTTTCAGTCGCCGTAGACAGATCCAGGCTCCGTCGTTATATCTTGATGGTATACAGCTTCGGACTTCTCCATCCGTTCGATTCTTGGGTCTAACACTCGACGAAAGGCTCTCGTGGAGTCTTCACATGCGTGATTTAAAATTAAGATGTAATAAAATCCTCGATATGTTGAGGGTTCTTAGTGGATCTCGATGGGGCGCTGATAGGACTTGTATGCTCATGTTTTACCGTTCTGTAATTCGTTCACGAATTGATTATGGCAGCATTGTGTATTCATCTGCTAGACCATCGATTTTGAAGAAACTAGATCCCGTCCATAACTCTGTAATCCGTCTTGTTTCTGGTGCTTTCCGTTCAAGTCCCGTGATGAGTATTCTCACCGAATATGGGCAATTTAGCATTGCAGAGATTGGATAATTCCATTTCCCTTAAGGAGCGGAAATTTAAGCTCTTTTGATAAACTATTATTAATTTATATTCATATATAGTTTTGAATTATTTTAACAAACTTAATGCATTATACATTTATATAATTTTGTCTGTAAAGGTGATAAATATCTACATGGGTATGACGGTCAGTCTGGTGGACTCATGGGAACAGTATAAGGCTGCTAGAACAGCTTTGGCCAACAGTTTGGAGGTTTCTAATATTAAAGAAAATGCTACCTTCCATGCCAAGCAAATAGAGGTATTTATATGTTATACATAAATATTGTAACAACCTTACCAATTGAATTTTTATATTAAATACATATTTCAAATTATAAAACTTTAATATAGACGTTTAAACTTCATTCCCTTTTTTTAAAAATAATTTTAAAAAGATGCAGATAACCAATAATTAAAGCATAAATAATGGGGAAACCACATCTCCCCAGTTATACTAAAACATTGTTTATAAGATGTTTATAATAAACAGGGCATGGTGGTCAGTGTCGTTGAAGCACCAATCAGTCTGCTGCATCTCCGAACTGTACACATGTGGGTTTGAGTTAGTCTTGTTGCTTTATCAGTAGTCTTCAATAGTCCAACTGGCATAAAGTATGGGCATTAAGAAAAAAAAAGTCTACAGAATTTTGACAGAACAGAAGTCACACTTTATTTTAACTAATAACTAATAACTAAATTCATACAAATGTAATTATGTCACATGGGACAAATCAATACTGTATATTTTTTTAGTTCATACTGTAGCTTTTTTTAGTTCAATAGTCAAAGTTTGTCTTTTACTTCCATTACGACAAGCACTTCTTTTAGGTCCCATTTAATTAATATTCACAAAAAAATTGAAAATATGATTTAAACAACAGTTTGAAACTTGTACACACAGACACTTTAATGTTTTGTTAAATTTAAAAATCAAAAGTATGTAACACGATAGTATTATAACTGCTTAAATTTTTAAACAAGCTAACAAATTAAACACACAGTAAAAGAGTTGATGAAACAGTAAGTAAAATTAGGTATAATGACAGAAAAGGGAATAGGAGTGGGCATTTTGAGAACAGATAACTAAGGAATATCACAGAAGTTATTGCCCTACAAAAACCAAATACCAATGAATCAAAGACTTGTTTGAGTTAACAAACTCAGCACAATGTTATCTTTATATTTACACATGTGCTTAGAAATAATTTAACAAAATGAAAACACTCTATTATGTTCAACCGTTTATCTGAAACCTAAACTGTTATGCGGGTCATTTTTTATTCTGTGATTTAGACCGTTCTCCAATATGGATATTCGATGTCCAGGTAGACTATAAGCTGTCTCTGTATTTGTCTTGAGCACCTAAGCTTTTATTTATAGTTACATATATTTTTTCAGCCTTTCATATATTGTTAGATCTGTAAAAAAACTTGTGTATGTGCTGTGAAATTTAACCCTTTAAGGAGAGCTGCTATTCCTGAATGTCTGAATATTTAGTACCCCAAAGAGTAACCATTGTGAGGAAAAAATTGGAAAATGTTTTGAAATCAAACTGTATTATTCACAAAAATGAAATAATTAAGTAGAAAACAAATGTTAACATTACAAAAAAAGTGTTTGAATGTTATTCTTCAAAACAAGGATATATACAAAGTCCCATGTTACATTTATAGGACTCAAATGTCTCCCTTTTCATTTTTTGTGTGTATGTGTAGGCTATTTGCACAGACAAAACATTTTTTTTTTACTGTCAGGTCGAAAAAGATGTCATCTTTTTTGTATCAGTTGTGGAAAGTGTTGTGTTGTCAGATGTGCATTGGGTGTTGCTTTATGCTGCATTGTGCTGATAAGAACTCTGGTTTAATATTCAAACTCATATCTTCTCTACCTATCATTAACCTATGGTATGCAACCTCCCCTCACAATATACATTTCACTTTTTATCAGAAGGCCTTTACTGTACACTTTGAAAATTTTACTTTTCATGCCACAAAAAAAATTCTAGCATTACATCATTATATTATTTTACGGCTTCTGTAAACATGAAAAGCTTTTTTAAATTTATAAATGAAACATTCTGTAACAGCAGTATTCCATTGTGCATTTTACAATTGAAACATTTGTGAATGGCAGTA
Source organism: Callitettix versicolor (assembly GCA_022606455.1). Lineage (NCBI taxonomy): Eukaryota > Metazoa > Arthropoda > Insecta > Hemiptera > Cercopidae > Callitettix > Callitettix versicolor. The sequence goes on from CM040186.1 coordinate 48,935,230, forward strand.
CTCCATTATTAGCATTTAGCCTTACTCATTACTTTATATCGCTAATTTAACAGAAATAAAACATTGTGAATGTAAAAGAGCTATTTTAACAGATTTATTTCAAGTTAACACTTGAAATCCTGTGGGTTTTGCATATTTTGGTTCGAATCCTGTTATCAACACATAACTTTTTTTTTAAAGTAATTTATAATTAAACAATTTTTTTCATTGAAAATGACATTGTCGTCTGGTATACACAAGTTCATTAAGTTTCAGAGCTCTAGCTAGTCAATAAATGGGTTTGAATTACATTATAAGATTTTTTCTAAAAAAAAACATAGTAAAGTTTAAAAAATGGCTCAGGTGATACCATTGTCAGGCAGTCATTATTAACACCTAATATATTATTTCTTGTGTCTGAATTACAGAAATTGGTTCCAGCAACTCAGCGAATTTTGAATGAAGATTTATTCAGTAAGGAAAATATTTTGGATCAGACAAATAAAATAATAAATTTGATACGAGAGTGCAATGTAACAGTACGTTGGTTAATGCTACACACAGCCTCACACTATTCAGGTAAGTTCGGTCATTAGTATTGAAACCATGTCTTGTCATCAGCTTTGCCCTATTAAATTGCTTCCTTTATAATACTTGTACATTAGGTATTTGATTATCCAACTTGATGAGACCAAGATCATTTCGGATAATTAGTATCATCATTAAAATCTTATTTTTTGGTAGAGCTTTAGACATCAGACAATGTTATTACGAACTACCATACAACAGATGTCGCTTTGCAGGGGGATGCAGACTAGCTGCACCTATTGAGAGGATTTAGACGTCCCTTGCGGTACACGAGTGTAATACACACTTACACTTTCAAGACTACATTTATGACTAACACTTTATTATTTACTAGAGGAAGGGATAGTTCAACCCTAGGCACTGCGATTGACTGACCTATTGTGCAACTTACCTCTTAAAATATCTAGTTCAGCGGATTGATGCCCCTAATAAGTTCCAACAACCCATTGACTAGCTCACTCTGCTGAAGATCCATAGAATCTTGGAAACCAAAAACCCCTAGCCTCCTACTAGCAAGAGCCTCAAAATCATAAATTATGTGACCTGCAGTTTCCTCCTCCTTCCTGCACAATCTAGACACAGTTTGTCCATGGTATACACCTATTTTGTTCATGTGCACCCTCAGACCACAGTGCCCTGTTATGAGCCCCATGATCCTCCTGAGTTGTGCTCTGCCCAGAACATCTGCTGCCCCTTTGATTCCTCTAGAAGGAACTTTACTTAAGAGATGTTTACTATCCTGAATGCTATGGGAATGCCCATGAAGGTTGTCCCATCTTACCTGGTGTTGACATGTAATCCACCCATTAATAGCGGACCTGGGCAATGATAAGAGATATCACTAAAGCCGGCTCAAGTTCGATAAACTCAGATGCAGATCCAAGTCCAGCCAGTCGGTATGCCTCCTCATTACCCTCAACTCCCCTATGCCCTGGAACCCAATGAAGAGTTACCTGGTTATCCCGGGACAACGTCAAGGTTCATCCAACACTCCCAGACCAGCTTGGACTGTATTATAGGACCATTTTATTGCTGCCTGATTATCGGTATGAATATGAATACGTGCCTTCTTGAAGCCCCGATCCAAGTTCTCCCGTACACAGTCATTAATGGCCATCACTTCAGCCTGAAATACTGTTGTATGCTGTCCCAGGGTAATTACTTTCTTTAGCCCCGGTCTCAGACCGTACACGCCAGCACCAGTGCCTGACTTTGTCTTGGAGCCATCTGTATACCATACTATGTCTCCAGGTTTTTCCAACACAATATCTCTCCCCTCAACGGCCAAGTTGACATCAAAGGGTCTTGATACTATGTGCTGTTTAACCATCTGATCAGTCCACATCATCAAGATTGGGTCAAAGATCTTGTCTGTGATTCTGTCATGCCCATAAATAGAGGGCAGCCAGCCACCACCACCCTGCAGTCTGTAAGCTGCTTTACGTGCCTCCCCCATGACAAAAAGGTCAACAGGGGGAAATCCAAGAAAGATCGCCATGGCTGCTGTTGGCGCAGGGTTCCTACAGCCAGTGATACACAGGCAGGCCAACCTCTACAACTTAGTCAGACTCTCTGGCCCCCTCTGCTCGACCTTAGTCCACTATACCACAGCACCATAGCACACCATAGGTCTAATGATCCCAGTATAGATAAACTTCATCATTCCTGGTCTCAGTCCCCATGTTTTGCCAACCATTCTTCTAACTGCCATTAAAGATTTATTAGCTTTCCTCATGATGCGCCCCAGATGAGCATTCCAGGTTAACTTAGTGTCCAACACCAAGCCTAGATACTTCACCTCGTTTGCAACTGGAATTGTCTCCCCAAAGAACTTGAGTCCTCCTAAATGCGGGGTAATCCTCTGACTACACTAGTTAACCCCTAGGTTCTCCTGACTACACCAGGTTTCCACCAATGATAAGGCTCTCTTCATGAGATCTACCATTGTATTACCATGCTTCCCCCGGATTACCACCACTAAATCGTCGGAATATCCTTGGGTATAGCATCTGATGAGAGAAGATTCAGGAGTGAGTCCACCACCAGGTTCCATAAGAGAGGGGACAAAACACCCCCCTGCGGACAGCCAATGACAACCTCCACCTCCTCCTCTTCTCCTAGAACTTCAGCTACAACTGACCTCCCATGCAACATGTCCCCTACCCAGCCATACACGGTATTATCCACCCCGCATCTAGACAGGGCATGAAGCATGTGAAGCGTTGTCAAAAGTTTCCTCAATATCTAGAAAGACACCGAGGGCATATTCTTTGGTCTCTAGAGTCCCTTCCAATCTGTGAATCAAATTATTAAGTGCACTCTCACAACCTTTCCCTGATTGGTAGGCATATTGACTGACATGTAGATGAATCATTACCCCTCTGACATATCTATCTACCAATTTCCCTAATGTCTTCAGAAAGAACGAAGTCAGACTGATTGGCCTAAAAGCCTTAGCGTCAGCATAAGATGCTCGCCCCGGCTTAGGAATAAAGACTACACGGGCCACTTTCCACCCCAGAGGTATATACCTAGTGGTTATGCTGGTCTGGTACAGTCTGCACAGAATAACAGCAATAGGCTCTCCTCCATGCTGCAATAGTGATGGAAAAATACCATCAGGACCAGGTGACGTGAATGGGTGAAAGGTATTAATGGCCCATCTTACCTTATCCAAGTCCACAACTTGGTTTGCGATTTTCCAATCTTCCCTACTAGGCTTCCTATAGGGAACATCAGACACTCGCTCCCTTCCCACATCCCTGACCACAGTCAGGAAAGTGTTCCCTGAGTAGGACTTCCAAGGTGTCCTTCCCAGTTGTTGTATACTCCCCATTAGGATCAACAAGGGTCCCCATAGGGTTCAAAGGGTCCATGGCTAGGATCTTGTGAAGTCGTGCCCCCTGAGAAGTACAACTGATCTCTTCACAAAACTCCCTCCATGAGTCCCGTCTTGCCCTTTTTAATGCCTTATTATACTCGGTCAGGGCCCGCCTATAGGCCTCCCACTTACCATAGCGCTTGGCCGTATTGAACAGCTTTCTAACCTATCCCCTTTGCTCAGAAAGTGCCTGGGTCTACCATTTAACATTAACCCCAGCAATCTTCTTCGTAAGGGGACCATTCTCATGAAAGGAGTCCGCAACTATCTCCACCAGTCTTCCAGCTGCACACTATAATTCATGCGAATTACTTATTGGCCTCCTAAGATCCCTAAGGTCAGCCCTATTTTTCTTCATAGGCTACCTATCTAGTATTCCTAGGATTTCGATAAGTATTTACTGATTTATTTATCATCCCGAGATCCATGACGATATTGTGCACAATAGTTGGACGTTAAACACCAAAAAAAAAAAAAAAAATCCATGACGATATGCTTATGATTCGCCATAGACAGCTGTTTAGACACACGCCACATACCCAATGCAGCGAGCACGCCCTTGGTCCCCAGAGTAAGATCTAAAACCTCACTTCTAGCCTTCGTTACGAAGGTAGGTTGTATTACCTTTATTGAAAATATAAAGATTATGAGCTAAAATAAAGGAAAGCAACTGCTCACCTCTAAAGTTTGTGTTACTGCTCACCCACACCGTGTGATGTGTGTTGACATCCGCTCCAACAATCAGCTCAACTGCTCCATCACCACAGTGCTCCACCACCCTTCTAAAGCTGATGGATGGGAAGCAATACATTTCCTCGTGTGGGAAGTAAGCAGAGGTCATGACAACCCTTCTGCTTGTAGATTCCACACGTAGCTCTCTACTAACTGCAGTACAATCCCTGGAACATAATAGAAGACAACACAAGTATCTCAATATTATTCCTAACAACTATGCAGGTCCTAAGCCTAGCGGCTGATTGGTCATATATTAACTTACCTCCGCCTATGGTCAGTCCTGCTATTCTGTTTCCCATCACCCATGGTTCTTGAAGCAAGGTCGGCTTCACCTTGCTCAAACATCCTCCGTAACATAGCAGTTGCTGCCTTACTGTGATGGAGGTTGACCTGAACAACTCTCATCCTTTTTGGGGGGAAGAGATAGCTGCTGGCTTTTCTCTCTGCAGTCTGCGCCTTTGTGCTCTTGAAGGACGTTTGACAGCCCTGTTGTCTCCTAGGTCCACCTTTGCAAATCCCCCAGAAACACAACTACTATCGGATACAAACACAATAGGACTGCCTGGCAGCCCCACAGTCCGGCTCCAGTAGAACACTGGTGGATTCAACGGGATTGAGTCCAACCCCAGTATCCTCCTTTCCCAAACTCCCACTTCCCAGGTCCATTCCTAAAATAACTAATAACACACCCAAGGTGTGTAATAGTTAATTTTGATTGTTGAGTATCCATAAACGGTCCCACGATCAGCTAGGGAAAAAGAAGTCCACCCATGCAGAGCCCCGCATGCATAGGTAAGGCGAATTGAAACTGGAGGTCGCCCGGTATCCAGAGTTCACATACTAAAAGCTAAGCTCCCCCTTAGCCATGGAGCCCTCGGCGTATGCTTTTCCACCTTAGCTTGGGATTCCCTAAATGTAACTGTGAGTGTAAAGTATTAAAGTTGTAAGTGTAGTGTTGTAACTATAAGTGTGTGTTAGACTCAGATACCGTGAGGGACATCTAAATCCTCTCAATAGGTGCAGCTGGTCTGCACCCCCCCCCCCTGCGGGGACTTTAACACTTTACACTCACACTTACATTTAGAGAGGCGATAATAGACTTAATGTGCTTTTTGCCTTAAAATAAAATAAAAAAAAATCTTTTATGTTGACTAATATTTTGATAATGTAGAGTCAAATTTGACTCTTCCTGAAACATGTTTGTAACTTGGCAACAAATTGTTTCATATTTTCTAAAATTGTCGCCATTTGAAATCTTAAAGAGTGAAACTTTTTTTGAAAATTTAATCACACTATTAATTAAAATCCACACAAATTATACCTTAAAATTTTTATATTTTATTGAAAATATCAAAAATAACCCTGATTGCTTTTGGGTTTCAAACTGCCAAAATAATATTGAGTTCTAAGTGCTTATGTTATAAATGGTAATTGCTAAAATGTCAACATTGTGATATTAATCCTTTTAAGTGTCACAGAATTAATATATGCCAGTATCACTATTTGCGATGTTTTGTATATCAGTAATATTTTATTTTGTTTGTATAGACACTGGTAATTATGAATCGCCACCTTATCTGGCAGTTACTCCATTGTGGTTTTCCGAATGAACTGAAACTAGCAGTAATTTTTGAGTTAACAGTTCTGTGGGAAACAAACATCCCTATCCAACATTTTCACAAAGTAAATAAGTATCAACCCCTTTATTTACCTATTCAGCAGAAGAACTTCATTTGTCACATTTATGCTATGGAGGTGGGGTTTAGTTACTGCACTTTTTCTCGAAGGAATTAGGATTGGGAAGGATCAAGCGAAATGAACTTACGGGATATGGGAATTTCTTAGGCATCTCTTGAGGCATCATTCTGCTTATTTCTTTGGTTCTACTCTTTGGAGAACAGCGGTGAGGGGAGAGTTGTGGCCACATGAAAGTACTTTAAACCTCCATGTCAGGTCTCCACTCTTGGATTACCCCAAAAGGCACAGCATTCCTCTGAGTGGGCTCTTCATCATTGGAGGTGATACAATGAATTGTGTTGTTAATTTTTCGTATGTAGTTGTACAGACCAGTTGCGAAAAACCTATCGCATTGTCTAAGGTTTTGAACTATTTATTGATGTTGGTTTTGTTACTCTTTGACCTGTCATGATTGTTTATGTCTTTGCAATCACAATGTTCACCTTGTCTATGATGGAGCTGTTGTTGACTTGTCTGTTGGTTGGCTACCTTTACTGATGTGGTACTGAATCATAATATATATGATTTCTTTTTGGGGTTTCATGCTTTTTGACATGGTATCACTGAAAAAAATCAAAAAATATTTAATGTTAAAATTTAGTTCACACTAGATTTTTAGTTAATTTTTTTTGTTACACTGCTCTTTTTTGTGTGTAAAATTTCCACAAAACATTTTCATGTATGTATGTATGTATGTATGTTCTTTGGCTAGTTGCCAAAATAAGAAAACAAAAATTATAAAAATTGGTTCAATAGCTATTTTACAATATGTTTTCTCCCAAATGTTTGTTAACTGAGGCAAAACCATCTGGCAATTTATGCATATGAATTGGCCAAATGGCAGCAGCACTCAAGGGTTGTCATTTTTATATGAAAAAAATGTGTGGCAGGTTTCCAAGTAAAATGTTTTGAGACAGTTTTGTGGTTTCACTGACTATTTTTTTAATTTTTTTGTTAATTGAAAAATGTTGGTTTTTCAGACTTAATTCCATAATATAACAATAAAAAAATGAGGTTTTGCTTTGTTTTATACAATTTATAAAATCCTTTAACATTTACTTGTGAAAAATTGATATAATATTTGTACAGTATTCTACTTTTAAATATATGAGGGTCTTTTGGAAAGTAAACAATATTTTTTTTCTCTAAACACTTTTTACTAAGATAATGAAATAAAATTTATTTTACTACATAATTGATACCTTAGCTATTTTTCTGTATAGTCGCCGTTCAGATTTAAACATTGTCATAGTGTTTCACCTGCTTTTCTATGCATTCTGTATACTTAATGCTGACAAGTTTTTGAACTACTCAGTTGCTATCTTTCAGTTTGTTGTCATGTTCACAGGTTGTGTGTTTCTGCACAAAAAATTCTTTAATTTAGAAAAAAAGATGGTATTTACTGGGGGCCAGATCCAGGCTATAAGACGGATATTCATAAACTTTCCCCTCAAATTGCTGAAACAATTTCGTCACGAATATTTGTCCGGCTGCTATTAAACAAAGTTTACCATTTTCAAACCGAAGCTTCATTTGCTATGTTACTGCAAACCTCAGTTATCTGTGTGTAAATTTCGATTGGCAGACTTTTTTGCATTCAAAAAGCATTTTACACTACAAACCTCACACTTGGCGGGATCATTAATTTTGCAATACATTTTAAAGTTGTGCAGTTAAACAATAAGCGATTGTAGTGGCTCGCTGTTAGTGTCAGACTGGCACAAAGGTCAGTGACACGATGGTGGTAGCAGTGAGGGAACTGAGCGGCTTGTCAGATCAAAATGTTCTTTACATTCTGAACGACCATCACAGTAGCATATTTTGCAATGGCATAATTTATAAGTAATAGCCCTAATTAAGTATGTGACATAGTAAATGCTTTTTTTTAATACCTTATAAATCAGGTATAAAAGACCAGCCAGTTTCAGAAATTTTCTACTGCCTTCTGTAATGAATCTTACAAAGATAATTTGAATTATCTTCAAAATAATATTTATATTACTTTTGCTAATATGTGTAATGTTCCATTTAACTTGATTTGCATTTTAGTGTCTGAAATTACAAAACGAAGTAAGCAAGTGAGAGACCAGGTGCTGTTGGATGTAAAACATAACCCTTTGCTAATATTTCAATTATTGCTCAATACAGCTGATCTTGAACTGAAGGTTAAAGAATTGTTTAAAAGGGTAAGTTTTTGTTTGCTAATGTGGTAATTATAATATATTATTTTTGGATAATTGTTCATTATTTAGCAGTCAGAAGCAACTTTCTCCGTATTGAAATATCATTTTTTATTTGAACTTTGTAACAACAGATTCATCTATTTAAAAAGTTGGAAAAACAAGAAAAGGTAAAAAACGTACTGTGTTTGTATGAATATTATGTTAGGTAAGGAATAGTTTCTATCCTAACTAACTATTCTATGCATGTAAAATACACACACACACACACACACACACACACACACACTGCTTATTTTGGTATTAAAAGTCCTAAAAAGAAGAAAAGAAGATAAACTTACTTTAAAAGTCATCTTCTAACAATTTACTGTCTCTGATAGTTTGGCAGAAACTATTTCATGCCTGATGTAAAGGAGCTTTAAATAAAGCATAAGTTCAAGTGTTGCAGTCAGGATAAACCCTTTGAAAAGTAAATTCAACCAGGTGACTTAGGAGGTGATGTTTTTGTTTGTTGTATTGTGGCATTGTACCACGAACTTCACTCTACGTCTGTTCAGTGTTTTGGGTGTTAGCTCCAGAGTGGGGATCTGTGAAATGAATGAAATGTTTATAGTTAAATGATCATATCCTTTTTGTGCTAAACAGTTAAATACTCTATAGCAATCACTACTTATTGTGGTTTGATGGGTAGTAATGTTTCTGAGTCATATTTAGCAAAAAACATAGAAACATTAACTGGTACATTGTTCAGTGTCATCGAAAATCTAGTTGACATTGAAAAGGTATCCTCAATTATAATTCCTATGGCCTATTTTCACATTGTTGATTTCTACAACTGTACTAACACCATATATTGCACTTAGTAACTGTTTCACCTCGAAAATACAATTTTCCCATAAATACAATTATCGTTCTACCCATGTACTTGAAGTAACGTTAAAGGGTCTAGCCGGTTAAGATGGTCAAAAGTGCCCCCAAACCTTTTACGAAAAAAAAAATACCCACTTGTAGAGGATCAAAAACTGTCACTATCCTGAAATTTTCAGCCCCTTAGAGTCAAACATAACCTCAAAAAAAATATAAACGTGATTTTCAGTATTTTTGCGATATCTCGGCTTCTAATAATGCTAGAAACTTCTTTTTTTTTCATTTTGTAGGTTTTTGAAAGACCTACAAGTTAGTATTTTTTTCAAATGTTTTGGCGGGAAATTCAAAATTTTTATGAGCGTTTGAAAATTTAAAAAATTCACAGTAATTCGAGGTTTTGGGGTGGTATCACGAAATAATTTTTTTTATATTTTCTACTTAAAGTAATATTTTTGTGAATTTTTTCAGATTTTTCGAGTTGGGGGAACATAGTAAAAAATGCCAAAAACCATCAAAAACCCATATTTTCAGCTATTATCCGGTTTTATTCATCTATAAAACATTACAAGTCATACCGATGTCATTTTTTTTACTTTTTTTACAATTTTTAAGATGTATTTCTACAGCACTAACTGTTAAAACCCATCAAAAAATATAAAATATAGAATCATTTACAATTTTTTCGGTTAAAAAACTATATGTATACATTTTTTCCACTGTTTTCAGGCTCGAAAGATTGTTCAAAATTACGTTAGCCATTGGAAAAGTCCTTCTATCTTTATTTCTGTAAAATATTTGCATATTTAAAAAGGTAAGCGATTTTATCTCTCTTTTCGATATTATTGGTGCTAGAATTATAAAAATGAAAGAAAAAAAACTAAAAAACTTCAGATAAATAGCAAAAAATTTATTTTAATCATCCTCATCGCTATCATCCATAATAGTTGTAACAATGTCCGTTTTTTGAAAGATTTTAGTTAAATGCTCTGCTGGTCTTATTATTTTTGAAAGATATCTTCCATGGGAGAGGTAATATACTACTGCAGCAACATGCGAACAACAGTCAATTGTTCTTAAGCCATTTGCGCATTCGCAGCAGTATCGCAAAATTCCTCCGTATCCTATTGAGTTGGATTGGTAATGAATATAGCAATTGTATGTTTTTTTACTGATATGCCGTGATTGTACTTTTACTTTTATGATATTACTAGTTTCTTTCAAGTATTCTAATTTCAACGTTTCATTTTCACCCATAATCTCAGCAAGGTAGGAAATGGCAGCTAGATAGAAAAAATTGTAATCTAAGAAACACCTATAGAATTCGATGTTGTAATACATTACATTAAATATATTTTTATTGGCTTTTAACGTTAGTTATAGAGCCATCGATGTTCTAATAGGTGCCTATCGTTTGTAGTTGCCATCTAGCGCACAGTGTGTGTACACTTATAGGTAAACGATTCTATGTAGTATCGAATTTCGATTATTTTAACTTGTTTTACTGATAGTTAAGTTAATCAATACGCGCAATCTTCAGTTAATGTATTTGAGTATAAACAATAAAATAACATAGACGCGCAATTCTTTATACGAATTTACAACATTAGCGAATGGATAAGTTTGGAAGAACGCGCGTAAACGTCCGTAAACGCTCCTATGTAGAGAGGGCCTAATATCTCTTGCCGCCAAGATGTCGCACCCTCATGTAAATGGCCTTACAATGTTAAAGTCACAATGTTAATTTAGTTTTTCTGTGAGCATATCATAAGCATTCAAGTATCATTGTTTTCATTATAAATAGCAAAAAGAATTATTTCTTATATTAGCCACAAGCCTACAAGTATTATTGTTATAAATAACAAAAAGAATTATTTATTATAGCATACACAAGTCTTTAAGTAATATTGTTATACTCCAGTATTCTGAAAAAAATTTTCATTGAAAAAGCATTTCATCAGCCACGTGTAATTAGTTGCTTAAAGCAGGTAAATAAATATAAGAAAATCTAAAAATTAAATATCAATTGCTATATCTAACTTTGTAATAAGTATTCTTTATGAATTTGATTTTGAAAATCATAACTTATACCTTGCACTTTATTTATTTTAACTGAGAATTATGTAAGTTTTTTATACTGTTTCTAACAGTAATTAAAGGAATTGTTCTTCATAGTACCCCGTTGAATATTACGTAAATGTGAGAAAATCTTTGTACTTGAACAAATATTGTATAAAAAGTACAACAAAGTAACTCATTTTAATGAAAATAATGCATGTTACTCGGTATTTGTAATTTTCCATTCAGATTTGCATCATTTTTAGTTTTTGAGTACAATAATTGTTTTAGAATCAATTTTTGTTGATAAATTGTAACATATAATACATTTTTATACTTATATCAAAATGTTATTAAAAGATAGGCTAGCACATTCAATGTTAAATGTTTCAAACAAATAGTAGTATAGTTTTATATAAGCAATTTTTTTATATTTCCAATTTAAGGGTGGATATCAGTAGTACTATGGCTTATTTATCTTTGCTCGTTTTCACATAAGATTTTTAATATCAGACGGTAAGTATTAAATCCTTTTAAAATAACTAATATAATTAATATTTTGTGCATTTATACATTTCCATTAGTGATACACTGAAGGTATACGATTAGTAATGAACATTGGTATTCTTAAAGTATTGTACATTGTTAAATAATAAAGTGACCATTACTCTTAAGGCTCAGAAGTTCGTAAATAATACTCAGAAAATAGTCATGTGGTACTTTTAATGTGTTATTGGTAGTGTAGCGATGCTGTAATTCATTGTCCCTATGTTCGAAGATTGAGTTGACATATTATTTGAGCTAAAAGATCTGTCATTCAATAGTATTTTGTCATAAATAATCATTTTTCATCAGTCTAACCTAAAAATAACGACCTTGTCGCATTCTTTTCCCCAAACTCGTTATGAAAATAACAATTGTAACCATTAGTTAATAGCCACATTATTTTCTTTTTTATACACAATAAACTGTTATTTTTATTGAGTTTTTATCAATCCATGCTTGAAAAAGTTTTTACATAGCTTATATTAATTTTCAGTGTTTATCATGGCGTCTCTTAATCCAAAAGATAAATGCGTTGATTGTGGAATAACGACCAAGAAACTACAAGGATGGAAAAAAACAATTGATTCTGAAGAGTTTGCAAAAAATGTTTCCGAGGTTCTAGATAAAACTGTTACTTGTGGAGATTTTTTATGTAAAAAATGCTACAACCTCTACCATCTTAATTCTTCAAAAAAACGAAAAATAGAAGAACCCACTCCAAGTACTAATATTCAATCTGATAGTCAACCAGGTAGTCAACAATCAGGATTTTCATTTGCTTCTTCTACAACGTTCTCACAATCGTCTGACTCATCATATCACGTCACTGAAAATGTTAAGAAACCAGAGGAATCTATTGAATTACCATATGCTAGGCCTACTGCAACTCATAAATGGTGTTTTCTATGCAATAAAACGAGTGGTATTGTTAATGTTCCGTTTGAAGCACGCAAACAGATTTTTATGTTGAGAAATATTTTTATACCTAATGGTAACCGTTGTTGTAAAGATCATCTTATAAAGAATCGGTTTCTGAAGATGAAATCTGTAATATAAGAATATCTTCTTACAGCAGTTTCGTTGGGTTATCTGACTTAACGAGATTGCTGGATTGTCTTAGCTTAGCTTCAACGAAGCAACTTATAGATCATGTAGCAGATTTTACGATTTCAGAACACCGATGTACATTTTGACTGGTTTAAATTGGGATCAATTAATTGAATTGCGTGAGATGATGACTTCGTTAAGAAATTCAGCAAATAGAACAGTAACACAAGCCTTGGTTGTGTTTCTTTTAAAGTTTAGAAGTGGTAACTCTAATGAAATGGTCTCGGCAATACTTGGTTTAGTAGGTATCGAATTTTTCCCAATCTATTTAACAGGCTTTTGAAAATGATGTTTTACCTACACGTTTTGGTTTGAAAGCTGTAAATAGAGAGGACCTCATAAAAAACCATTCAACTACTGTTTTAAAAAAGCTGCATGGCGTAATAGATAATCTCGCTGTTATCGCTGATGGAAATTACGTACGCCATCAAAAAAGCTCGAATAACGAATATCAGCGGAAATCATATTCTGGTCAAAAAAAGACTCCACTTTTGTAAGCCCTTTACGTTATGTGCACCTGATGGTTACGTAATTGATGTTGTTGGTCCATATTATGCTAATAAAAACGATGCTGACATTTTAAAGGAACTTTTAATGAATAATGATGATTTTAAAAATTTGTTACAACCAGAAGATTTGTTTGTGCTGGACCGAGGGTTTCGAGATGTTGTTCCTGATTTACAAGAAAATAATTATCGTGTATTGATGCCTTCTCTCAAAGGAAAACGGAATCAACTTAATGCTTCTGAATCGAATCATTCTCGTCGAGTCACAATAATACGATGGGTTGTAGAAGCTATACATGGTATTGTAGGACAAAAGTTTAAGTTGCTGCATCATCAATTAGATGACAGAATGATACCCAATGTTGGTACCTATGCCAAAATAGCTTGTTTTTGGTCAATCAATTTGGAAAGCGTCTGATATCAAAAATTCTGAAAGTGAAATCATTTTGAAACGCATTGAAGATAAAAACTCTGATGTAAATACTCTGGCTGAGGAAGCTGAAAAAAGCAGGTGGAGTAGGCGTAAAAGCCAGTTTCAAGCACTGACATCAGCTGATATTGATTATTTCCCAGAGATGACTGAAGAAGACTTGATAGTTTTCTTTACTGGAACATATCAGCTTCAGCAAGCCATTTCCTACCTTGCTGAGATTATGGGTGAAAATGAAACGTTGAAATTAGAATACTTGAAAAAAACTAGTAATATCATAAAAGTAAAAGTACAATCACGGCATATCAGTAAAAAAACATACAATTGCTATATTCATTACCAATCCAACTCAATAGGATACGGAGGAATTTTGCGATACTGCTGCGAATGCGCAAATGGCTTAAGAACAATTGACTGTTGTTCGCATGTTGCTGCAGTAGTATATTACCTCTCCCATGGAAGATATCTTTCAAAAATAATAAGACCAGCAGAGCATTTAACTAAAATCTTTCAAAAAAAAGGACATTGTTACAACTATTATGGATGATAGCGATGAGGATGATTAAAATAAATTTTTGTTATTTATCTGAAGTTTTTAGTTTTTTTTTCTTTCATTTTTATAATTCTAGCTCCAATAATATCGAAAAGAGATAAAATCGCTTACCTTTTAAATATGCAAATATTTTACAGAAATAAAGATAGAAGGGACTTTTCCAATGGCTAACGTAATTTTCGAACAATCTTTCGAGCCTGAAAACAGTGGAAAAAATGTATACATATAGTTTTTTACCCGAAAAAATTGTAAATGATTCTATATTTTATATTTTTTGATGGGTTTTAACAGTTAGTGCTGTAGAAATACATCTTAAAAAATGTAAAAAAAATGACATCGGTATGACTTGTAATGTTTTATAGATGGATAAAACCGGAAAATAGCTGAAAATATGGGTTTTTTGATGGTTTTTGGCGTTTTTTACTATGTTCCCCCAACTCGAAAAATCTGAAAAAATTCACAAAAATATTACTTTAAGTAGAAAACATAAAAAAAATTATTTCGTGATACCACCCCAAAACCTCGAATTACTGTGAATTTTTTAAATTTTCAAACGCTCATAAAATTTGAATTTCCCTTAAAACATTTGAAAAAATACTAACTTGTAGGTCTTTCAAAAACCTACAAAATGAAAAAAAAAGAAGTTTCTAGCATTATTAGAAGCCGAGATATCGCAAAAATACTGAAAATCACGTTTATATTTTTTTTGAGGTTATGTTTGACTCTAAGGGGCTGAAAATTTTAGGATAGTGACAGTTTTTGATCCTCTACAAGTGGGTATTTTTTTTTCGTAAAAGGTTTGGGGGCACTTTTGACCATCTTAACCGGCTAGACCTTTTGTTATTATGAAATTTCTGTCTTGGTGGTTTTGATACAAATCCAGAAAGCAATGTTTTCTGTTGCTTTCTGAAATTCACAGCAATGAAATCTGTTGTTTCGTTAGATTGTGATGGTAGTAAAAAGTGTTGTTATTAAACTTACTTTTTTAATTACGACTAGTGACAGTTCAGTGTAGTTATTTGTTTATTATACTAAAATAAACCTGTTTCTTCATACAAGATTGTATCACTTATAAAGTGGACATTTTTCTGATCATGTAAAACACCATAATCATATAAAAAATTAATAGACGTTTATTGTTTTGAGAAAAAAGTGATAATTTCAGTTGGTGTAAATTTGTAATTATAAGAAAATGTTTCTTTGTTACCAGTGCACGATTAAATTGTAAATGATTGCAACTGGCAGCCTAACTGGTTTATCTCTCTGATTGAGACATAAGGTTTATCTGACTCTCCAAACATTTTAATCTGCTGTTAGGAAGCAAATATAAACAATATATTTCTGTAAAAAGAAAATTCTTCACGACTGTCAAATAATGACTAACTGCTGTTCTGCTTGCTTAGTTATTTGTATTAACAGGCAGTATGTTAGCAGTTTTATAAATGTGCGAGTCTTTGTTTACCTTTGAGCTGTGATCTTTTCAATATTGTATAATTTTTTTTGTATAATTTATAATTATACAATATTATTCAATATTGTATAATTTATATCTTTTCAATAATTCAAATTATAATTTTAATTCCTAACAGTTCATTTAGTATTCTTTGAAAGTAGAGATAACTCAGTATGGGATTTAGTAGAAAATGTTTATTCAAAGTACTTTATTTGTGAGTGATGTTTTTATGTCTACAGTTGTTGTCGGACAGGGAAGTAAAATGGGAAAAGTTGAAAAAAGATGGAGAACAGCGCATGCTTGAACTAGCTGAAGTGTTTTCAGGGAATAAGCCGTTGGCAAGAATAGACAAGAATGGTGAGTTGAGTTCATAATATTTCTTATATAAGTTTTTAACTACTTTAAGCAGATGTTTAATTTTATTTCTGTTCTGTTTTATAGAAAATTTAGAGAAGTGGTTTAGTGATATCGGTAGCCAGATTTCATCTTTGCAGATAGAAGAGCCTGCAGTTGCAGGTCGCAAGATAATCCAGTTAATTCAGGCCTTAGAAGAAGTTCAAGGTCAGTAAATACGCTGAGTGTAACTTTTTCCAAGTTCAGTTTAGTTGTAGATTCCATAAGAAATACTTCAGAAACTGTATAAATACAGTTTCAAAAGCTAATAGTTTTTCATTACTAACATTAATAAACAGTAGCGAGTGAAAATGCAAATGACAAATTTGTATTGTAACATGAGTTACTGGAACATCCATCACAGCAAGATAAATAAGTCGAAATGTTGATAATAGGTTGGACAAAAATTTGTTTATTGAAAACGTAATTTCAACATTGTAAACAGTGTTGAAATATGTTTAACATTCCATGATGTCAGTTATACATCTATATATTGAGATTATTTTAATTTGGTGTATTGTAATATTAAATACTTGTTCCATTTCCTCCTTGCTGGATCTCCTGTTTGTAGGGGTGTGTAATGAAGAGGACTGAAGTGAACAGGTTCCCTTACAGTATAAAGATGATGTAATTTTGAAGGGAAGTTTTCAAGGATTACAATATATGAATTGGAAGAAACTTCCACTGCAGACTTATCTCTGGAAAATGGCATGGCATTTGAGCAATCATCATAATCATCATAAAGCTTTATTAATAATAATAAAGCATAATAATCATAAAGCGTATCAAAAACAAGATTTTAATATTAAAGTTTGCTATTTAAGTTTAAAGAATAATAATTTCTTTGTTTATGTAAACCTTCATATAATATATAACGTTTTCAGTGCCAGGTATTTTTTTGCATGTGCTATGTTGAAGTGTCAGATATTTTTCCACATAGTGTACACAAATTTACAACCCATTAAAAATTTTGTATGGATTTCATAAAAAAGTTGTATTTTTATTATTTGATAACATCATGAATTTTTGATGTTATTGTAAAAAACATGTCAATAATATCTACTAATTTAAAATTCCTCATAATTTACGAAAAAAAATAAAATAAAATTACATACCTTGAAAAAATTTCTGAAGAAATTTTCAGTTTGTTTAAAGAAATCAGGCAGGACAAAATGTATAACTTAAAACCATTCACATTGCTCAAAGGCACAGTTTGTTGACTGTATGTGGTAAATGTTTTAGGTCATTACCTTACTAAATTAAAGATTGAACTGGTTTTACACAAAATTGAATAACCTTGAAACAGCTGATTTGATCAAAGTATGCACTTGAGTATTCATCTGTGGATTGATTTTCTATACTATAACATATGTGAAATGAAAAGAACTATTCTTCCTTATCCGATTGATATTAGAAAATATCAATAATGTTACTTTTTCCATTTTTTTATATTTTTTCCCTCAATGTTCAGTACAATTAGATGTTGTCATTTCTCGCACATTTTCAAACATCCGGTCGACACAAATTTGGCACTTTTTGCATTTTTTAAAAATGTTCAGTAAAACAGGAAGTTGACACAGAAAGGGTTAATAAAAAATTAACTTTCTTACGATTTTAAATAGAAGAATCTATTTAGTGTCTTCATTGGTCTATTTTTATAAAAATGAACTGCACTAACTAAACATAATGACTATAAATTGTCTGATAAGTTTTATAAAGAAATAACTCATTTATTTTTGGTTTTGACCAGAATTTCATCAGTTATCAAAGAACATGCAAGTTAGTCAGTTCCTGATGGATACACGCCGTGACCTTCATTCGATGGTTCGTGGGTTCAATATTAAAGAGACAGTTTTGATTAACCTACAGATCATTGCGGATTTGAGCTATGCTTGGGAGTTGATCGACAGCTTCACGGAGATAATGCAAGTTGGCATCAAGAAGGAACCATCGCTTGTTAGCAAACTGAGAGCTACATTTCTTAAGGTATTTATGGTTTTTTTTAATTCAAGTTTTTGTAAATATCAACATTTTAATCTACAAATATTAATTTCTATTAGGGATGAGCTTCAATAGAAAAAACATCAATTAATAGATGGATATGTCATTGAAACTTCTAACAAAATATGTCTGTGTTTTAATGTTTCACACATTTTTCATGTTTTGGAAAAATGAGAGTGTTTTTATAGTAGGAATAAAGTAGCTATGTGGCTCAAAATCCAATTAACATTGTCGATTCCTGAGAGGTAAGGAAAAACATCAAGAAACGTATTGCGTAATTGAGCCACATTGCTATTTTCTTAACAGTTTGACTACTTTAACTTATTAAATTATTATATTAATAAAATATTATTATATTAAGTAAACATCATAATATCAAGCTTCTAAAAAATCTTGATTATTAAACACTTCGCATGCGCCAACCGCCATTGACCGACAGCTATTTAGTGTGAAGCTTTCTCTTCAGAATGCAGTTAGTCTCGTTTGTGTAACCAACACCGTTTAGTTATAACCTTCATTTCCGTTAGTGTTGTTATTTTGTTTTGCCGGAAAAAATGGTTAATGTAATAATAGAGCAATGAATTGTTGTTAAATTTCATTTCAAACTTGGAAAAACCACTACTGAAACTTATACTTTACTGAAAGAAGTGTATGGCAGTGAATGTTTATCGTAGACATGTGTTTTTGAATGGTTTAAGTGTTTTCAAGATGGCTGACAAGACGTTGAAGATGATTCGTGGCCAGGTCGCCCTTCAATATCAAAAACAGATGACAATGTCGAAAAAGTTGCTAATTTGATTTGGTCTGACCGTCGATTAAGTATTTGTGCAATTGGTGCATTGATAAAGAATGTGTATGGCAAATTTTACGTGACAATTTGAACATGCGAAAAGTGTGTGCCAAAATGGTGCCAAAAATTCTCACGTTTGAACAACAAGCAGCTTGCAAAAATGTTTGTACTGACACTTTGGATGCCATTGAAAATGACCCAAATTTATTGGAAAGGATAATAACATGTGATGAATCGTGGTTTTTACGTATGATCCGGAAACAAAGCACCAATTGATGCATTGGAAGACCCCAACTTCACCAAGAGCCAAAAAAGCAAGGATGAGCAAGTCAAAATTTAAAGCAATGATGATTTTTTTTTCGATATTCATGGGATTGTGTACCTTCACTGGGTACCTGAGGGTCAAACAATTAATCAGTATTACTACCTTGAGGTGCCTGATAAACTACGTGAAAGAGTAAGGAAAAAAACGACCCGAAATGTGGAAGGACAAATCATGGGTTTTCCACCAAGACAATGCGCCAGCTCATTCCGCGTTATCTATCAAGAGGTTCCTGGCCAAGTACAGCATCCCAGTGTTAGAACATCCACCTTACTCACCTAACCTTACACCATGTGACTTCTATCTGTTCCTTAAGGTGAAATCTGCATTTAAAAGGGATGAGATTTGAGTCCGTGGAAGCTGTAAAAGTGAAAGTGGCAAGAGTCCTGAAGGAGTTGACAGAAGATGATTTCCAGCACTGTTTCCAACAATGGAAAATTTGCATGGAGCGTTGTAGGGATAGAGAATGGGTGTATATTGAAGGTGATAGTAAGTAATTATGTATAAAATGAAAATAAAATTGTTTACAACGTCAGTCTCATTATTTAATAGCCACACCTTGTATTGCATGAAAACATTGACTGTCAACCATTTATTGGCTGTTATTGATATGAAAAACATCCAACTTTGATGAAAAACATTGACTATCGGTGCTCATCCCTTCTTTCTATGCATTATATAAATACTTGGTAGAACCTGTTATATCTGAAATGTCTTAAAATCGAAATGTCCAAAATTACAGATATTTTAAGATACATGCTGTCTGACTGGATAAGAATGTATATAGACGAGAATGGAATATCACAAGTATATCACGGTTACTCAGTGTGTCTCATTCCACTTAGGAAACCCCTTACCAGAATCAGGAAGTGGCATTGTAATGGAATTGTCCGTTTGTGACTAATAAGTTAGCTTTGTAAAATATACAAAATATTGTTTGATTTGTGATGCTGTTTTGCCTGTCAGTTAAAAGTGTCTTTTATGTTAACGTTTTCCACAAAAAGTAAGTTTCAGCGCAAAATCATTTTGCAGTGTCAGAAGCCGGTTAAAAAATCTTTCTAAAGTTTTATACCTGTATGATTAGTATGTGCTGAGAAAAAGGGATTTTGACCTGAGAAATAATATGTATGATAATGAGGTAGTGGGAACCAAATTTCACACAAACTGTAGGAAAGTAAGACAAAACTCAAATTCTTACTGTATTAATAAATCAGTTAGGGCCTACTGTAGTTCGCCCAAGTCTTAAAAGTAAGCAGGCAACACCCGCAGTATAAATTGGGTTCCACTATATTTGCATTGTTATATTCATCCTCAAAAATAATTTTCCTTGAATGATTGTATACATATTTTATAGTGGACATTAATGATGATTTAATGAATTTGAACAGTTTCAATGAAAGTTGGCATGCAGGTTGCCCATATTATCAAGATTTACCCTTTTTTTGGTAAAAAGAACCTTTAAAAATTAACAAAGAAACAGATTTTCTCAAATTGGATCCAACATTTTTTTCATGTTTGGACTTGCTAAAATGTAGTCCTTAAGGATACAAACAATTCTTCCAGAATAGGATTTTTTCAAATCTTGGAAACGAGCCAAAGTTATGAAAGTTCAGTCATCAGATTTTGATAGTAATATGAAGATTCACTACAAAGTCAGGGTGGCAAATTTTGAAATAAATGTTTTAAGTGTCAGAAATTATATCCTAACTACCATCATTAGGGCTTGTTTCTTCTGATTTATTCTTCACTAATAAATTTCTTTTAAATATTCTAATTTTCAAGGTGATTTATAGTTATGGAAACTCATATTTGAGCTAAATCCAATGAATAAATTTTCAAGTATTTTTGTTGGTAACTTTAAAACCATATATTTTATGAAAATAGCAAGTTGTTATGATGAGATGAATTAATTTTATTCAATTATTTTAAATAATTTAATTGGCTATGAGAGAGTTTGTATCTTTGTTTAATAAAAGTGAATTGTACATATGTAAATTTCATTTAACAGCTGTCATCCGCCATGGAGATTCCCTTGTTACGCATAAATCAGGCGCAGTCTTCAGATCTGGTCTCAGTATCACAGTACTATAGTCATGAGCTAGTCAGTTACGTCCGTAAAGTACTTCAGATAATTCCTGAAACTATGTTCAGCCTGATGGCGAGAATCGTATTCTTACAGACTTCTGTTATCAAAGAGTTACCAACACGATTAGAGAAAGACAAACTTAAAGACTATGCTCAACTGGATCATCGAATGGAGGTAAAATAGAATATGCTATCAAGTTATACGCAATCTTGATTTATGAAACAGTTTGAAAAGTGTTTTAGATAATGTCTTATAATGTATTTTTAATATTAAACAAATTTAATTACAAATTTAAAAAAAGCTTTTATAATTTTTGAATTACTAGTTGTTACTTGTTTTATTGTTTGCCATTTTTCTGGTGTGCTGTTACATTCATCTTGCAGATCACCTCAAGATGCTGTTTGAATAAATCAGATTTTTCTAAGTATATCTTGCCAAAGTATATAGCTTACCACGCTCAGCAATTCACATTAAAGAACTGTTACTTTTTTACTACACTTTTTATATTTTTCAATAGTTTTCACAGAAATTAAAATAGCTACAAATATTTATGTTTGATATTTTTTATAAAAACTTAATGTTTTGTTATTTTAATTTAAGAGATTTAAATGATCGTCACTTTTAAATAGATTTTTGGAATAAGTTGATTATTTTTGTTAAACTATGTCTTTATATTGATAAGTATAGTATAAAATTTCAGCCCATTCGATTAAGCCATTCTAAAGATGTAAATTACTTAGTTAAAAAAAATAAAATGGCTGTTAGTTACAATAAGCATTTCTAGACATATGAACTTTTTTAATTATTTTGATAAGAGGAATATACCCAAGTATTATATTGTTTCTATAATAAATGTAAAGTAAAAGCTATATTGTTTTAGGTGGCTAAATTGACTCACGCAGTGTCCGTATTTACCGAAGGTGTACTAAGGATGAAGAGTACTTTGGTGGGAATTATTCGTATTGATCCAAAACAATTGTTAGAAGATGGTATACGTAAAGAATTAGTGCGGCATATTGCTCTGGCCTTACACCATGGACTTACATTTAATCCCAAAGCAAAGGTACAAAATTAATTTTACAAATACAGTTAATAACTGATTATCTTGATTGACAATTATCTGAATTGATGTTTCAGAAAAAAATAAAAGTAAAATTTTGCAGCAAAAAGTTGTGAAATTACAGTGTTATTTCTGTGAATAATTTTTAGCACGAGTGCATTTGCATTTCCTAGCGCTGCCTCTTCAATGAATGATTTTTTTGGGGTTATAATTGCACTGCAGTCTTTGTAGATCTATTGTGCATCCTTTCTACATTCCTGAAATGCTCAGTTACGTTACTTGTCCAGTCCTAGTCTCTTCATAAAATCTAGGATTTGGAGAGGATTCTAGGTGGGTAACTCCACCACTTCAAATTCAGTTCTAATTAATGACTTCCTAGTTTGTTATTGAGGTATCCCTTTTAATTTTCTCCTCTTTTTGACCCTTAACATGGATGTTGTGCTCTATTTGGCCAGCTTTTTATTGTTGAGTATTCTCTATAATTCTCCTCTATTCTATTTTACATTCTCATGTTATTCCCATGTCCATGCTTGGGAAATGATGTCCATGCATACACAGCCTTACATTCTGTGTAGGGTAAGGCTAAGGTACACTGGAAGGTTGCCAGCGCTCCATTTGATACACAAGTAGATCACTGTTATCTATTCCATTAGTATTGGTTACTTTACACTTTAAAGTTAGCCAAACAGTGCAGAGTAGTAAATGTGTATGTTTGTGTGTCAAATAGGTAAGTGAGAATAGTATGAGCTAGAGGTAATCAAATGTCAAACTGTCTCTATAGAGTTCAAGGGCATTTTACAATCCCTGTAGTATCACTAGTGCTTGAAAAGTGAATGTTATTGAACAGCTTGGTAAAGGTGTAAGTGGCAAAAACTTCATTCCCATTTCAGACATTGTGGAGTATAATTTTTTTTTTTTTTTTTTTTGCCGGTGTGACTATTGAGGAACAAGGGATTAGTATTAACTATAAGGGTAATGGAACTATCAAGGGCTAGACTAACAACTGTGAGTTGTGCAGTACAAAGACGAAGAGGCATCGAACACATAGGGCAATTAGAAAAGTAGAAAATGGTTGGAAGAAAGGAGCTAGAAGAAAATTAGTACCTTAATCAACCTAAAACATTTAAAAGGTCGGCTTCAAATCCTTTATGTGGAACCACAATAAAAGGGAAGATAAAAATATTAGCTGAAAAAAAATATTTGTTTTATAGCCTACTGTATTTTTAGAGCAGAGAACTTACTTTCTGGACGTATTCATATATATATATATATATATATATATATATATATATATATATATATATATATATATAATAACTGTTATTATATTTTGTTTTATCTATTTGTTTTTGCTATTATATTTTGTTCTGAATTTAGGAGGCCTATCATTATTTTGTTATTTATTATTATAGTTTATCTGGACATTTGCCATCATTTGTATATATAGAGCAATACACGACTTTCCAAACATATGGATAAACTATATGACGGATCCCTCATGTGCTAGGATTATCAGAAATGATTTGGCTTGTTGCTAGAAAATATAAAATCTAAAACACTTTCTGTTAGGTAATATCTTGCTAAAACAAAACCATTAAATGGCACTATAAACTGTTTTTACAATATAAAATGTGACGTAATAGGCAAGACGTAATAGTCTTCTAAACGTAAGAATAAATGTTATACACAAAAAATATGTCATTAGGAATAGTAGATAAATCAAAAATAGCCAAACTTATATCATCAAAAAATTTTAACTTTAATTGGAAAGTGGCAAAAGTAATATACAGGAAGAATAACTTATATAAATAATTAAAGTCCCATGTATAAAAATAACAGACAACCCGATCAGCTAAACCTTAGAAATAAGGCCTCTTTGGCTACCCCTTATTAAAAATAAACTAAAATGTGAAAATAAACATGTCGGGCTAGGAAATTGAGAGAGGGGAACAGCCAGATGTTCCTTGATCAGGATAGCCCCCTCCATCCAGTTGGCAGGTATAAACATCAGTCTTTTATTTATTGTTGTTATTGTATACACTTTTTCTGATAACAGTTTTTGTCAGCTGTTGTGTAGCATTTTCATTTCGTTTTCTTGGAAACATTTAGTTTTCTGACCACATGCAAGTGTTAATTTTATTTCTGGTTTAACAACTCAGTGATATACTCTGAGTGTGTGTTCTTAATTTTGAATATTTTAACGTAGACCTAAGCATCTAAGCTTGTGTTCTTGTTCCACATTAGGTTTCAGGTTAGGCATTTGAGAAGCATTAATCCTTAGGCCAGGTGAAATATGAGACGTAAGGTGACGCAGGTCAACGTGACTATGGTGACGCATATAAACCTTAAGTGCACAAGGTAAAGCTTAGAGTCCAACAGCTAAGCTGGTGTGCAGTTTTAATGTGTGTTGCCAGGTGGTTAAGGTTTGGAAGAAAACAATGGAATTTGCAATTGAGTGTCTGGATTTGAGTTCTTTTACAGATACTGATGATAAGTTTGAGAATGAAATGCTTACATAATTTTATCTAAGAGGAATGAAGGTAAACATGTCTACATAAAAAAACAAAACAAAAAAAACTCATGGTGAATTTGCTTTAACTCGAGAGTTTAGTTACAAAAGGTTTACTATTTTCTCTTAAATCATGAACAATTTAAAGTAGTGCATGACCTGATTAAGGAAAAAGTTGACTCATATGGTTGTAATGCTTCAAAGACCATTTGAAGTAAGGAAAAAATTTGTGTACTCGCACTGATTCAATTAATTTATCTTATAATTAAAAATATTGCTATTTAATTTTTATAACTAAAATGTTTTATTATTTTGTAATAAAATAATAATATTGTGATTTGCAATTATAAATTACTGTAGCAGCTCAAAATAAATAGTGAAAACTGTGGCTTGACTGCGCCTAGAAGGACCATGTGATGCTGAATTGAGTCATGTCATCTTGCGAATCAGTGTGTGTAGGTCCATTGTTTTGTTTGTTTCACAGAATCTATGTTGAGTCACATTGCCACACCTGTGTTAGGTGCGTCTCATCTTACACCTAGCCTTACTTTCGAAACATATTATATTGCTTTATAGCCGGCGGAGACAGCTGAAGTGAGCAGCTGATGGGCTTAGCGACCCCACCATACCTCTATCTCATTCTACTCTCACTCATTTACTCCACATACACACAACACACATACACACACACACTCTCTCTCACACACAAACACATACACACCCGCAGGGGGGTGCAGACTAGCTTCACCTACTGAGAGGAACCTCGCGGCACCCGAGTCAAACACACACACTTACAGCACTACACTTACGATTTAAACACCTTAAACACACATGTACATTTAGGGATTTGCTGTACTTGTTCCGTTATGTCTGGGAGTGGCGATACTGCTTGGTTTCGTTTGGCGGGCCAAGTATGTGGAACCTGATGTGTGCTTAGCACTGCCGAGGATCTCTGATGGGATAAGTTCTGGGACCGAGCAGCCTATAGGCGCCTGGCAAGTACATGAATGTTGAGTTATGGGTGTCGGAGCCCATAGCTGAGTCTATCGAAACAAGTGGTTGCATTCTGTGAGTTCATAGAGGGCGGTTGCCAGTGGTACTTGGGTTTGGGGAACCGTAACTGTGTACCGGAACCCATTCCTAAAATATTCTGGAGTGCTGACAGACATGTATTTCGGCTCTAGGATATTTGTAGGTCCCCCCAATTTATTGGGGATTCTCACTTTAGTTCGAGTATCCTGGGCTACTGGTGACGTCTGGGTGCACCCTGTGCCACATGCTCGAAACATCTTCGTTCATGAATCGCTCGGAAAAGAAATTATGGAAACTACAAACAAAATCGCCAAAGGTCTGTTAAAGAGGCCTCGTTCGACTTTGTCAAACGGGTCTGTTGGTTCAGTAGAGAAGGATGAAAATGTGGGAGGCAAGGAGATGAGTACTGAAGCACTTCAGTTACCATCTAGATATTTAATTTTTAAAAACTCGGTGGAAGGGGCGGACTTATCTAAAGTATCGCCCTTTTTGATTAATAAGGCAATTGTGGGAAGAGCAGGTCCTGTTGCTTCTATTAAGAAGCTGCAGAATGGGACCTTGCTAGTACAGACGAACAGCGACAAACAGAGCTCATCACTCCTAAAGATTACAACATTTTTTGAAACGGTCAAAGTTTCTGTGGAACCCCACAGAACCTTAAATTCTGCTAAGGGAGTGGTGACTTGCAGAGATCTCCTCCATGTTGACCTAGAGGAGATTAAATCAGAGTTGGCACAGCAATCAGTTGTAGACGTGTGCTGTATTTTTCGTAATGATAAGGGGCAAAAAATACCCACGGCATAATTGATTTTGACTTTTGGTAAATCGACTGTCCCAGACCACATCTATGCCGGATATCAGCGCCTTTCGGTTAGGCCGTACGTTCCAAACCCAAGACGGTGTTTTAAATGCCAGGGTTTTGGACATGTTAGCTCCACATGCCGGAAGGATCAGGTATGCGGTAATTTTAGTGGTCATGGTCATAATAGTGAGCAATGTAAAGACGATCCAAAATGTTGCAATTGTGGTGGAGACTATCCTGCTCGTTCCTTCGACTGCCCTAAGTTTAAGGACGAGAAAGCAATTATTACTATCATGGCCAAAGATAAGGTATCTTTTTCGGAAGCAAGGAAGGTTTTCAAAAGCTCAAAGTCAATAATTGAAGGCAAATCTTTTGCTGCTGCCACCTCCTCGAGTAATAAAACATTCTGTGCTAATTGCGAAGAGCTAACTAAAACGGTAAAAGCATTATCGGAACAGGTAGCTCAATTGCTAACTCTGATCTCTGCTAGGTCCATTCCTGATTCGCTGTCTAAATCGTCTGAAACGTCTTCCTCTGAAGTGTCTTCAAAAGGAAAGGATACCCACCTTTCGAAAGTCGCTACTAACACCCTTGTGACAAAGTATCCGAGGCATGTAATTCTGGAAGCAAAGCCATCTTCTTCCAATCTACGCGTAAGAGCTAAGTCGCAAGTGTTAAAGTCTTCGTCTAAAAACATTCCTTCTGGACTAGTCCATTTTCTTAAAAAATCGAACACATACCCACCAGTGGTTGTGTCTAAAAAAGAAAAAAATACAAACAAAGAAGGAAAAAAAATGAAAGGAAGGAGTTGCTTCCAAGGTGCTTCCTTCCAAAACTACTATTTCAACAGAGTCGGACATCAATCACAGTAGTGATTCGATGTCCATTGATTCTGATAAAGCTACGAGTCATAATCGTGAATCCGAAATGAATCCAGTTATATGTTAAACCTAAGAATTCAATGTCTGCATGTTCCAAAAATAATGTGATACAATGGAATGTTAATGGGGTAAGAAGCCATATTGAAGATCTGAAGGTTCTTGTACGAGATATTTCGCCTTTAATAATATGCCTTCAGGAGACTCACTTGCGTGAATCTCACATTTTCAGTTTCACGGGTTATCCTGTTTTCAGAGCAGATTTCATCGCTGAGGAAAGAGCCAGAGGTGGTGTAGCCATTCTGGTTCACAACTCAGTAGAGTCGGTTCTTGTGAATATAGTAACTCCTTTACAAGCTGTAGCCGTTCAAATAACCATACCATTCAAACTTACAATCTGCAGCCTATATTTACCGCCTAATTACAATTTCCAAAACCATGAAGTAGGTAACTTAATACGCCAGTTGCCATCGCCGATATTATTATTAGGCAATTTTAACGCTCATCATACTGCATGGGGTTCATCACCTTGTAACTCTAGAGGAATACGCATTGAGAGGATAAGGTCCGAATTGAATTTATGTCTTCTTAATAACGGTTCCCATACGCATTTAGCGGCATCTACTGGCAATTGGACTGTTGTTGACTTGTCATTCTGCAGTCCAATTCTGACAACGAAGTTTGAATGGTCGGTATTACCTGATCTTTACGGTAGTGATCATACTCCCATTAATATTTCATTTCGTTATTTCCCTTGTCCGGATCAGCGCCTGCCGCGTTGGATTCTGAAAAAAGCAAATTGGGAGGAATTTATGAAGACATTTGTATCACCAGACATTGAATATAATGACTGTATAAACACTATAGTGTAAAAATTTACTCAGAACATTTTACAAGCAGCAGAGAAAACTATTCCAAAAACGTCAGTACGCCCTTCACGTCCACCTGTCCCTTAGTGGAACGAGGAGTGTAGGAAGGCGTTACGTCTATGTAGAAAAGCTCTGAGGAGATTCAACAGAAACCCGACAAGTGAAAACCTTGAGCAATATAAAGTTCTTCATGCAAAAGCTCGTAGAATATTCAGGCAAAGCAGAAAGGATTCTGACTGAATACATCGGAACAATATGTAGAACAACACCTACATCTGTTGTGTGGAAGAAATTGCGTTCCATTTGTGGTCCGTCTCCATCTGTAGGACTGATGGGACTTCAACAGGCGAACGGATTATTGTTTTCTGACGGTTCCGACATTGTAAACTTTTTAGGGTCGTCCTTTGCAAGTTTTTCCTCTTCTGCAGCCTATAACACTGCCTTTTGTAAACACAAAAGCATACTAGAAAAATTACCTTTCACTGTCGGTACTTCTGATGATTCTCCTCTGAATGTTCTGTTTACTCTACGTGAGCTAGAATCTGCACTGCTGTCCACCAAGAATTCAGCTCCAGGTCCTGACAACCTTGTTTACGCCATGATTAAAAATCTTCCACCGTCAGGTAAGTTATTTCTTCTCGAAATATACAATCGTATGTACGAGGAGCATATATTCCCTGGCGATTGGTTGGAAGCTACAGTAATTCCCGTTCTTAAACCAGGCAAAGAGAAACCTGATCCAAGTAGCTATCATCCTATTTCTCTCACCAGCGTGCTATGCAAGCTGGTAGAAAAAATGGTAAATCGTCGCCTTGTTTGGTATTTAGAAACTAATAAATTACTATCCAAAGAACAGTGCGGTTTTAGACAAGGAAGATCTTCGATCGATAAAGTTGGTTTTGTTAGAATCTGCAATTCAAAATGCTTTCCTCTTGCGTCAAACACTTGTTGCAGTATTTTTTGACCTAGAGAAGGCATACGACATGGCCTGGAGAAGAGGAATACTTAACATTTTAAAATCATGGGGTATACAAGGCAGAATTCTAGCTTTTATTACAAATTTCCTGTCTAATAGGTACTTTAGTATACGTCTTGGAGCTACAGTTTCAGATCGATTCCACTTAAAGAATGGTGTTCCACAGGGGAGTGTACTTAGTGTTACCTTGTTTGCTATCGCAATCAATGGAATTACCGCTAATGTGCAGTCCCCTGTCCGATGTACACTCTTTGTGGATGATTTTGCTATTTATGTAAGTACCAGAAATATGGCAACAGCTGAAAGAACTCTTCAGCTGGTAATAAATAAGTTGCAGACATGGACGAGATCTACTGGCTTTAAATTCTCTGCTGCTAAGACTCAGTGCATTGCCTTCAGTTGCCGTTGGCAGATCCAAGCTCCTTCGTTATATCTTGATGGTATACAGCTCCGGACTTTTCCATCCGTTCCATTTTTGGGTCTAATATTTGACGAAAGGCTCTCCTGGGGCCCTCACATGCGTGATTTAAAGTTACGATGTAACAAAATTCTTGATATGTTGAGGGTTCTTAGTAGTTCTCGATGGGGCGCTTATAGGACCAGTATGTTGATGTTTTATCGTGCTATAATTCGTTCGCGAATTGATTACGGTAGCATTGTATATTCATCTGCTAGACCATCGATTTTAAAGAAACTAGATCCCGTTCATATCTCTGCAATCCGTCTTGTTTCTGGTGCTTTCTGTTCAAGTCCCGTCGTGAGTGTTCTTTCCGATGCTGGCGAACCATCACTCTCTCGTCGGAGACAGCAGTTACAATTAAATTACGTATGTACTATATTATGTAAACCATGGCATCCTGCTTATAATACCGTTTTCCATAATCAGTTGCACCAACATTATGAATCCCGACCGCACGCTACAGCCCCTGTTGGCATTAGAACAACCCGTGTTTTTGAAGACTTGCGTATTGAACTACCCCCTATGTTTGAAAGGTCCTTTTGTCTTGTCCCTCCATGGATAATCAATATGCCGACTTGTGATTTCTCCTTGTGTACATACCTGAAAACAACACTCCTAACATTGTGTATCAACATGAGTTTTTTCGACTGATTAATTCATATCCATCTGCTAAATTTATTTTCACATATGGTTCTAAGATGAATAATAATGTTGGGTGTGCATTTTATTCACTGGACGAAACATATAAGTATTTATTACCCTCAATTTGTAGTGTCTTTACGGCCGAACTCTTTGCCATCTTAAAGGTTCTGAACACTATTGAATTCGATAGTTTGTATTACGTAGTTTGTTCTGATTCAGAAAGTGCCCTCCAGGCAATCCGGGATATGTATTCGGTAAACCCTCTGGTTCAAGATATTCTGTGCTCTGTCCATAGACTTGAACCATGAGGTGCAAGAGTATCAGTTATCTGGATTCCTGGTCACTGTGGAATATTTGGAAACACTGCAGCGGATAATGCGGCAAAGGAAGCAACTTTTCTGCCGCCATGCACTCCACTTGGAATAGTATCTGACTTTCTTTGTCACGTAAAACATTTAATTCTTCTACAATGGGAAAATGAATGGGCAGCTACAAGCAGTATCAAATTAAGGGTAATTAAAAATACTGTTCGTCCTTGGGGGTTGTCAATACGTGCAAGTCGTAGAGAAGAGGTGGTGATCACCCGCCTTCGAATTGGTCACTCCATGTTAACGCATGGATTTCTGATGGAACGCGAGGACCCACCTAAATGCGAGTTCTGTAGGGAAACCAACCACAATAAAACATATTGCTCAATTGTGATGGTTTCCAAAATGTGCGTGTTATGTGTTTGCAGACGATGTTGGGAGATAGTGCCTTGGCCGTTGACCGGGTTCTAGACTTCCTTCATCGTCTGAATGTTTTAAATAAAATTTATTTTATATATTTGTTATTTTTTGTGTTATTTTATTTATTTATTTTATCTAAATAATTTTATTTCTGGTATGTTTATATATACTTTTACAAATTGTTATTAAATTTTATTCATTATTCATTGTTATTTAGTTCTTAGGTATTTGTTATTGTAATATAGCTGTACCTGTTATTTAAATTTCTGTTTAATTTATTTTTACTGTTATAGTTTGTTGTTGTTGTTGTTTTCTTCTTAGTTAAGTAAAATTTTGTATAATTTTTTTTTATACTTTCATTTTGTGTGACGGCGTTGATAACCTTAACGGTTTTTCGCCGCAAAAAAAAAAATTGCTTTATAAACACAAATGATGGCAAGTGTCTAAATAAACTATAATAACATACAGATTTCATCATTTGGTAGTAATTTTAAAAACAGAATAGCAGATATTAATTGTAGTGTTAATGTATTTTTAGACTAGTGAACTGAGCGATAAACTGTAAGCACACAAATGATGGCAAGTGTTTAAATAAACTATAATAACATACAGATTTCATCATTTAGTAGTAATTTTAAAAACACAATAGCAGATATTAATTGAAGTGTTAATGTATTTTTAGACTAGTGAACTGAGCGATAAACTGAAAGCACTTAATGAAATTATGGACGGCCATCGACGGTCATTTGAGTACATACAGGACTATGTTGGAATATACGGCCTGAAGATATGGCAGGTAAGTAAATGAGTTGGCGTTTTTGTGTATGATTGGGTTTCTCATCCAGACAGCCTAATGATTGTTGCTTGATGATAAGGCTAATGCACAACAAGAAGTGACAAATCTTCGTAAGTTTCCATATCTGCTTGCCATTTCCATCTATTCCAGACACATTTCTGGTCTGCAACGACACTGTGTCTATTCGAGTTTCAGTTTTTAGCAAATTTTCCTGTGAAGTGTGCTGTTGGAGCAATCATTACAGTAAGACTAAGACCTGTTTACCTTGGAATGAATGTCAATCCTGATTTCAAGGTCACTTTTTGAAAGATTTAAAAAAATTTTGTATACAGTAGAACCTCAATATAACAAATCTCAAGGATCCAAAGAAAAAAATTTGTTTCATCAAAATATTCTTAAAAACAATGTCCATTATATTGAGGTTAAAGGTGGCCATTATGCATTACAAATCGGTTTTCTTACAACTGAATTAGAACATGCATGTATCAGAGTTCAACTTCTATTTTGCGAATGATTTTCAACTGTAGGCTCTATATCTGTATTAGTGTGTTGACAAAACAGTACACGATGCACTTAGTGATGTGCAATTATGTTATGTTTTAATCCACTGTTTTGATTGTGAAAACTGGACTTGTCATCATCCAACAATTTTTTTTTTATATTGCTGGTTTCTTAATATTGCTGTGATAACAATTAAAACAACTAAATAAAAATATCAAATTATTCAGAGTCGCTGTATAACTGTTTGTTTTTTTTCATTTCAGGAAGAACTTAGCAGAGTCATTGGATTTAACATAGACATGGAGTGTAACAGTTTCCTTCGAGTAAAAGTTTTGGAATGGCAGAGCGTACATCAAAGTAAAGCAATACCTGTGCCTACATTCACGCCTACAGATACGCAGTCCATTACTTTTGTAGGGAGATTGGCGAGGGAACTTATCCGTATTACTGACCCAAAGTAAGTACAGTATTATAACTATTACTTCCCCATGTATCCCTTTCTAGCTTAGTTTTTTTTACTGGCAGTTTCAAATAAATACTGAAGTTAAAACTTGCGTAAAATAGTGCTTTACATTTTCATCTTTAGGCCACAGTGCACATTGTCAAATCCCTCAAAGTTAACAAAACATTGAAAGACATGTTATAACACTAACAGTTACACAGTAACACAAAATAATAAAAGTTTGTTGGTTGAACTGTAATGAAATACAAGTTGCACGGTAGTATTTGGCCAAAATAAATTTTATTGTTTTACTTAAAAAAAAAATAGTGTAATATGTTTAATGTGTAATAGTGTTTCAATGTTTTGTTAACTTTGTGTGATGACTTTGCCAGAGGGGTTTGATCATTTGTTTTTTTTTTTTTTTTATACAGCTTTTGACGAAAAGCACATGAAGGCTCTCATCGCCGTCCAGCAAAATGTCCTACATTGGTGGGTGGGGGGAAACTAAAACTAAACATTATTAATACTATACTAAACTAATACTAAAACTATAACACTATACAAACTAAAACTAGATAACATTAAAAAAAAAATTATATATACATATTTATACTATTATGCTGTTCAACAATACCATAGCTAGATAATTCAAATACATTTATACAACGTAAAAAATTTAGAACTCGGTCAATGACCGTTGAATCATCTTTTAAAATTGCTTCCTTAAATCCACACATTTGATGCATAATTTTGAAACCATCACAATCCAGAAGTAAATGTTTGATTGTATTGATATCACCACAAAACTGACATTTAGGTGGGTCCCCGCGCATTATGAGAAATCCATGCGTCAACATTGAATGTCCAATGCGAAGACAGGTAACAACCACCTCTTCCCTACGACTAACACGTATTGATGACCCCCTAGGACAAACAGTATTCTTGATTACCCTCAATTTGTTATTTCCCAAAGATACCCATTCATTTTTCCAAAGCGAATTCAGAAGATGTTTCACTTGGCAAATAAAATCTGAACAAATAACACGTTGTGTGCTTGGCGACAATATCCGCTCTACTGTTCCCAATTATACCACTGTGATCAGGTAACCAGCAAAATGTTGTTTTTACACCTCGTAGTTCAAGCCTATAGATGGAGCACAAGATATTTTGAACCAGGGGGTTTATTGAATACATGTCTTGTATAGCCTGCAGTGCACTTTTAGAATCGGAACATACCAGAAAATGCACAAAATCGGATTCAACGGTGGAGTTCAGAGCTTTAAGGATGGCGAATAATTCGGCAGTAAAAATACTACAGACTAAGGGTAATCCATATTTATTGGTTTGGCCTGTTCTGTAAAATGCAAAACCTACGTTGTTCTCCAGTTTTGAACCATCGGTAAAAATAATTTCACTGAATGGGTAGCATTGAAGAGCATGGTGAAACTCCCAGCGATACACAATATTGGGGGTGTTATTTTTTGGAAAAGATAGCGATGATGACTCAAAGGTTGGCATAGGGATACACCATGGAGGAATAAAACATTGAGTCCTCTCTAACACGGAGGGCAGCTCGATACCCAAGTTGTCAAAAACACGGGAAGACCTAATGCCAAGTGGAGCGGTAAGCATATGGACAAGATTCATATTGTCGGAGCAACTGATTATTGAAAATAATATTGTAAGCAGGGTGCCATGGCTTACTTGATAAATTGCTTACGTAACTTACTTTCAACTGCTATCTCCGTTGCGAGAATGAAGGTTCACCAACTTCCGCAAGCATACTTACAATGGGACTAGAACGAAAAGCACCAGACGCAAGACGGATTGCAGAATGATGGACAGGATCTAGTATCTTTAATGCAGAAGGTCGCGTTGATGAATAAACAATGCTGCCGTAATCAATTCGAGAACGAATGACCGCACGATAAAACATAAGTTTGATCATTTGTGCTACTGCCTGAATATGAAAGTATAAAGTTTTAAAACCGCAGTAGTCTATTCAAGGTGAGTTAAAGACTACTAGACAGAAGGAAATAGTCGTAACCTAATTATTTAAATGTGTGGTCTAGTGGCTATGTTGCAATGAATGAGTCTAATGCTTATGTCATATAGAAATGCAATGAAAAATCCATTGTGTTATTGAAAATGTCAGTCACAACAAAACATAGTCGACTTTGTAGAATGTTGAACTGGAACAGTTCACTAATACTGTTTTTCTCTTTCTTAGTGGATTAAACACAATCAGGTTTATTTTATATATTTATTTTATTTTATTTATTTACTTATTTGTTAAGGCAGCTTGGATTTTACTGTATTTTTTTTCCACTCAGCTGTAAAGTTTATTGTTAACTTTTATTTACAGGTTCAGCTTCCCAATTCAACCCTAGGTTTTTAGTAAATCATAAGATGGTTTGAATGATGTCTTGTTTCTTTGTCTATACCCTACTTTGTATAATGACTAGGGATTCAAAACATTTGGACAATCAAGGATTATGTGCTGAGCTGTTTACTCAGCTGCACTACATTTTGTACACAGAAGATGTGGCATGTAAAAGCAAATTTTGTATAAATATCACAGCACCGTACTGTTTACCTCATTTCAAGTGATATCGGTGCTTCAGAGGCATTGTAGGGAAGGTACACTGATGCAAGCAGCATTCTGATGTCATCACCTGATGTTGTATCCCATCACCCTATTCTTCATGTTCCTTGATTCCTATATAAGAGCCACTCATTTGTCATCGAACAGGATCTTCTGGCAGAGCATCACCATAGCTGTTCTGCTGTAATGAAGACTTATCTATAGCATTGCATTCATATTCAGCTAATGATATTTTTTCCTGCCTTGCAACTTGAAGGTCACTCTTTTGCAACCCAAGAATAGATGCTTATTAAGTGTCTTTATTTTTTTTCATTGATATCAAAGGCCAGGGATTGGTCATTAATGTTTGATCTGCCTCCGACAATCACCCAGTAGTTAGTATTTTGGCCAGTGTGACCAAGCGTCACATTTTTTCTCAATGTTTTTTTGGGTACTAAGGTGTTAGTCACAATCTAATTATAATATGGAGAAACTACAGGCAAAATACAAAAATGAACCATTCATTTATGGCACCCAGAAAATTTCTGAGTTTGATTTGTTTTTTCTTTCTATGAAATGTGATTATAGTGTAATGTTTACGTTTTTGAACAATATGAATGTTTCTAATAATAACATTTATTCTGATACATCAGAAAATGTAACAAATCACAAATTATTATTTATTCCTTAATATAGGTACCTCTAATAACTGAAATGAATCATTTAAAT
Organism: Callitettix versicolor; assembly: GCA_022606455.1. Taxonomy (NCBI): domain Eukaryota; kingdom Metazoa; phylum Arthropoda; class Insecta; order Hemiptera; family Cercopidae; genus Callitettix; species Callitettix versicolor. Next base: position 48,971,447 of record CM040186.1, read on the forward strand.
TTTTGTTTGATAGGACTACAGTCTATGTAGAATCTGCAACTGGGTGGTTTGATCAGAAAACACAAGGACTTGTTGCAGACATTAAGTTATTCAATAAAATTCCAACATCGGTTGGTATTTGCGGCATGACAGGGCTTGATCGTTTAATATGTTTCATGATAGTAACCGAGTTACAGGTAAGTTGAAAGTTTGTTTTATTAACGGTTGAATAATTTCAATTTTTGTTTTTTATTTATTTAACCAGTTTAGTAATACAGAATTGTAGAAACATAAGTATAACACTCAAGGGCATATCAGGATCAAAACAAGCATGGTCGTTCACTATTCAATATAACATTTTATCACGGAAAAGGTGAATGAAACCAAAATTTTAATAAAATTATGTATAATTATAACAGAGCTTTATCAACTAAGTTATTACAATTATTTGCTTGGAAAAAAATTATTCTAGTTACATGCTTATACTAGTATCATTTTTCATTTTTCTTGGATTTGTAGAAAACTTGTTCATAACTCTTGTTTCAATCCAGTCCTGATTTTCCTTAAAGAATTTCTGATAGACGCTCTTCAAACACAACCCAGTCAATCTGTCCTCTCCCATTGTATTTCTCAGCCAAATCTTTACCCTTCGAAGGGTACTAAAAGGTCGTTCAACAGTAGCCGTAGTGGATGGGAAAGCACTTAAAATGAGAAGTGCATGCCTTGTTGCAGGGAAAAAAATATTAGCCTCTTTCAAAAGTGCAGCCATTTCAATATCCTTTAATTTATCTTCTGCTAAATCATTCTTTTTCTACAGATTATACCACAAATCTAAATCTGCAGATATATCACCCAACTCATAAAACTCCTTGAAAGATTTTACATTTTTTTTCAAATCTTTTGAAGTAATTTTTACCTTGTATGAAGGATGAAGATGGGATAAGGCAAAAGCAGGTGTATTTTCGTGTGAGAATCTAACATTCTATGATAAAGTTAAATAGTCAAGATAAGGGATGATCATCGATCATCTCCAATTGAATAATTGCAGTCTCAGATGGCAGATTACTTCTGTGTATTTGCTTTTGAACAATTGCTCCTGGAACTGTTAATGCCGACTTTCTTCGCGATATCATGTGATTTTTGAAGTAATTCATCAGAAACATGTTCAATTTCTTGTCGATCCTTCTTGAGGACATCAAGGATTTCACCAATATGTTTCCTCGCCATAATTAAATCCATATTTTTACTTTATAGAACGTTCAAAACGGGTTCCAAAATCACAGAGTACTTTGCAATCATGACTAAACCTACGATGAAAATTGGTTTAGTAACTGCACAGTGCAATTGATAGGCAAATTTTCTTGTAGCATAGTTTCCTTTGACCGAGAGATGGTTCTAGCGCATTGACGATTTCATGGAAGCTGTCTGAAAACTTTCTAATACTCTTTTATTTCTCAGACAAACTGGTCTCACTGAGGCTTGATAGATTAGGAGCCGAATTCCGAATTGATAGATTAGGAGCTGGCGACTCACGAAAGAAGGATATTGTATCCTTAACTGTTGCAATTAAGTTTCTTATTTCCGGTAGTTTGCTAGCATCATTGATCACAAGATTTAGTTTGTGGCTTGAGCAATGGAACAATAAAGATTTGTTGTACTTTTTCTTCAAAATGGACTGTACACCACCTTTTTTTCCAGCCATTGTAGGACATCCGTCAAATCCCAATACAACACAATTCTCTGCTGAAAGATTCTGATCAACTAAAAAAGTCTGAATTGTGCTAGCGATTGTAGGGGCATCTTGAAATTTCAGTTCAACATAGCGTACAAATTCCTCTGATTTTTTCTTATTCTTATCATAAAACTGCAATCTGATAGAAAGCTGTTCTTTTCCAGGGCCTGTTGTAATATCTGTTGTTTCATTGGCCATTACAGCGTAATCTTTTGCTTGTTTACAATCTTCAATAATTCTTTCTTTGACAACTTAACCACATAATCTTATAATTTCATTTTGAATTTTTGGTGGTGTAGACTGCATTTTTTCGACATGTATCCAAGTGATTCTTTAGCTTCACATCACCACAGTCAATTCTCAAATTTAAAAGGTCAAAGAAAACCCCCTCATCTCCTTCCTTTCCTCTAAGTGGCAAATCATGAGTTCCACAAAATATGATACAAGAAATAATTTATGACAATATTTGTTTATTTTCTTCAATCATCTTCTGGTGACCACTTTGCAACTGTACATCAACTGGAACATTTTCAAGGAACGCTTTTGCAGCAGTGGTTGAAGTTTTGTGGTATTGACTGTCGATGTGTTTTCTACAATCTTCATGTATATATTTTTAAAGTTTATGTATAACCTTACCATGAATCGCAAAACTCCTTTAACTGTAGCAATACTAGGAGGAAAAAGAACACAGTGCATACATAGAGCACCTTTCAAACGACTTGAGTACACCAACTAAGGAGTATATTGATCTAACCCTCGGCGGTTAAATTTTCTTTTCAAATGGCTGGTATCAGAACCAAAATCGTAATTTGATAGTGGGACCCAGGGATTTGTAAGCAAATCCTTCTTTTTTTCTGATAGCAACTTAAGGGCATGACCAGCATAACGACAAATGTCATTTCATGGTAGCCATCGTATTCTTTAATCATTTTAGATGTCCCTGGAACAACTACATGTAGAGGTGTAGAATTACTAATAAACCCTTGTTGTTCCATAGTAGAAACAGAATCCGATGGTTCGGTCAGTTTAGTTCCATGTTCATCACCGTGGAAGTAGTGCTTCCACTTCTACTACTTTCATCTTGATTTTTTTCTTTCATTTGAGTGGTTTTCTGCCAAAAAGTAGAAAAAAAAATAGAAGTTGACATAGTATACAAAAGTTACAAACCGTTTTTAACTAACAATCTATATAATAAAAATGAAATATTGTTTGTTGGTAAGCGCATCACATGAGAACGGCTGTACAAATTTGGCTATTTTTTTTGTTTTAAAATGTTCGTGATGGTCCGAATTAGGTTTTTGTGGAAAAAAATTTGAATTATTTAATTCCTTAACTTACCTTTTTGGAACCAGTTTCTTATATTGATTTAGAAAGCCTCAGTGTTCTCCAAACATAATTAAGGAGGTAAACTAATAAACTATAGTAATTGGTTGTTTAAAAAAACCCATTTAGTAAAAATCAACAGTTCAACTGAAATACAAATACTGATCAACTAGTGGGGCGGCGGGCAGCTCAGTTTATATAATGATGCAGAACTCACTGTACCAAAGGGGAGGGCGGAGACCCTTCTGGAAGGTTCCTTTTCTCTCATTGGCTGCCTCCTGTAGACTCTTCTAGAGCCCATTAGAGATCTCCCCGTCTCTTGAATCCCACTAACTGGCTGACATAGATTCCTCTTCCAGTCGCTAGGTGGTTCTATATCAGTGTAAAACGTTGCGAGATATATGATAATTATCCTATTTCTTTATAGTATTATTTTTCTGTTTTTCTATAGAAAATAATTGAGTACAATTGTATGATAATTTCGATCGACAATAAAATAACAATAAATTATCCTAATTTCATAATTTTCAATAGTGTAAGTATTTTTTTGATTATTAAAATAGTTATTTCAAGAATTGTATTAAATTCCAGCAACAAAATTTAATAACAGCTTCTAGGGAGGGCAGCTACCCCACTGCCCCTTGCTGGGTACGCCCATGATAACACTACCATCCGCTGCAGAGATGGTAAACCATCTGTACACAGACTGGATATACAAAAAATTTGGATATTTTAGCTTAAAACTAACTTATAACTAAGAAACTTAACTAAAAGTATTTTTGAAAGAACAATTTTTAAAATCAGTTTTAGCATGATTTCCAATAATTATTTTCATTTTTTACACAAATAGTTTTATCTTTTATTTTAAAGTTAATGACTGCAGTTTTTAGTATATTTTTAAAGTTTTTAGTCTGTTTGTGAGTTCTGTTCAACTTGTTATAATAAAAAAGTTATGGTGTAATTGTTTGATCTGCGTCCAATTTCCTTTTGTACTTTTGGTAATGACAAGGTACTGACTCTAGTATTCTTATCTATTTCAATAAACTTATTTTTTAGTTCTATATAATGATAGTTTATACATTCTAGGTCATAATTTTCTCCAAAGGTAATTTTGTTTGATTGCTTGATCCTAATATTAAAAAAAAAATTATTATAAATTATTGTTAATTTATTTATGTGTGATTTAATTGCAGATCCCCATCCAATAATACCATATGTCTCAATACTATAATATATACCATACATAACCGTGAGGAGATTACTGCTTGATAATATTTTATTTAGTTTGAATAATACAAAAATAGTGTACTTCAATTTTTTAGTTTTGATATTTATGTCATAGTTCCATCGGAAGTGCTGATCTCTCTGTGTACCCAAGTACTTAGGATTACTTACTCTATTTAATATACAATTATTTACTATGCTGTCTATACAGTTTCCAAAAGTGATGCACACTGTTTTAAGTATGATCACTTAATGTATTAAGTGATAATACATTTGTATCTAGTCAGTATTTTATTTATCTAATAACATTTGTGTTTAAATACAAACAAAAAAACTACATACTTTGTCAACAGAGTTCAATTTCTAGATTTTTTGTTAGTAGTACCAGTTAAGACTAATGAGTACAAAGGGAATAATAGGGGAAGGGGTAAAAATGAGGGACATAATGAGTGCGAACAGAAGGGTAAAGCTTATGGCCATTAACTGCAGTCCCGAATGTACAACCATTAGGTGCACAGTTCAGAAATGCACTAACTGACTGGTGTCTTAGCCATCTCAACCACACTGGTACCTGAACTATGGTTAGTCAGAAAGTTACAAAACTGTCATTTTGTAAGTGTCCAAGCGAAATCTAAGGAAAATATAACTTTTAAAAGTATGTTACAGACTTATTTTTAATAGTTTTCTGGTAGGAATCACAAAGTTTTATATACAACTTTTAATTATAAATCATTTAAAATACAATGTCAGTTATCAGTTATTGGCTAAGCAGTGTGTTATTGGTTTTTACAAAGTAAAGTTATTACATACTTGAAAGATGGAAACATAAGTATTAGGTTTTTACAAAATAAAATCATTACAGACCTGGAGGATGGAAAATGTAAGTGTTTTATATAGGTTTTATAAAATATGGTAATTTTAATTAATTTATTGTACAGAATTTTATTTTTATAGCATTTTCAACCCATGGCCCGCCAAGTAATTTTGTGCAGTCTGATGGATTATAAATTTGTTTGTGTATATTTAAATTTAAACATTTAATGTAGAGAGGAGAATTCAACACAGAAACAACTGTTTATAAGAGATAGTATTCTACTTATGATTTTACCTACTTTTACACACACACACACACACACACACACACACACACACACACACACACACACACACACACACACACACACACACTTATACACACACACACACACACACACACACACACACACACACACACACACACACACACACACACACACACACACACACACACACACTTATACACACACACACACCAGTTTATATAATCTTGTAAAGAACCTGTGGAAAATATAAATACATTTTCCTTGTTAAAAATTGTATTTGTAGACCTCATGAAAACTTCATTCACAAAAGTTGTTGATAATTAGTTAAATGAACTTTTATTTCAAGTGTGTACCTTTTATTATTGTAAATTTTTTACTTCCGTTAACCAGAAAATTTACAACTTCCAAATACATTGATTGTAGACATTGTTGGGGTCCCTTCACAAAGGAGTTCTCACAGACAGGACATGGTTGGAGCTTTTGGGCAATGTAGCTAAGGGCCTAACACCTAATTATCAAAACATTGGTGAGTTTCAATAATTACACGTATTAGTTAATGTACATAATGTCTTGAGCTTCCATTTTTTTATAATATTGATTTGTAAAATTTATAAATTCAAGTTACCATTGAAGTTATGGATAATGTATTTACTCTTTCTCAGATTTCTTTGTTATTTATTCAGTTTGTTTGATTTTGGTTTTATGATTAGTAAATCCGGGTAAGATATACACACAATGGACATCGAAGGCACAGAAAGCTTGGCCCACAGTTTTGGATTCAGTACTCAAGATTGGCCAGTTACAGCTAATCAGAAAACATATCAGCTATGAACTTCATACAAGCTGTAAATTTGAGTCTAAAAACTACGCTTCAGCATTGGAAACAATGAACAGGCATGTTATCTAGTTTTTATTTTCTCAGCTGATGATCCACAGCTGGTTTTTGTTTTTGTTTTTTTTTTTACAAACAAAAATAAGTTTTTGCAAGTGGTTTTCTAATGTCAAACTATGATAGAATTAACCCTTTAGTCTTCTGACATGTCAGTATATAATTTATAAATTTTCTATAATTTTTTATGTTTATTATTGAGGTTGGACATTTTAAAAGATATTCCTTGATAACTTATTCAGCTTGCTGTGTTAAAGACAACAGTCTCTTGCCTACATGGCCTTCCACTTCAAAGCCCAATAAAACAATTTGGAAGTTTGTGGTTGTGAAATGTATCAAGTGTTTGTACAGTATTCATTCAGAAATTGTTGGAATAACAGGGAAAAATGCTTCAATTGAATGCTTCCAAGAACTATTGGGCTGAAAGTAACCCAAATTTGTTAGTTGGGTAATTGCAGACAATGAAGCACAGCTCTATGGATATTACCGAGAAACAAATGCTGCTGAAGTGGCCAAGTTTTCCACAATTGGAAAAAATGCAACAAAGCTGGTGATATATGCAATGTTGGCAGTTGCTCTCTCTGATTTTACTGGTATTGTGCACCACTAATGTGCCTCTAGCAAACGTTCAGTCAGTCAGGAGTATAGTGAAGTTCCGATTAACCATCAGTGTTGAGACATCCTGAGATGATTAATCAAATAGATTGATAACAGAAAACCCTTAAAATTGCTCATGAACAAAAAATAAAAAAATGTGTTTATGAATGTATATGTTCTAAAGTAATATAAAGTATAAGTGTTATAATCACTAATATTGGGAACTACATTTATATTGTTCTAATCGAATACCTCAATCATATACTGACACAGTTAAGCCACTACTCACTAGCAACAAATAACAGAAACAACACCAATCACTACAACTTCTGTAACTGCAATGTCTGTAACTGACAACATTAAGTGATTGTTTATAGTAAGTGATGAAATTGTGACTCACTCATCAATAAAACTAATATGTGCCCCATTTTGGCGTCAGCACCACTGAGCAATAAAGCCATTATTTTTTACTGCAATCTGGCTACTGAATGTATTGGGAGCAGTATGTTTATTTATTTATTCAACCAGTACATGATAATTTACAAACATAAAATAAAATTCTTAAACCCTACAGGGGGTAATTCCTGTATGTAGGCTGTATATAAAATATATGCTTAAAACTAGCAAATTACAAAAACAACTTAAAATTTAACGCTATAAAAATTAAAATATTTGAATTTCCATTGAAATAGATGAACAGATAAGTTGCTTTTACAAACAATTGCAGAAACACATAAAATGAATATTGTTTATAAGTATATGTAAATATATGATAATATGAATAATTCAACCATTAATAACCCGATTTAATAAAATCTTTTTCCTTGTTTTTGCACTTTGTGCTAATGATTTGAGATCACTTGGTAATAAATTGAAAGTTTTAATAGCCTTGATAAAACTGTTTTTGTCACTATCTTGAGCAGTAAAATGTATTTTACTAATAATTATTATTTTTTACACTTTTATTTTTTCATTACTTTTATTATTTCTCTAGAAGCTATCTATAAAAAAAATTACAATACAATAATGTTTAATTAATTTAATGAACTTTAAATAATGGACTGATGGTTAACAGAAACTGGCAGTTAAAATAATGACAACCCATTATGTGTAAAGTCACAAAAAAAGTCATTAGTAAAATGTCACTGTACTATTGAAGTATCCTTTAGAGTTTGTGCAAAAATATGCTTTTTTAGCTTAATATCTGTACTTTATGCCAGTTAGACTAGTAAGGACAAGAGATCAACATTAATGGTAAGGATAAAACAATAGGAATAACTGTAACTCCAATAAAGAACTTTGGGGCGTTTAGAGTTGCAGCAAAATTACCAGTATTTTAGTCACATTGACCACCGAGCCCTCGCTAACATACTTAAGAAAAAACCTGCATTCTGATGTGACAATAATTGAGTCCTCTACCACATACAGGGCAACAGCTCATTGTAATTCTCCATCATGAAATTTTCAGTCAGTCTGTGCCCCTGCAGTCCCTTTTTCCCCTGAAATAGCCCCTCTCAACTTCTACCTGTTTCCTAAATTAAAATTTCTGCTAAAAGAGAGCTCTCTTTTATTAAACCTGGTTTTATTAAACTGAAAATAACGAAGGTAATGTGAAAAGAGTTCATAACACCCATATGAAAAATATTCCAAGATTGCTTCCAAATGAGAAAACACTGTTGGAATTGGTGAGTCCATTTAGAAATATATACATATATAGCATATGTAAGTACTGTTATGAGTCCAGTCTTAGTACTTTTGTGTGGGTACTAACTCATTATGAATGTAATGTTTCTAGATATTGCTTCATTTTCTGAATCAAATATGTTAGTTTTGTTCACACATATGGGAATAGAGATAAGTGAACGTACTACTCTCGTCCTGCTATTTTCATCCATTAATCAATACATGTAGGTTTTCGGTTGATCTGAGGGGTACCTTTCCTCTATTGTGAAATAGGCTAGTTAATAAAGGCTTTTTCTTTTTGTTTACTTTTTATACTATCCTTCTCCAATTTGGTTAAAAGTTGGAGAACACATTAAAAGGGTTGTTAAAAAAGGAAAGGATATTTTGATCTGACAAGCCATTAAGATTCCCCATGCCACTAACATCATTTCATTCACCTTTCCACCCCCCACCCCTGCCCTCACTCGAAGCAAAGAGCGAGCCACTACAGTTTACTGTTTATTTTTGCAAATTTCAAATATGTGATAAAATTAAAAATCCTGCTAAGTGTGAGGTTCTTAGTAGAACGTGAAAAAAGGCTCGTAAAAAAGTTCATAGTGTAGGCTTTTTCGATGTGAAAAAAGTCCAACTTATTGTCCACGAACAAATAATCAAAGTTTATGGTAAACGTGAATGTCTTTCAGTGGAATGGCATATCTCCCGATACCCATAAAAAAAAAGCCAAAGAAATTTTTAATGCCAAGAAAGTACAATATTTTGGTATGAAAAAGATTTCTTACTCATCAACTATGTAACTAGAGGGGAGGTCATAAATGTAGCCACCTAGTGTTAGACCCTTCATCGACTACACTTCCCCATTCAAATAAGTCGTATGAATTGTTCTCTAGTGGCATTGTGATTCTTTGCGATAATGTATGATGCTGTTTTAACAATGAATTTGCTTCAGAAGTTTAAGTGGGAAGTTTTTGAACATCTGTCTTATAGCGTGGACTTGGCCCAGAGTAATTACCAGCTTTTCCTTAATTGAAGGATTTATTGGGCGGAAATCACTATGGAAGACATGAACTGAAAGAGAGCATTAGTGAGTGATTCAACCACTGGGTGGCAACTGAGTATACAGAAGGCACAGAAAAGCTGGTGAAACACTATAACAAATGTTTAAATTTGAATGTTGATGATGTAGAAAAATATCTAAGTTATCAAATGCATTGTAAAGTAAGTTTTGTTTTATTATCTTAATAAAAAGTGTCTGTAGATGAACAGCCCTTGCATAATTGTTAAAATACTGTTATTATGGCCATTTAGTATAATTAAATTGATACTTTAGTTGGTTTTATTTTCAAGAAGTTAACTTGTGTTTTTATAGAGCTCTGTTGAATGACATACAAGAGCATTATAAAGATCCTACTTCAAAGCCTTTTCCTCGGGATGATAGTCCTTTGCTTTTAGAAGTGTCAACATACTTGGACTGGGCTGGAATAAACAACCCGTATGCTAAGATCTATGTCACCACTAAGAATTTGCAGTTTTTCGCGTTGTTTACGTTCTTATTTACCATTGCTCAACTTGCTAAGCTCAGTTTCGTTAAGAATCTTGGTAAGTACCTTCCAACTTTGAATATTCTGAAACCAAATATTTTAACTGTTTTGTTCAGTATTGATGAAAAACAGATACTACAGTCGACCATAATAAATTCAAGTTTTTAATTCAAAATCTAAGATAGTGAAAGTTTTCTGTAGTTCCTAAATATAGAAAAATCATTAGTGAATTTTTATTTGAATAATCCTAAGTGAAATTTAGAAACAAAACTATTGAGGAATTTTGAAAGGATGTGTGATATTTGGTTTTTTCCAAAGGTCCATTTTATCCATTATTGTTTTATCCATGGCCCTACTTCAAGATTAAGAAGATGTTTATTTCAATTCATAATCTGGTGTTTGTGTTTGTGCATTTCCCTTTTTCAAGACATATCCTAGGTTCCTGATCTAAATGCCTGTTCCTACCTTCTCTGTTTCGGCTATTCAGTTGACAATAGTGGTAAATCACTCATGTGTTTTCCAAATCTTCTATCATGTGCTATATTTGTTAATGTTTGTCAAAAAATACTAAGAGTATAATGTGGGAAATAATAAGCCTTTTGAAAGGGTAGTGATGTAGCTTTACCAGGGCCCTGTTTCGCATGAGTTAACAGTTACATATTCAATAATAGAGTGTTAATGAACTTGTTAAAAATTGAAAGTAAATGTAATTGCAAAATGGTTCTGTTAGGAGTAAGGCCGATGCACCATTTGTTAGGAGTACGGGGTCCTTCGAATAATTCTTTTATCGGTGGTTCATTATAAAAATTACCTTTAATTATTTGATATGTGTTACCTTACATTTACCTTACAACTATTGTTGGTGGCAACCCCATAAATGAACACTACCTTCTTATGTGAAACAAAACATTCCCCAAAATATATATTAATCCCTTCAAACCAAAATAATAAAAAGGGGGAAGAAGTGTACGCTAATAATCGTCTACTTACTTCTAGCGCCGATTTGATTTGCCACTTCTCGGCACCGCCCAGTTGGAACAGAAAAGTCACACAGTCTTCACAGAAAAGTCACCCGGAGTAAACTGACTTTCCGGCCCCGCCGGAATCGACTGTTCTCGCCGTACTTCTTCCCTGTGCTTTTGTTTCAACTGCCGTTCTACATACCTTGTTGCTTATTGCAACAGGCAGCACGTCAGCAGTTTCGTAATTTCGCCTATGTTTTTTGTCAATAGTGTTCATTCTTTGGCTGTGATCTCATTATCATATTTAAAACTTAGTAACTAAAAATTAATATTTTTTTCTAAATCCTAACAGTTCACAGGCGCCTTGTTTAACTGCATATTAACAAGAGCATATCACCTGACTTCCATGACATCCTTACTGGTGCAAAGTGGACTGTTCTGCTTGCAACACGCACCCTTTCAAAACATATTTGATGTCCAAACATAAAAATTTCTTTTGAATCATATTCTACATATTTTTATCCACACTGTAAAAGGTCGAGAGGCATAAATAAAACTTTTGTACTTTTGGTGGTGTTTTCCTTAAAATGCTTTTGTAGAGGTCCATAAATATAAATTGTGTAACATTTTGAAAAACATTCTTGTTTTGATCCATAATAGATTTTTCTGACCTAACTTGTCAGGGGACATGATAACTCAAACATTTGAAGATGTCTGGTAGATCTACATAAACTCTTTATGTGGCAAAACTGTATTTTGTATCTATTATGTTAATGTAATGGTTAATAAAGGGATACAACACTAAATTTGTTGTTCATATATATATGAATGAATATCACTTCTAGTTTTTTACTGTTACTTGACATTAAATAGATAAAAAAATATATGTTCCTGGATTTCTGTCATTACAGAAAACATTTTTGGTGAATGGTTACATGTTTTATGATCACCAATAGACAGATAGGCATGAACACAAATTTATAAGGTCCTTATGGCATTGTTTGTGGACACTAAAGAGCTGTAAAGTTATTTGTTCCCTATAAAACTTTTTCTTGTAATATACTTATGTACGACTTTCGTTTTAGGTACACTGGTATGGAAGAAGACAGGAGACCCTTTGGATGGAGTTCCCTTGATTATTGGCTTACAGACTTTGTTCCGACAGTTTCATCCTGAGATACGCAACAACTTTCTAGTGTATATGGGACAATTTGTCAAGTCTCACATAGATGCCAGTACAGCGTAAGTTGTTTGTTGAAAGTTACTTATAAGGAATTTTTAAAATAATGTAAACCTCAAGTTATAGAACTCCCTACAGGGAGGTGCAGACTAGCTGCACCTATTGAGAGAATTTAGATGTCCCTCGTGGTACCCGAGTCTAACACACACTTACAACACTACACTTACGACTTTAACACTTTACATTCACTTATATTTAAGAAGGTGATAATAGTGCTTGAATAATGTGCTTTTTGCCTTAAAATAAAAATTAAAAAATCTGAAATTTTTTTTTATAAGAATATTGACTCTAGAAAAATGAATAATTACGGAACACTCAAGTCCATAGTAAATTATGTAAATCAAATAGGCGAAGCTTTGCACTTCCAGTGCTAGGCTGCATGCTGGGCCATATTACAAAAGGCTATAGGACCCATTTTGATTGATTTTGATGAAAAATTTTTAAAAAAGAAAAATGTAAAAGTCATGCAGTTCAGGTAAACTCTAGATACCAAATATTATTCTAATCTGTCAGTTTAGTTTCCAGCGATTGCCAACCATGTAAAAACCACTTTTTTAGATTGAGTAGATCTATAAATAAATGTATATAAATCAAATTCCTAAAATCAATTTAAAGAAAAATATCACAATACAGTTTATATTGTGAGAAAGTACAAACAATTTTTTTTTCAAAAATAGCTTTTATCAGTTTTAGTTATGTCAGATAATTTGTTCATCTGAACCCCAAACATCTAGTGGCCTATGTATACAGTGGTGTAGCTATAGAGCGGATTAACTGACAAATACCATGGGCATGCCAAGTTCAAGGCCATTAAATTTTGGAGGTTTTTTTTAAGCGATTAAAAACAAGACTGGAAAACCTTAATGTAATAATAGTTACTATTTCATAGTAGTAATAACAGTAATAAGTGAACATTTTTTGATAAAGTAATTATAACGAAATGTTAAAAGTACTTTATTTGTGTAAATTTGTATAGGGCTATTAATAACTTGACCTCAAAGTTTTCTGTGAATTTTACTTTTGTGTTTTACATTTCATTTACACTCTGGTGCAGTGGGTACATATGTAAATTTTAGAAAAAGCCTATATACCCTTTCCGAGATTAATGAGGGTTTTACACAAATGTTTACCCTTCAATTCAAGTTATACCACTGAAACTATAGTAGATGCCCTATAATTCGGTTTCAATTGCTTTGATCTCTGGGTAGATTGGCTGGCTATTTGAGCATGAGTCACATGTTCAACTGTGCTGGTACACCCTGTGTATGTGTGGTACATCCTTGTATAGGGATAATTGGTTTTATTGCTATTTGTTTGCTTCGTTTGATCATTAGGGGCCACCTATCGGTCATCCCCAAGGTGGCCATACTAGAGAGTGTGAACTGTATATATGTTATGTACTTAGTAAAGTAGCATTAAATTATTTCACAACCAGTAAGCGTAAGAAATGTATACTAGTCATACTGTAACTACAATAAAACGTACTTGCATTTAGCTCTCTTTTCATTTCTTGAGTTTTAAAATTGAAGCAGTAATTATTTTGTTACAGATCAGGGAAAGCGACTGAATTTTCTGCTGAAGTTATTAACACTTTAAAGTTCCTTACTAGCTTTGTAGAGCATTCAGGACTTCCAAGGACAGCTATCACAAAACATATTCCTGACCCGATATTAGATCTATACGACACGACCGTATAAACAAAGCAAATGGTAATACAAATTTTATTTATCTTCAGTTTTCAATAGAAGCAGATTTTTTTCATTTTTACAATAAACTATTTCGTACTTGTCAAGGTTATTGGGTGCTGTCTTTTTATTTGCACCACAAAAAAGGAGTGAGATGAGTTTTGTTCGAACTCATTTATCGTAGATTTTTTCAAGCCATTGTGAGGTTTGTTTTTCACTATTACACTGCACTTTAAATGGTCTAAAAATCAAACCCATACTCAGCAATAGTTGATTTAGCAAATTTTCATCGGGGCTGTATTGGAGCAACTATTAATACTGTGCACATTTTTGCATTTACTATCAATTAACTACGAACTGGGACTCGTTACCATGAGTTTGTAAAATATCAATTATTTTAGATTGTCTTTAATAAATTAGTAAATTATCTAGTAAAGGAATGCAAAACCATTTCCTTACTCAGCATACCACACTTTGTTTTTGATTGTACGATAATTTATTTAAGTTTGCAGAATTTATTATGTCACCATGAGGTAAAAAGCACACCTTCATATCCTAAAACCCAGTATACATGATTTTTCTGGGCTAAAATTATTTGCTTCAAGTTCAGTTTCTTAAATGTTGCCACTCCATGAATTGTTGCTTCGATTCTGGTGTAGGTTAAGCCACCCATGTTTCCTCTCATGTGACAATTTGGCTTTAAAAAGCACCAACATCATTGTTTCTCTCAAGGAAAGTCAACGCACTAACTAAACATTTGGTTTTATGCACTTCAGTCAATATTTTTAGTATCCAGTGTGAGCGTAACTTAAGATAATTTAAGTGTTCTGCTACAATTTTGTAAAGAATACTTCTTGAAACTTGTGGAAACTTATTAGATAAAGACAATATTATAACAATGTTCTTTTGAACTTTTTTATCAAGTTTTCAGTAATGAAAGAAGGTTGCCCACTATCACCACTAGGAATAACCTAATAAGCATTTGTGCTGCCATCTTTAAAAGCTCTAATAGTGCTTTAAGATATAAAAGCTTTAAAAGCTTTATATATCCTTACCATTCAATCGCTCATAGTGCACTTCACGGATCTCCTGATGAATTTCAGCTGCTTGCACATTAAGACAACAAATTTGTTGTCTTTTGCATTAAGACAACAAATCACTGTGTATTTCACAGTTAGGACACTCATTTGACTGAAGCATTTTAAATACAAACAGACATAAACACAGTCAAATGGTTCTGTGACGGCTAGCCAACAGATGCAGGCCAACAGTGGCAACCACAGCACTGTGGAGACCAAATTTCAAGGTGGTACCTACTTAAGAAACATGCTTTGTATTTGTAAAAAAATCATTTTTAACAAATTTCTCTAAGTAAAATTTGTGTAAAAAGTTTACATTTTTTAAATGAATATGTATAAAATGAAAATTTTAAAATATTTTGATTTTATAACAATCTTATATCGTGGAAAGAGCCTTGTAACCACCTGTAAAGTGAATGGCATTATTGTATTCAAAACATTAAAATATCTGCTCGGCGAATATATAGGGTAACACTAAAGTAATTGCTTTTTTTAATAAATAAAAAATATTTATCAAAAATTGTGATGATCAAACTCACTGTATTTTTTCATGTTTTATCGCAATAAACAAATTTATTTATTTTGTGTAATTTGCAATACAGTACAGGTGACTGTATATTGCTGTGCTTGTGTTCCTCTCTAGGGAAACTGAGGATAGCATAGAGCATATGGGGAAATCCACATATTTCTAAACACAGTGGTGCATCACCTATTGCAATGCTTGAGTCTACTGCGGAACTCTTTCAAATTTCACATATTCTGCTACATGTACAGGTATTGGTAAAATGCTACATGTAGCTACATGCTGCCTGTTGTACTCTATTTTAAAGTATTTTGTTACAAAAGAAGCAAATGATCGTAATTGTACAAATAAGTTATTTTGTCATATATTTATAGTGAATGTAAGGTCTTTTATACTTTTTACTTTGTTCTTTGGTTTTTGTATATAATTATAAATTTATGTAGTTTTATTCATGTATTCATACTATAATTTATTCTACTAAAATAAAGTTACTATTTACATACTGTAATTAGTAAAATTTCTATTACTTACATTACCTTTTTAATGTTTTTTCAAATTGAAAAAATGCTCCTTTCATGTAACTCATTCCCATTTATAATCAGGGGTCCTCTATGTATTGATATTTCAATGATAGTTCAGTTTTTATTTTGATTAATTGATGTAATAAGCTGGAAACTCATTATTTTGCACAAAAGAGATTAGTACAATATGTTGAGTTAGCACATTTTCAGTTTTACAGAAAACCAATTTGTGTAATTAATCAACAGTGATTGACACTGATTGAACATCTGCCACTGTAGTGGTTCAATATTTCATTGCATGGAGTTTTATGCTGACACATTATTATACAATATATGATTTACTTTGTGTAAGTTTTTACTAAACTCAGTGTGTTTACCTTACTGTTTGTAACAGTTTTAATATAGATAAAAACATGGAGAAATTGTTAAAACAAGTTTTAAAAAGTATATACCAAAAAGCAATATTATTGCTGTATATTGTGGTATCTATTACATGTGCCAACTGTGCCAGGCAGTTTTCCTTCCTTTCCATGAATATGAGTGAAAATCCTATTCCTTTTTTTTAATTTTATCATTACAATCTTAAGCTATTGCGTGAATAAGTAATGTATAATAGCAAGTATATGTAAACAACAGGTTATGAAGTCTAAATGATAATCTATAATAGGTTCTAACTTATAATAATTTTAGTAGTCTACTTGGTTAAATCGAGTGATTTCTATCAGCTAAGGTGTCTAATGTCCAATCTTGTACTACTAGACAAAGCATTTCCACATTAAAATGTTCATAGAGTCTCTTCTCACACTGTATTACATAGTCCTTGATAACGTCTTCCACTATTCAAGTCTGAATGCAAGTCATCATTTCTTTAGTACCATTTTGCAATATCATTGAAGAGACTATCAGGGATGACAAAAATGTTTAAAATATTATGTTCTGATGTACTGATGTATTGTTTAAAGAGCATCGATAGTGTTAAAACAATGGGGCAAAAATGTTTTTTTTTTAGGATTTCTAAAATAAGACTAAGATTATTTACATAAACATCGATGTTTGCTTGCCTTTCCTACAGACTATACTGTTTTTACTTTGCTGTACTAGCAGTCAGTAGAAGCCTTTCTATGTCATCAGAGCTCAGTTTCATATGTCCAAATAGTTCTAACGATTGTCAGACAACCTGTTAATGAAAATGTTTCCAGTGACATGACTGGAGAAATAGAAATTCTCTCAAAACATAGATGTTTTGTCTCATCAATGAGAAAATTTGTAAATTGATATCAAACTATATTCTACACTTTGTTTACTTTTTTCGTCATTCTTAAGTTGTCAGTAATTAATAATAAGCATGTATAGCAGAAAAGGCACAATTTTTTAAGTTCTTTGTGAAAATTTAACTTTGCCAGTTATTGAAAATGTACAATCTGACACCAGTCTGTAAACTTGAAGTGTATGTCTGTTACTGAAAAATTAAAAGTATTATTTCAGTTTCAAGATATACAAAAATATCTAGGAGAAATTGTAATATATTGTTATTTTAGCATCTTTTTAAATTGTTATAAGTTTATTGCTACTTTTATAGCTTCAAAACTCCCTTTTGAAATGAAAATTTATTTTTGTACTACTTTCCTTCAATACAGTTTACTTATGTATTTCTTTTTAATTACTGGTAGGGATTGCATGGACGTATAACTTATTATAAGAAATTAATGTTCCATTTATTAATATTAATTAATAATGTAGATAATTAAAAAAATTTTAAAACCATGAAAATAAGTACCATGAAAAATAAAAAAAAATCCAAACTATACATTAAGATTTTATTTAAATAACACGTTCTAAGTAAATACATTTCTTTTCTTAAAAATTTATAACAATATAACAAATGAATTTATAAAGAATTTTTATAAGCACTGTCTTTAAGTTTCAGTCCTTTAAATTTTTAATAGTGTTTGTTATCTACATGTAATAAAAATCAGGCATAAAAAACGGTCTTTCATAAATATTCAAGCTCATAAAATTACAAATTTTGAAGACTGGATATAAAAATATCAAGATTTTATTATTTTAATTTTCGACAGACATTTACAGGACTAGACAAAGTATACACACTAAACAAAGTACACTTAAAACACCTCCTGAGCAAATTTGGGAGGGGACCTCCAGATATCCTGGAGCCGAAATACATGGTCTGTCAGCACTCCAGAATATTTTAGGAATGGGTTCCGGTACATAGTTACGGTTCCCCAAACCCAAGTACCACTGGCAGCCGCCCTCTATGTACTCACAGAATGCAACCATTTGTTTCGATAGACCCAGCTATGGGCTCCGACACCCATAACTCAACATTCATGCGCTTGCCAAGCGCCTATAGGCTGCTCGGTTCCAGAACCTGTCCCATCAGAGGTCCTCGGCAGTGCTAGGCACACATCAGGTTCCACATACTTAGCCCCGCCAAAGGTAACTAAGCAGTATTGCCACTCCCAGACATAAAAGAACAAGTACAGCAAATCCCTAAATGTACGTATGTGTGTGTAAAGTGTTTAAATCGTAAGTGTAGTGCTGTAAGTGTAAGTGTGTGTTACACTCGGGTACCGCGAGGTTCGTCTAGGTCCTCTCATTAGGTGCAGCTAGTCTGCACCCCCCTGCGGGTGTGTATGTGTTTGTGTGAGGGAGTGTGTTTGTGGATGTTGTGTGTTGTGTGTATGTTGAGTAAATGAGTGAGAGTAGAATGAGCTAGAGGTATGGTGGGGACGCTAAGCCCATCAGCTGCTCATTTCAGCTGCCTCCGCCGGCTCGGTAAAAATAATTTCACTGAATGGGTATGATTGAAGAACATGATGAAACTCCTGGCGATACACAATATCGGGGGTGTTATGTTTTGGAAAGGATAGCAATGATGTCTCAAAGGTTGGCATTGGGGTACACCATGGAGGGATAAAACATTGAGTCCTCTCAAACACTGAGGGCAGCTCAATACCCAGGTTGTCAAAAACACAGGAAGACCTAATGCCAAGCGGAGCAGTAGCACGCGGACGAGATTCATATTGTCGGAGCAACTGATTATTGAAAACAATATCGTAAGCAGGGTGCCATGGCTTACATGATAAATTGCTTACGTAACTTACTTGCAACTGCTGTCTCCGTTGCGAGAGTGAAGGTTCACCAACTTCCGCCAGCATACTCACAATGGGACTAGAACGAAAAGCACCAGACGCAAGACGGATTGCGTGATGGACAGGATCTAGTATCTTTAATGCCGAAGGTCGCGCTGATGAATAAACAATGCTGCCATAATCAATTCGAGAACGAATGACCGCACGATAAAACATAAGCATACACGTCTTATCAGCGCCCCATCGAGAGCCACTAAGAACCTACAACATATCTCGAATTTTGTTACACGGGGCTTTTAAATCGCGTAGGTGAAGGTTCCACGATAATCTTTCGTCGAATATTACGCCCAGAAATTGAACTGATGGAGTAGTCCGAAGCTTTATGCAATCAAGGTATATCGAAGGTGACTGAATATGTCGACGGTGACTGAAGGCAATGCATTGAGTTTTGGCAGCAGAAAATTTAAAGCCTGTGGACCTCGTCCACGACTGTAATCTAATTATTACCAATTGAAGGGATCTTTCAGCTGTTACTATGTTTCTAGTGCTCACGTATATAGCAAAATCGTCTACAAATAGCGAACATCGGACAGGGGACTGTACATTAGAGGTTATGCTATTTATTGCAACTGCGAACAGGGTTACACTAAGTACACTCCCCTGTGGAACACCATTCTCTAAGTGAAAACGATCCGACATCGTAGCTCCAAGTCGCACCCTGAAATGCCTATTAGAAAGAAAATTATTAATGAAGTCAAGAATTCTGCCTTATATTCCCCATGATTTTAAGGTATTGAGAATTCCTCTTTTCCACGCCATGTCATATGCCTTCTCTAGGTCGAAGAAAACAGCCACAAACGTACGACGCAAGAGAAAAGCATTTTGGATTGCAGACTCTAATAAAACTAATTGATCCATAGAAGATCGTCCCTGTCTGAATCCGCACTGATCTTTAGATAGTAGGTTGTTTGTTTCCAAGTACCAAACAAGACGACGATTTACCATTTTCTCTACCAGTTTGCAAAGAACGCTGGTAAGGGAAATAGGACGATAGCTACTTGGTTCAGTTTTATCTTTGCCTTGTTTAACAAGAGGAATTACTACAGCTTCCAACCAAGCATCAGGAAAAGTATGCTCTACGAATATTCGATTGTGTATGGCAAGAAGTAAAAGCCTGCCTGATGTTGGAAGATTTTTAATCATGGAGTATACAAGGTTATCGGGACCTGGAGTTGAATCTGTTGTGGATGACAGTGCAGATTCCAGCTCCTGCAAAGTAAACGAACTATTCAAAGGACAATCAAAAGATGGACCGACGGTGAACGGCACTGTTTCTGCTGCAATTTTGTATTTACAGAAGGCATTGTTATAGGCAGAGTTAGCAGAATATCTTGCAAAAGAAGACCCCAAAATATTCGCGACATCGTAACAATTTGAAATTAATTTTCCATTGTTTTGTTTAAGACCCATTAAGTGAGTGGATGGTAAAGGACCTGAAACAGAACGAAGTTTTTTCCAAACAACAGATGTAGGCGTTGTCCTAGATATTGTTCCTATATATTGGGTCCAAGAGTCTTTTCTACTCTGCCTGAATATTCTACGAGCTTTGGCTCGTAGAATTTTATACTGTTCAAGATTGTCATCCGTCGGGCTTTTGTTGAATCTCCTCAGAGCTCTTCTACGTTCACGAATTGCTACCTTACATTTCTTGTTCCACCAAGGAACAGGTGGACGTGGTGGATGTGTGGAGGTTTTAGGAATAGTTTCCTCTGCTACACGTAAAACGTTTTTTGTGAAGTTATCCACTATGGTATTTATACAGCTATTATCATCAATGTCTGGTGACACAAATCTGTTTGCGAATTCCTCCCAATTCGCCTTTTTTTAGAATCCAACGCGGCATTCGTTCATTCACTTGGGAGAAGTTGCAAAACGAAATATTAATGGGAGTATGATCGCTGCCATATAGGTCAGACAATACCGACCATTCAAATTTTGTTGCCAGACGTGGACTACAAAATGTCAAACCTACAACAGTCCACCCGCCAGAAGACGCTGATAAATGAGTAGGAGAACCGTCATTTAGAACGCACAAATCCAAATTAGACCTGATTGCTTCAATTCGTCTTCCCCTAGAGTTACACGATAACGAACCCCAGGAGGTATGATGACCATTAAAATCACCTGTAAGTAAAATTGGTGGTGGCAACTGAGATATTAAATCATACAATTCATTATTTGAAAAATCGGAACTCGGCGGCAAGTAAAGGCAGCAGATGGTAAGTTTGAATGGGACGGTAGTCTGTATCGCAACAACTTGTAAAGGTGTTATTACATTAACAGGGACGTATTTGATAGAGTTATGAGCTAGAATGGCTACGCCACCTTTCGCTCTTTCCTCCGTGATGAAATCTTCCCTGAAAATGGAATAACCCCTAAAACTAAACGAGTGAGATTCATGTAGATGCGTCTCTTGAAGACACATTACTAAAGGTGACATATCTCTCACGAGAACTTTCAAATCTTCAATATGGCTTCGTAGCCCATTTATATTCCATTGTATAACGTTATAGTTGATTGAATTTGCAGGCATTGATATATGAATAAATGACTAATATATTGTAGGGTTTACCTTGGCTTTGTCATTTATATCGTTAATATCGTTGATGGATTTATCGGAGTCCAAGGACATCGAATCACTACTGTGATAGCTGATGTCTGACTCCGAAGAGTGTTTATAGTTTAAAGGAAGCACATTCGAAGGTGCTCCCTTAGAATTTTTAATTTTTTTACTTTTAATCTTGGTGGTGTTTTCCTGACCAACAACAGCTTTTTGGACAGTATTTGGTTTTTTCAGAAAGTACTTAAGATCAACAGAGACTTTTGTACTATTTCCTTTCCGACTTTGTGGCTTGGTACACAATATTTGGTCGGAAGTAGGTGGATTTAATATCGGAGGTACAGATTTTGCTGTCTTAGGCAGTAATTTTATAGTTGGTTTTTCATTTCGGATGGGTTTCACTTCTTTAGTGGCGCAATCAGACGATTGAATACCAGACAGTTTTGATTTGTTGGCTATAGGAGTGGTACTCGTAGAAATTAAAGTTAATAGCTGAGCTACTTGTTCGGATAATGCTTTGACGGTTTTGGTCAGTTCTTCACAATTTGAGCATGTTTTCTTGCTACTAGAGGTGACCGAAGCAAACGATTTGCCCTCAACGATTCTGGAACTTTTGAATGCTTTCTTAGCTTCAGAAAATGACACTTTATCCCGTGCCATAATAGTTAAAATTGCTTTCTCATCCTTAAACTTTTGACAGTTGAAGGAACGAGCCTAATGGTCCCCACCACAATTGGGACACTTTGGGTCTTCTGTGTAACTCTCACTACCATGGCCACTGCAACCACAATTCCCACACACCTCAGGCTTCCTGCACGTAGAACTGACGTGTCCAAAGCCCTGACACTTGAAGCATCGCCTTGGGTTTGGCACGTAAGGACGAACAGAAAGCCGTTGGTATCCAGCAAAAATGTAGTCCGGAATACTAGGTTTGCCAAAAGTCAGAATTAGTGAAGAAGTAGGTACCTTATGGCCGTTCTCGTTTCGCATTATACGAAAAACATCAATAACCGACTCACTAGCTAGCTCAGACTTAATTTCTTCTATGTCTACGAGGAGCAGATCTTTGCAAGTAACCACACCTTTTGCAGAGTTCAAGGTTCTGTGGGGCTCCACAGAAACCTTGATTTTTTCGAAAAAGGAAGTCATTTTTAACAGCAACAGACTTTGCTTGTCGCTACTGGTCTGTACTAGCAGCGTCCCGTTTTTTAACTTCTTTATAGAAGGTACGGGACCTGCTCTACCCACAATTGCTTTGTTTATGAGGAAGGGCGTCACCTTAGACCGGTCGGATCCTTCCTATGTAGATATTAGGGATGGATTAACTCCCCAAACGAAGAGGTTAAATTTTCATGTGCCTGTGGAAAAAAATTTCTCCGAGGGAAGAAAAAAATCAAACAGAAAATCCATCTGGACCAGCCTGAATATTCTTACAGCTTTGGTATCATTCAGTGGAATGCAAGATCCTTGAAAAGTAAGACACTAGATATCAGACACAAATGCCAAAATAATATGTGGTCAGAAAGCTTCTCTGCCACAAAACGATAGCTTTCATCCAAGAATCGATAATTTAAGTGATCAATTACTCCCGTGAAACTAGAAGAGGAGGTGGAATTGCAGTATGTTTGTTCATAAATCTTCACTCGTGAGCAATGCTGTCAAGCTTTCAACAGGCCATCTAGAAGCAATCTTTACTGAATATACCTTAACAAATCGTTTAGAACAACTATCATAAATTTATATATTTCCGGCTGAGGAGTAACCCCTTCCAGAACTGGAGAAGATTACTCCACAAACATAGAACTTTCTAATAATTGGTGATCTTTATTTTGTTTTGTTTTAAATTTAGATAATCACTCCTGTTAACTAGTTTTAAGTGTTCCTCTTTTCGGACGGTTTATATTGTTTAAAATTTTTTTTTCTTTTTAGAAACGTTATTTAGTTTGTAAGTAGTGTTAAGTTTATTTTTCCAATTTTTTGTACTTATCTGTTTAGGCAATAATCGCCTCAATGTGCTTTTCACCTAAAAAAAAAAAAAAAAAATTCGAAGCACTCCAGTTGGAAAAAAGGACCTGATTATCAAAATGGACAAATAGTTTATAAGTGGATCCAGAAATAAAAAATGATTCTTTGCAACAGAACAAGAATTTTTTAAAATTTATAAAATTAAAATATTAAAAAAATATTAATTTTATTTAAAATATTAGCATTAAATTAAATATTTGTTTTGCTTTCAAATTTTTATTTCTATTAATCCTTCTTTATTAAGTTTATATATTTAAATGTTATCTAGTTTTAGTGGTTATAGTGTTTTAGTTTTTAGTATATTACTAACAGTGTTTAGATTTAGTTCCCCCCCCCATGTTAGATATTTTGCTGGACGATGATGATATCCTTCATGTGCTTTTTGCCAAAAGCCGTATTAAAGAGAAAAAATGCAACCTACTAATCACCAAGCTCAGGATCACTCAGAGCAATTGATCTCTCACTTGTGACCGCAAAGCTAGCTCTTTTCGTGGAGGACTGGTGTGTAAGACCTGACTTGGGCAGCAATCACCTCGTTACAGTATACTACAAGATATGACTCTCAAGAAAAGCCATAGAGGGTTAAGACCTGAAACTGGAAGCATCTTCTTCTTTTTCCAATGGCTCCTTTTGGTTCACACCATTTTGGATCTTGCCTCCCAATACAATCCAGGAAAGTCCCTTCGTCTCTGCTTCCCTCTATCCAGGCCCTCGCAGATCAGTAAGTGATCCTTGTCCATAACATACACTTCTTTTGAACAAATCTTGCACTTGTCCTGAAACTGGAAGCAGGAACTGGATAAAGATGATTTTTGGATTCAAATGAACTTGTGAACATAGAACAACCAATTGAGGCTGCAGTAGAAGCAAGTATATTGAAGATAAAAACTAGAAGATCATGTTTATTCTTATGAACACAAACTCAAAAAAGAAAGACAGAGCCTGAAGACTGGATGAAGAGGAGAGATACGGAGAGCAGAAGCACATACAATTGTGAGAGTGTATGTCAAGAATTCGTCAGATCTATAAACTCTTAACACATTTACAGCAGCAGCTTGGAAAAGGTTCAAAAGCATAGAAGGAATATATAGTGCCAGAATTAACCATCATATCTCCATAAAACCAGATTGTAAAAGAAGACAAGAACATGGCAAACAGTTTTAACTCGTATGTAGAGACATTAACTCTAGCAACATCTTATCCTAAAACTTTAATTTGAGAAGAACAATAAATTTCATGAAACAGTGACACATTATGTCTAAGTAAGGGAATATCAGACGTTCCTTAATGATGAGTGAACTTTTGAAGCAATATTTGAAGTGTGAATTTCTGCCCTGGGAGAGGATAACATTCACAACTCCATACTCACAAACCTTACTGCAAAACTTCTTGATTCAGTATTGTCTCATGTCATCTGTGTTTGGTGCAGTGTGGTAGTGTACTAGAAATTGGCGACTACAGGATCCATCTTAAAACCCAAAAAAGATCCCACATTGCCAAATTCCTACAGACCAATATCACTGATATCTTGCCTCGGAAAACGCCGGCGGAGGCAGCTGATGGGCTTAGCGACCCCACTATACCTGTAGCTCATTCTACTCTCACTCATTTACTCAAAATACACACAACACACACTCACACAAACACTTACACACCCGTAGGGGGGTGCAGGCTAGCTGCACCTAGTGAGAGGACCTAGACGAACCTCGCGGCACCCGAGTTTAACACACACTTACACTTACAGCACTACACTTACGATTTAAACACTTTACACACACGCGTACATTTAGGGATTTACTGTACTTGTTCCGTTATGTCTGGGAGTGGCAATACTGCTTGGTTTCGTTTGGCGGGGCCAAGTATGTGGGACCTGATGTGTGCCTAGCACCTGATGGGACAGGTTCTGAACCGAGTAGCCTATAGGCGCTTGGCAAGCACATGAATGTTGAGTTATGGGTGTCGGAGCCCATAGCTGGGTCTATCGAAACAAATGGTTGCATTCTGTGAGTACATAGAGGGCGGCTGCCAGTGGTACTTGGGTTTGGGGAACCGTAACTTTGTACCGGAACCCATTCCTAATGATTCTGGAGTGCTTGACAGATATACATTTCGGCTCCAGGATTTTGGAGGCCCCCCCCCCAATTTATTGGGGATTCTCGCTTTAGTTCGAGTATCCTGGCTGCTGGTGACGTTTAGGTGCACCCTGTACCATTTCTTCGAGATATCAACATTCGTGGAATCGCTCGGCAACTAAACTATGGAAAATAAACCTAAAATAAACGCCAAAACTTCGTTAAAGAGGCCTCGTTCGACTATGTCGGGTAGGTCTGTTGGTTCAGTAGAGAAGGATGAAGGAGATGGGTGCTGTACCTCAGCTCCCATCCCCTAGATTCTTTATATTTAAAAAAGTCAGGAAGGATCCGACCTGTCTAAGGTGACGCCCTTCCTCATAAACAAAGCAATTGTGGGTAGAGCAGGTCCAGTACCTTCTATAAAGAAGTTAAAAAACGGGACGCTGCTAGTACAGACCAGTAGCGACAAGCAAAGTCTGTCGCTTCTAAGTATGACTTTCTTTTATGAAAAAATCAAGGTTTCTGTGGAGCCCCACAGAACCTTGAATTCTGCAAAAGGTGTAGTTACTTGTAAAGATCTGCTCCACATAGACATGGAAGAAATTAAGTCCGAGCTAGCTAGCGAGTCGGTTATTGATGTTTTTCGCATAATGCGAAACGAGAACGGCCATAAGACACCTACTTCTTCACTAATTCTGACTTTTGGCAGACCTAGTATCCCGGACTACGTTTTTGCTGGATACCAACGGCTTTCTGTTCGTTCTTACGTGCCAAACCCGAGGCGATGCTTCAAGTGTCAGGGCTTTGGACACGTGAGTTCTACATGCAGGAAGCCTGAGGTATGTGGGAATTGTGGTTGCAGTGGCCATGGTAGTGAGAGTTGCACAGATGACCCAAAGTGTCCTAATTGTGGTGGAGACCATCAGGCTCGTTCCTTCAACTGTCAAAAGTTTAAGGACGAGAAAGCAATTTTAACTATTTAGGCACGGGATAAAGTGTCATTTTCTGAAGCTAAGAAGCGTTCAAAAGTTCCAGAATTGTTGAGGGCAAATCGTTTGCTTCGGTCACCTCTAGTAGCAAGAAAACATGCTCAAATTGTGAAGAACTGACCAAAACCGTCAAAGCATTATCCGAACAAGTAGCTCAGCTATTAACTTTAATTTCTACGAGTACCACTCCTATAGCCAACAAATCAAAACTGTCTGGTATTCAATCGTCTGATTGCGCCACTAAAGAAGTGAAACCCATCCGAAATGAAAAACCAACTATAAAATTACTGCCTAAGACAGCAAAATCTGTACCTCCGATATTAAATCCACCTACTTCCGACCAAATATTGTGTACCAAGCCACAAAGTCGGAAAGGAAATAGTACAAAAGTCTCTGTTGATCTTAAGTACTTTCTGAAAAAACCAAATACTGTCCAAAAAGCTGTTGTTGGTCAGGAAAACACCACCAAGATTAAAAGTAAAAAAATTAAAAATTCTAAGGGAGCACCTTCGAATGTGCTTCCTTTAAACTATAAACACTCTTCGGAGTCAGACATCAGCTATCACAGTAGTGATTCGATGTCCTTGGACTCCGATAAATCCATCAACGATATTAACGATATAAATGACAAAGCCAAGGTAAACCCTACAATATATTAGTCATTTATTCATATATCAATGCCTGCAAATTCAATCAACTATAACGTTATACAATGGAATATAAATGGGCTACGAAGCCATATTGAAGATTTGAAAGTTCTCGTGAGAGATATGTCACCTTTAGTAATGTGTCTTCAAGAGACGCATCTACATGAATCTCACTCGTTTAGTTTTAGGGGTTATTCCATTTTCAGGGAAGATTTCATCACGGAGGAAAGAGCGAAAGGTGGCGTAGCCATTCTAGCTCATAACTCTATCAAATACGTCCCTGTTAATGTAATAACACCTTTACAAGTTGTTGCGATACAGACTACCGTCCCATTCAAACTTACCATCTGCTGCCTTTACTTGCCGTCGAGTTCCGATTTTTCAAATAATGAATTGTATGATTTAATATCTCAGTTGCCACCACCAATTTTACTTACAGGTGATTTTAATGGTCATCATACCTCCTGGGGTTCGTTATCGTGTAACTCTAGGGGAAGACGAATTGAAGCAATCAGGTCTAATTTGGATTTGTGCGTTCTAAATGACGGTTCCCCTACTCATTTATCAGCGTCTTCTGGCGGGTGGACTGTTGTAGATTTGACATTTTGTAGTCCACGTCTGGCAACAAAGTTTGAATGGTCGGTATTGTCTGACCTGTATGGCAGCGATCATACTCCCATTAATATTTCGTTTTGCAACTTCTCCCAAGTGAATGAACGCCTGCCGCGTTGGATTCTAAAAAAGGCGAATTGGGAGGAATTCGCAAACAGATTTGTGTCACCAGACATTGATGATAATAGCTGTATAAATACCATAGTGGATAACTTCACAAAAAATATTTTACGTGTAGCAGAGGAAACTATTCCTAAAACCTCCACACATCCACCACGTCCACCTGTTCCTTGGTGGAACAAGAAATGTAAGGTAGCAATTCGTGAACGTAGAAGAGCTCTGAGGAGATTCAACAAAAGCCCGACGGATGACAATCTTGAACAGTATAAAATTCTACGAGCCAAAGCTCGTAGAATATTCAGGCAGAGTAGAAAAGACTCTTGGACCCAATATATAGGAACAATATCTAGGACAACGCCTACATCTGTTGTTTGGAAAAAACTTCGTTCTGTTTCAGGTCCTTTACCATCCACTCACTTAATGGGTCTTAAACAAAACAATGGAAAATTAATTTCAAATTGTTACGATGTCGCGAATATTTTGGGGTCTTCTTTTGCAAGATATTCTGCTAACTCTGCCTATAACAATGCCTTCTGTAAATACAAAATTGCAGCAGAAGCAGTGCCGTTCACCGTCGGTCCATCTTTTGATTGTCCTTTGAATAGTTCGTTTACTTTGCAGGAGCTGGAATCTGCACTGTCATCCACCACAGATTCAGCTCCAGGTCCCGATAACCTTGTATATTCCATGATTAAAAATCTTCCAACATCAGGCAGGCTTTTACTTCTTGCCATATACAATCGAATATTCGTAGAGCATACTTTTCCTGATGCTTGGTTGGAAGCTATAGTAATTCCTCTTGTTAAACAAGGCAAAGATAAAACTGAACCAAGTAGCTATCGTTCTATTTCCCTTACCAGCGTTCTTTGCAAACTGGTAGAGAAAATGGTAAATCGCCGTCTCGTTTGGTACTTGGAAACAAACAATCTACTATTCAAAGATCAGTGCGGATTCAGACAGGGACGATCTTCTATGGATCAATTAGTTTTATTAGAGTCTGCAATCCAAAATGCTTTTCTCTTGCGTCGTACGTTTGTGGCTGTTTTCTTCGACCTAGAGAAGGCATATGACATGGCGTGGAAAAGAGGAATTCTCAATACCTTAAAATCATGGGGAATATAAGGCAGAATTCTTGACTTCATTAATAATTTTCTTTCTAATAGGCATTTCAGGGTGCGACTTGGAGCTACGATGTCGGATCGTTTTCACTTAGAGAATGGTGTTCCACAGGGGAGTGTACTTAGTGTAACCCTGTTCGCAGTTGCAATAAATAGCATAACCTCTAATGTACAGTCCCCTGTCCGATGTTCGCTATTTGTAGACGATTTTGCTATATACGTGAGCACTAGAAACATTGTAACAGCTGAAAGATCCCTTCAATTGGTAATAAATAGATTGCAGTCGTGGACGAGGTCTACTGGCTTTAAATTTTCTGCTGCCAAAACTCAATGCATTGCCTTCAGTCGCCGTCGACATATTCAGTCACCTTCGATATATCTGGATGGCATAAAGCTTCGGACTACTCCATCAGTTCGATTTCTGGGCCTAATATTCGACGAAAGACTATCGTGGAACCTTCACCTACGCGATTTAAAAGCACGGTGTAACAAAATTCTAGATATGTTGAAGGTTCTTAGTGGCTCTCGATGGGGCGCTGATAAGACGTGTATGCTTATGTTTTATCGTGCGGTCATTCGTTCTCGAATTGATTATGGCAGCATTGTTTATTCATCAGCGCGACCTTCGGCATTAAAGATACTAGATCCTGTCCATCACTCTGCAATCCGTCTTGCGTCTGGTGCTTTTCGTTCTAGTCCCGTTGTGAGTATGCTGGCGGAAGTTGGTGAACCTTCACTCTCGCAACGGAGACAGCAGTTGCAAGTAAGTTACTTAAGCAATTTATCATGTAAGCCATGGCACCCTGCTTACGATATTGTTTTCAATAATCAGTTGCTCCGACAATATGAATCTCGTCCGCGTGCTACTGCTCCGCTTGGCATTAGGTCTTCCTGTGTTTTTGACAACCTGGGTATTGAGCTGCCCTCAGTGTTTGAGAGGACTCAATGTTTTATCCCTCCATGGTGTACCCCAATGCCAACCTTTGAGACATCATTGCTATCCTTTCCAAAACATAACACCCCCGATATTGTGTATCGCCAGGAGTTTCATCATGTTCTTCAATCATACCCATTCAGTGAAATTATTTTTACCGAGCCGGCGGAGGCAGCTGAAGTGAGCAGCTGATGGGCTTAGCGTCCCCACCATACCTCTAGCTCATTCTACTCTCACTCATTTACTCAACATACACACAACACACAACATCCACAAACACACTCCCTCACACAAACACATACACACCCGCAGGGGGGTGCAGACTAGCTGCACCTAATGAGAGGACCTAGACGAACCTCGCGGCACCCGAGTGTAACACACACTTACACTTACAGCACTACACTTACGATTTAAACACTTTACACACACATACGTACATTTAGGGATTTGCTGTACTTGTTCTTTTATGTCTGGGAGTGGCAATACTGCTTAGTTACCTTTTGGCGGGGCTAAGTATGTGGAACCTGATGTGTGCCTAGCACTGCCGAGGACCTCTGATGGGACAGTTTCTGGAACCGAGCAGCCTATAGGCGCTTGGCAAGCACATGAATGTTGAGTTATGGGTGTCGGAGCCCATATCTGGGTTTATCGAAACAAATGGTTGCATTCTGTGAGTACATAGAGGGCGGCTGCCAGTGGTACTTGGGTTTGGGGAACCGTAACTATGTACCGGAACCCATTCCTAAAATATTCTGGAGTGCTGACAGACCATGTATTTCGGCTCCAGGATATCTGGAGGTCCCCCCAATTTTTTTTTTTTTTTTTTTTTTTGTGGTTTTCGCTTTAGTTCGAGTATCCTGGGCTGCTGGTGGTCGTTTGGGTGCACCCTGTGCCAGTTGTTCGAAAAATCTGCATTCATGAATCGCTCGGCAAAACAAACCATGGAACAAAAAATACAAAACGCCAAAAATGTGTTAAAGAGGCCTCGTTCGTCTACGTCGAACAGGTCTGAGAGTAGCAGTGGGAGTATGGACATCGAAGAAAAGGAGATGGGTGCTGCAGTTGTTCAGCTCCCTTCTCCTAAATTTTTAGTTTTTAGAAATTCTGAGGAAGGGTCCGACCTATCGAAAGTGTCTCCTTTCCTCATAAACAAGGCTATCGTTGGAAGAGTAGGTCCTGTAGCGTCTATTAGGAAGCTACAAAATGGTACGCTGTTAGTTCAGACTAGTAGCGACAAGCAGAGCTTGTCGCTCCTAAAGATGTCTTCCTTTTTTGATCGGATCAAGGTTTCTGTGGAGCCCCACAGAACCTTGAATTTTGCTAAAGGAGTGGTAACGTGCAGAGATCTCCTCCACCTAGACCTTGAGGAGATAAAGTCTGAGTTGGCATCAGAGTCAGTTACGGATGTTTATCGCATTCTGCGTAATGAAAATGGAAAAAAAGTACCAACTGCTTCCCTCATTCTGACTTTTGGTAAACCCACAATCCCGGAATATATATTTGCCGGATATCAAAAGCTTTCTGTTCGAGCTTACGTTCCAAAACCGAGAAGATGCTTTAAGTGTCAGGGGTTTGGACACGTGAGTTCTACATGCAGAAAGCTCGAAATATGTGGTAATTGTGGTTCGAATGGCCATGGTGGTGACAATTTCACGGATGACCCAAAGTGTTCCAATTGTGGTGGCGATCATCCGGCTCGTTCCTTCAGCTGTCCCAAGTATAAGGACGAGAAAGCAGTTTTGACTATCATGGCAAGGGATAAAGTTTCATTTTCAGAAGCTAAAAAATATTCAAAAGTTCCAGAATAATTGAGGGTAAGTCGTTTGCGTCGGTCGCGTCTAGTAGCAAGACCTCATGTAGAAATTGCGATGAACTGACTAAAACTGTTAAAGCACTGACTGAGCAAGTAGCTCAGCTGTTATCCGTAATTTCAACTGTTACCACTCCTGCTTCCAGTACATCTGATCGATCTTTGTCTATCTCTTCAAAAGAAAATCAGTCGAATATCTCTAAAAATCAAGCTCCAAAGTCACTTGTGACTAAATCTTCAAAACCTACTCTTCCTGAAGCAGTTCCATCTGCTTCAAAAATGATGATCTGAACTAAGTCACAAGTGGTAAAACCAACAGTAAAGTCTGTTTCTCCTGGACTAGCTTACTTTTTAAAAAAATCAAATACATACCCACCAGTAGTTGGATCTAAGGATGCGGATAAAAAATTGGTTAAAAATACCTCTAAGCAAGTTAAAAAAACTAAAACTAAAACTGAAACCGTTTCAAAAGCGACTTCTGCCAAAACAAATGTATCTACAGAGTCCGACATGAATCACAGTAGTGATTCGATGTCGGTAGACTCTGATAAATCAAAAGTAGTAAATGACAAAAACGAACAGAACCCGCTGCTATATTAATTTATTTTATTTCAATGTCTGCATTTCCAATTAATAACTATGTGATACAGTGGAATATTAATGGGATAAGAAGCCATATGGAAGATCTCAAAGTTCTTGTGCGAGATTCATCTCCTCTAATAATGTGTCTCCAAGAGACGCACTTGCATGAATCCCACACCTTCAATTTTAGGGGTTATTCTATTTTCAGAGCAGATTTCGTCACTGAGGAAAGAGCCAGAGGTGGCGTAGCCATATTGGTTCACAACTCTGTCCAGTCCATATCTGTCAATATAATAACTCCTTTACAAGCTGTTGCCGTTCAGATTACCGTTCCATTCAAAGTTACCGTCTGTTGCCTTTACTTGCCACCTAGTTACAATTTCCAACATCATGAAGTATATGATTTAATATCTCAGTTGCCACAACCGATTTTATTGACAGGTGATTTTAACGCTCACCATACTTCATGGGGTTCCTTATCCTGTAACTCAAGGGGAATACGAATCGAAGGAATACGGTCAAACTTAGATTTGTGCCTTCTAAATGACGGTTCTCCGACTCATTTATCAGCATCTACTGGCGGATGGACAGTTGTCGATTTGTCATTTTTTAGTCCAGTTTTGGCAACAAAGTTTGAATGGTCGGTGTTACCAGATCTGTATGGCAGTGATCATAATCCCATTAATATTTCATTTTGTACTTTACCTCATGTGCAACGACGCCTGCCGCGTTGGATCCTTAAAAAGGCAAATTGGGAAGAATTTACAAAAAGATTTGTATCACCAGACATTGAAATGAACTGCATTAACACAGTGGTTAAGAAATTCTCCAATACGATTTTAAATGTAGCCGAGGATGTTATCCCTTAAACATCCGCATACCCACCACGTCCATCTGTTCCTTGGTGGAACGAGGACTGTAAGGAGGCTTTGCGTTTACGCCGAAAAGCACTACGGATATTCAACAAAAGCCCGACAGATGAAAATCTTGAGCGTTACAAAATCCTTCGAGGTAAAGCTCGAAGAATTTTTAGACAAAGTAGGAAGGAATCTTGGTCGCAATATATCGGAACATTATGTAGAACAACGCCAACATCTGTCGTCTGGAAGAAACTGCGCTCTATATCTGGCCGTGTTCCATCCACGGAGTTGATGGGTCTTAAACGGCCGAATGGAGAGTTAGTTTCTCAGTGTTCCGATATTGTAAATTTATTAGGATCATCCTTTTCTAGCTATTCCTGTTCTACGGCGTATAACGCTGCTTTTCGTAAATACAAAAGTGCAGTGGAACCATTGCCGTTCACCATCGGTACTTCTGACGAGTCTCCTCTTAATAGGCTGTTTACTCTGCATGAGCTGGAATCCGCACTGTCTTCAACGAAGGACACTGCTCCCGGTCCTGACAACCTCGTATATTCCATGATAAAAAACCTTCCAACGTCAGGTAGGCTTGCCCTCCTCGAGATATACAATCGTATATTCGATGAACATATTTTCCCTGACGCTTGGTTGGAAGCAATAGTAATTCCTATTCTTAAGCCAGGTAAAGATAAAACTGATGCAAGTAGCTATCGTCCGATTTCTCTTACCAGCGTTCTTTGCAAGCTGGTAGAAAAAATGGTAAATCGTCGCCTTGTTTGGTATTTGGAAACCAACAATTTACTTTGCAAAGACCAGTGCGGCTTTAGGCAAGGACGATGTTCTGTGGATCAATTAGGATCTTTAGA
The DNA here is from genome assembly GCA_022606455.1 of Callitettix versicolor. NCBI lineage: Eukaryota > Metazoa > Arthropoda > Insecta > Hemiptera > Cercopidae > Callitettix > Callitettix versicolor. Next base: position 49,005,872 of record CM040186.1, read on the forward strand.
ATCTGCAATACAAAATGCGTTCCTCTTGCGTCAAACACTAGTAGCTGTTTTTTTCGACCTAGAGAAGGCATACGACATGGCTTGGAGAAGGGGAATTTTGAGCACATTAAAATCATGGGGTATACAGGGCAGGATTCTGTATTTTATCCAAAACTTCCTCAGTAATAGGTATTTTAGGGTGCGTCTTGGTAGTACGCTATCAAATCGCTTCTACTTAGAGAATGGTGTTCCACAGGGGAGTGTACTTAGTGTTACTCTGTTTGCTATTGCAATCAATAGCATAACGTCTAATGTACGGTCCCCTGTCAGATGTTCTCTCTTTGTAGACGATTTTGCTATTTACGTAAGCACCAGAAACATGGCAACAGCTGAAAGAACTCTTCAGCTGGTAATAAATAGGTTGCAGACCTGGACGAGAACTACTGGCTTTAAATTCTCCGCTGCTAAAACTCAGTGTATTGCTTTCAGTCGCCGTCGCCAGATCCAGGCTCCGTCGTTATATCTAGATGGTATACAGCTTCGGACTTCTCCATCCGTTCGATTCTTGGGTCTAATACTCGACGAAAGGCTCTCGTGGAGTACCTTGCCGTAATTACCTTGCCGTAATTCGTTCGCGAATAGATTATGGCAGCATTGTTTATTCATCTGCTAGACCATAAATTTTAAAGAAACTAGATCCCGTCCATAACTCTGGAATCCGTCTTGTTTCTGGTGCTTTCCGTTCAAGTCCCGTTTTGAGTGTTCTTGCCGATGCTGGCGAACCATCACTCTCTCGTCGGAGACAACAGTTACAACTGAGTTATGTATGTAATTTATCATGTAAACCGTGGCACCCTGCTTATAATACAATTTTCCACAATCAGTTGCTGCAACAATATGAATCCCGACCGCATGCTACTGCGCCTGTTGGCGTTAGAACATCCCGGTTTTTTGAAGACTTGCGTATTGAACTACCCCCAATGTTTGAAAGGTCCTTTTGTCTTGTCCCTCCATGGATAATCAATATGCCGACCTTTGATTTCTCCTTGTGTACATACCTGAAAGACAACACTCCTAACATTGTGTATCAACGTGAGTTTTCTCGACTAACTAATTCATATCCATCTGCTAAACTTATTTTCACAGATGGTTCAAAGATGAATGATAATGTTGGGTGCGCGTTTTATTTACTGGACGAAACATATAATTATGGATTACCCTCAATTTGTAGTGTCTTTACGGCCGAACTCTTTGCCATCTTAAAGGCTCTGAACACTATTGAATTCGATTGTTCGCATTTCGTAGTTTGTTCTGATTCAAAAAGTGCCCTCCAGGCAATCCGAGATATGTATTCGGTAAACTCTCTGGTTCAAGATATTCTGTGCTCTGTCCATAGACTTGAACTACGAGGTGCAAGAGTATCATTTATCTGGATTCCTGGTCACTGTGGAATATTTGGAAACACTGTAGCGGATAATGCGGCAAAGGAAGCAACTTTTCTTCCGCCATGCACTCAACGTGTAATCGTGTCTGACTTTCTTTGTCACGTAAAACATTTAATTCATCTACAGTGGGAAAATGAATGGGCAGCTACAAGCAGTAATAAATTGAGGGTAATTAAAAGTACAGTTCGTCCTTGGGGGTCGTCAATACATGCAAGTCGCAGAGAAGAGGTGGTGATCACCCGCCTTCGCATTGGTCACTCCATGTTAACGCATGGATTTCTGATGGAACGCGGGGACCCACCTGAATGCGAATTCTGTAGGGAAACCTTCACAATTAAACATATACTGCTCGATTGTGATGGTTTTCAAAATGTGCATGTTATGTGTGGTCTGAGCAACTGTTTACAGACGATGTTGGGAGATAGTGCCTCGGCCGTTGACCAGGTTCTAGACTTCCTTCATCGTCTGAATGTTTTAAATAAAATTTAATTTATATAGTTGTTATTTCTTGTGTTATATTATTTATTTATTTTATCTAAAAACTTTATTTCTGTTATGTTTATGCATAGTTTTACGAATTGTTATTAAATTTTATTCATTATTTATTGTTATTTAGTTCTTAAGAGTAATATATCTATACCTGTTATCTAAATTTTTAATGTATTTTTACTGTTATAGTTTGTTGTTGTTGTTTTTGTTGCTTTTTTCTTAAGTAAAATTTTGTTTAATTTTTTTTTATATACTTTCATTTTTCGTGACGGCGAAGATAACCTAAACGGTTTTTCGCCGGAAAAAAAAACCAACTCCTAAATTTTTAGTTTTTAGTAATCAGGAGGAAGGAGCAGATCTCTCAAAGACATCGCCCTTTCTCATACAGAAAGCAATATTAGGTAGAGCAGGATCTGTAGCTTCTATCAAGAAGCTACAAAACGGAACTCTATTAGTAGAGACTAAAAGGAGAAGCAGAGCCGCTCGTTACTTCAAATGACCTCCTTTTTTGAAAAGGTCAAGGTTTCTGTGGTGCCCCACAGGTCCTTGAACTCGTCAAAGAGGGTGATTACTTGTAGAGATCTTCTGCACATTAGTCTCGAAGAAATTAAAACAGAGCTAGCATCGGAGGCTGTTACGGATGTGACACTTATACTGCGTAATGACAATGGGCAGAAAGTACCTACTGCCTCGTTAATCTTGACTTTTGTGAAACCGACAATACCCGAATACATCTATGCTGGATACCAACGGCTTTCAGTGCGACCATATGTCCCAAACCCTCGACGTTGTTTTAAATGTCAGAGCTTCGGTCATATGAGTTCCTCTTGCGCAAAGCCAGAGGTATGCGGCCAGTGTGGAACGAAAAGCCATGGTAGTGATGGTTGCAAGAATGACGCCAAGTGTCCAAACTGTGGGGGCGATCATCCTGCTCGATCGTTTAGCTGCCCAAAGTTTAAAGAAGAAAAGGCTATCCTTGCTGTCATGGCCAAGAATAAACTTTCGTTTTCGGATGCAAAAAAAAGGTTTAAGGTTTCCCAGTCCGCAGTCGAAGGCAAGTCATTTGCTGCTGTTGCATCCAGCAATAAGCAGTCATCCTGTGCCAATTGTGCCGAGTTAACAAAAACTGTTAAAATATTAACCGATCAAGTAACTCAGCTTCTAGCTCTGTTTTCCTCTGGTTCTGCTCCTGCTCCTGCTTCTCCACCAGAGAAGAGCGTTTCTACAGTACCATCACGTAGTCCTGATAAAACAAAAACTTCAACAACAACCGATGCAAGTCAGACTATAAAAAAGGCTGTAAATAAAAAACCTCTTCTGTCTAAGTCACAGGTACTTAAGCCTGTTGACAAGAAGATCACTCCTGGCCTGGAATACTTTCTGAAGAAGAAATCGAATACTGCTCCTCCGTCAGTTGGTTTAAAAAATAAAAAATCTAACATTGCAGGAAACAAACCTGTTAAAAAAATAGAAAAAAGTCTTAAAGGAGGTCCCACTGGTAAACCTTCACAAATTAAATTAAAAAAATCATCTGACTCGGACATCAGTCACAGTAGTGATTCGATGTCCGTGGATATGGATAAACCGGCTGTATGTACAACTGACGAAGCTAAATTAAATCCTACCATATACTAGTCATTATATTTCTTAATTTTCAATGTCAACGCCTTCCATTTATAACAACGTGATACAGTGGAACATTAACGGAGCCAAAAGTCATATTGAAGATTTAAAACTTCTTGTACGAGATACGTCTCCATTATTCATTTGCCTTCAAGAGAAGCACATTCACCAATCGCACACTTTCAATTTAAGAGGGTATTCTGTTGTCAGGGCCGACTTCATAACGGAAGAACGAGCGAAGGGTGGGGTAGCCATACTCGCTCGTGACTCTATTGATGCCGTTCCTGTGGACATAATAACTCCTTTAGAAGCTGTCGCAGTTCAGACTACCGTACCATTTAAACTTACCATATGTTGCATTTATTTACCGCCTAGCTATGCTTTCCAAAACAACGACTTAGTTAACTTATTAATTCAGTTACCTGTCCCCTTTCTATTGATGGGTGATTTTAATGCTCACCACACATCGTGGGGCTCTACTACATGTAACTCACGAGGAAACCGAATTGACAATATAAGGACTACATTAGATCTATGTCTTTTAAATAATGGTTCCCCAACACACTTATAGTCTTCTACAGGTGGTTGGACAGTCGTTGATTTGACCTTTTGCAGTCCAATTTTGGCAACGAAGTTCGAATGGTCGGCGATGTCTGATCTTTACGGCAGCGATCATACTCCGATTAATGTTTCACTTTGTACATTCTACCGTCCGAATCAACGCCCTCCGAGGTGGATTCTACAAAAGGCACAGTGGGTGGATTTCACCGAGCAATTTGTATCACCTGACATTGAAGATTTTAACTCTATTAATGAAATAGTACAAACTTTAACTGAAAATATTTTAGTTGTAGCACATAAAACTATTCCTCAAACCTCGACACATCAATCTCGTCCCCCCGTTCCTTGGTGGACTGAGGACTGTAAGCATGCCTTGCTTTTACGTAGACGAGCTCTAAGAAGGTTCAACAGACGACCAACGAATGAAAATCTTGAGAGGTATAAAATTCTCCGAGCTAGAGCTCGTAGAATATTTAGACAAAGTAGAAAGAATTCTTGGACCCAGTATATTAACACAATATCAAGAACAACACCAGTATCAACTGTTTGGAAGAAACTCCGTTCCGTTTCTGGTTCATCTCCATCAACTCCCTTGATGGGCATCAAATAACGGAACGGAATAATAAGTTTTTATCCTCGAGATATTGTTAATACATTGGGTTTATATTTTGCAGATTATTCTTCGTCTACTTCCTATAGCAATGGTTTTTGTTGTTTCAAAAATACTCGAGAAGCAATGCCATTCGTCGTTGGTACGTCTGTTTCTCCTTTGAACGCGCCCTTCGCAATAGAAGAGCTGGAATCTGCACTGTCATCCTCTTCAGATTCAGCACCAGGCCCTGATAACCTTATATATTCCATGATTAAAAATCTTCCAACATCGGGGAGGATTTCCCTCCTGAAGATATACAATCGTATGTTTGAGGAACACTCTTTCCCTGATGTTTGGTTGGAAGCAACAGTGATTCCTATTCTTAAGTCAGGCAAAGATAAAACTGATCCAAACAGCTACCGCCCTATTTCCCTTACAAGTGTGTTATGCAAGCTAGTGGAGAAAATGGTAAATCGCCGTCTTGTTTGGTATTTAGAAAATTAGAATTTACTCTCTAAGGACCAGTGCGGTTTTAGGCAAGGGCGATCTTCCATCGATCAGTTAGTTTTATTAGAATCTGCAATCCAAAATGCCTTTCTGTTACGTCAAACACTTGTTGCAATATTCTTTGACCTAGAGAAGGCATATGATATGGCTTGGAGAAGAGGAATACTAAATACATTAAAATCATGGGGTATACAAGGTAATATACTAGGTTTTATTAAAAATTTTCTCTCAAACAGATATTTCAGAGTACGCCTTGGATCTACATTGTCAGATCGTTTTCGGTTAGAGAATGGCATCCCGCAGGGAAGTGTACTTAGTGTGACCTTGTTTGCCGTTGCTATCAATAGTATAACTACTAATGTGCGGTCTCCTGTTCGCTGTTCTCTATTTGTGGATGAATTTGCAATTTATGTTTGTGCTAGAAGTTTGGCCACAGCTGAAAGAACACTTCAGCTTACAGTAAATAGATTGCAGTCATGGACGAATTCTACTGGGTTTTAATTTTCTGCCGCTAAAACTCAATGTATTGCCTTCAGTCGCCGTCGACAGATCCGAACTCCTTCAATATTTCTCGATGGTACAGAAATTCGGACCATTCCATCTGTTCGATTTTTGGGGTTAATATTCGACCAAAGACTATCATGGAACCCTCATTTGCGTGATTTAAAATTACGATGTAACAAAATTCTCGATATGTTGAGGGTGCTTAGTGGTTCTCGATGGGGCGCTGATAGAACTTGTATGATGATGTTTTACCGTGCGGTGATTCGTTCGAAGGCAAAGGAAGCAACTTTTCTTCCGCCATGCACTCAACGTGTAATCGTGTCTGACTTTCTTTGTCACTTAAAACATTTAATTCATCTACAGTGGAAAATGAATGGGCAGCTACAAGCAATAGTAATAAATTGAGGGTAATTAAAAGTACAGTTCGTCCTTGGGGGTCGTCATTACGTGCAAGTCGCAGAGAAGAGGTAGTGATCACCCGCCTTCGCATTGGTCACTCCATGTTAACGCATAGATTTCTGATGGAACGCGGGGACCCACCTGAATGCGAATTCTGTGGGGAAACCATCACAATTAAACATATACTGCTCGATTGTGATGGTTTTCAAAATGTGCGTGTTATGTGTGGTCTGAGCAACTGTTTACAGACGATGTTGGGAGATAGTGCCTCGGCCGTTGACCGGGTTCTAGACTTCCTTCATCGTCTGAATGTTTTAAATAAAATTTAATTTATATAGTTGTTATTTCTTGTGTTATATTATTTATTTATTTTATCTAAAAACTTTATTTCTGTTATGTTTATGCATACTTTTACGAATTGTTATTAAAATTTATTCATTATTTATTGTTATTTAGTTCTTAAGTGTAATATATCTATACCTGTTATCTAAATTTTTAATTTATTTTTTCTGTTATAGTTTGTTGTTGTTTTTTCTTAAGTAAAATTTTGTTTAATTTTTTTTTATATACTTTCATTTTTCGTGACGGCGATGATAACCTGAACGGTTTTTCGCCGGAAAAAAAGTTTTAGTTTTAGTATTAGTTTAGTATAGTATTAATAATGTTTAGTTTTAATTTCCACCCATCCCCAATGTAGAACATTTTGCTGGACGGCGATGATAGCCTATATGTGCTTTTCGCTAAAAGCTGTATCAAAAAAAAAAACTTTTAGTTTGTAAAGTGTTATAGTTTTTTATAATATTTAGATTTAGTTTCCCCCCACCCACCAATGTAGGATATTTTGCTGGACGGCGATGATAGCCTTCATGTGCTTTTCGCCAAAACTGTATTAATAAAAAACCTTTGGATCCAACAGTGCTCCCAGGAATCACCCTGGATCCAAAATTACTTTTGCGAACCCAAATAGAGAATGTCTCCAAGAAATGTTCGAACAGATTAAACCTGTGAAATCTGGAGGCTAGCAGAACCTGGGGCGCTGACACTTTGATGTTGAGACACCTATATATGGCTTTTGTAAGATCTAAAATGGTGTATTTAGTGGAAGTTTGGAGTTCTGCAGCGAATACGCACTTAAATAAATTAAAGCCCATCCAAAATTCGGCTTTAAGAATCTACTTAGGATGGTCAAGAACCACTCCTACAAATGGAATGGAAATAGAGTTGAATGTTGAACCAATCGAGATTCTTTTTGAGAGAATGTTGTGGCACAAACATATAAAAATCCTATAATTTCCTCATCAAGTTTCTGCCATTGAACCAGAAAAGCAAACACTTCTTTCATCACTGCGTATTTTCCTTCATCGAAATCCTGCCTGAGAAAATCCCAGTAATGAACCAAAAACCTCCTTAGACCTTCTGCCCTCCTAATTAACATTAGACTGCCTGATAGTGTTACAAAGAGAGATCTTTGTGAAGTGCAGGTAGCGGTGTTGTTGCAATCGTTCTCACCTAGGGAAGCTCCCACAGCGCAATGTGACCTTGTTCGATATAGCAACCAATAGTATTACAGGTAATGTGCAGTCCCGTGTTCGTTGTTCCAATATTTGTTGAAGATTTCACCATTTATGTGGCTACAACTGAAAGTTTAACAATGGGTGAAAGTTCCCTCCAGCTGATAGTTGATTACAGTCATGGGCAAGATCAACTGGTTTGAAATTTTCTGCGTCCAAAACAGTCTACAACGTTCAGTCGCCATAATCGGATTCCTAATCCCGTTATATATTTGGATGTTATGCAGTTGTGAACTGTTACTGCTGTTCGAACTAAAATTGCGCTGCAATAAAATTTTAGATATATTGAAGGTTCTCAGTGGTACACAGTGGGGCGCTGATAGGATTTGTATGCTAAGATTTTATCGTGCGGCAATTCGTTCGCGAATTGATAAATGGCAGTATTGTGTATTCTTGTGCATGACCTTATGCATTAAGGAAAGTATATATTAAATTTTGCGTCACGACGATGATGACCATCATTGTTTTTCGCCGAGAAATAAAATTAAATCTTTACAGGCTCATTTGTAGGGTACACGGAGCATAAAATTTATTTTTGGAAAATGACATGCTCAGTGCAGCTATGCACGTTGTCAACTTCTTGCATTCCAGAATGTTAGTCGTAGAATTTTTTTTTGAATTTTGATTTTTTCAATTATTTTATTTTGTACGGTTAGATTTTTGTTGGAGTGATTGTTTTAACCTTGCAATAGGCGCACCTTTACCACCACTACATGTAGTTGAAAGTTGTAAGTAGTTCGAAATAGTTTACAAAATTTAAATATGATTTTTGACGGAGTGAAGCGAGGTCTCAACTTTCGGTATTTTGTTTGAGTTTGGTTTGTTACGCAGTTTTTGTCAAATGCATTGATTGATTGTTTTGAAATCTGATATGAAGGTACCTTGTATGAAGCCTGAACGATATATATGTATGATTTTTTCCTATTCACTTTGCACTGACGGATTAATAAGATTTTGTTGGTGGAGGCCCACAATGATTCAACTTACAAGAGGACCTCAATGAGGGATGAAAATTGTTGAAATAATAGCTTCAAAAAGTAGCACTTAGGTGTTTTCAGACTTAAAAACAGATACATAAGTGTAAAAATTTACTCCATTAAAGAAAATCACTTAATTTTTTTTAGATTCCTATTTTACAATTATTATTATTATTATTTGCAATGCCACTCTCATTTTGAAACAAAAGTTGTACTAAAGAAAACATGTTTTCTCTTCTTTCCCTTCTTCTTAATATTCCTATCCTTATTTTTTGTACGTATAGCCGCATTTATTCCCGTTGCTTTATTCTTACTTTAACGCTGATCCCTCGTCCTCTTTAGTTTTGATCAATTTTAAAGTCGACAAAAATCTTTCTACTGTTGCAATTAACGCAGGATGAGAAGAGAGATCTAACATTACATATTAATCCTGTTCTCACCCCCCTCCCAGTACAAGCGTTACAAAGTACACAAACGCATGTACGAGACTCGTATGTACATACGGACAAAATTTCATGTATGTGCAAAGTTGAGATTGGGATAATGTGAGGGGTTTTGGAACTCTTAAATGCCTCCTTGACCCTTTTCCTTGAAGCAACGCATATACTTCCATTTTATGGACGTAGGATCTTTTACATTTTCTTATTTTATTTTATATTTTGTTTGTTTCGCTCCTTTATCCTTCTTTTGATCCGTTTTTGGTTTCAAAATTTACAACCTCTGACTTAACGATGACGAATGTATGCAGTTTTGACCAAAAGCATTGACTAATTGTTTTGAAATTTGGTACGAAGGTATCTTGTATAAAGCCCGATCAATGAAAATTATATTGTATAGTATTTATTTAAGAAGACTAATTTTGTATCAATTTCATTTCAAATTGATATTGATTTATCCACGTGCATGAAAATAAAATGGCTTGAATAAAGTTATCAAAGTGATATCATCAGTGTTTGACGAAATGGACACCCTAGTTCGTGTCAGCAGTATTAATTCAATTATTCCCCAAAGCGTTGTAGAAACAATAATTCGAAACTTTGTCCACAATTATTACGGCAAGTTTTGTTAATGTATAATTGTTAGCAAGAGCCGAGAGTAAGGTTTTAAATTAAATACTGGCAGTTAACAAGTTTAGAATATGGTGCTGCAGTGGGACTGGGGTCAGAGAGTAAAGAGTGAATACTACAAATGATCAAAGTTCAGCAGTTGAATGTAGCCATTAATAGTGAATTCCCATCGTAAAATGAGTACAGTTGTGACTATAACACGTTTCTTTGGTTAAATGTATATATATTTTAAGTAAGAAAACCTATAAAGATAGGGTATTGACAAAACTTAATGCATGACAAAAATTCAACGGTAGTTTTTTAATAAAAATCCAACGGTAGTACTGTACTAAAAACATCCAAACGTTAGTACATAATTTAAGAAAATCGGTAATAGTACAGTACTAAAAACTTTAAAAGGTAGTGCTCTACAGTAAAAATATAACGTAATACTGTATTGAAAAATTTAACGTTAATACGTTACAACAATATAATGATAAATCTTAGTTTTTTTTTTTAAATTGTTACACTACTGCAATTTTCTTTGTATATACATAGGGTAAAGTAGGGTAAGATGACGAACTCTGTTTTTCTCCAATTCAGTCAAAGGTAGCAGCACCTAACACTGTCGGAGACCCCTGTCGGATTGTTACTGAAGCTCCTATATTTTATACTAGTTCAGTGAGTGTAGTGTGCAGTGGCAAGAGGAATTTGATTTTTCAGTGTTGTTGTGTATATTTTGAACTCTTCAAGTTAAGGAATTGTACAAATACGGTTAGTTGTTGTTTCTTTATGAAATATCCTCAAAGCAGATATAATAACGTAACAAATTATGTGCAGTTTAGGTCGTTTTCGGTGAGTTAAAGTAGTAATATACAAATTTAAAAACAAAATGATGATATGGGGTAAGGTGACGAACGTAATGCGGGTTAGATGATGAAGAGTATTCCATTTCGTCATCTTACCCGACATGGTAATTTTTGTATCTTACCTATCTTTTATTAATTATAATAATCATTTAAACAACATTAAATTATTTCAATATTAACATTATAGTGATATGTTGTTAAGTATTATTGTTATAATAATATAAGACCATTTTAATATTTTTATTGCTTCCTGTCCTAATTTAGATAGGCCAAGCTAATTTTTTTATGTTTCAGGATTTCTACCGCATCATGCATAGAAATTATGTTGGAAAAACTGAAGGAGGTAATTGGAAAAAAGAATCTATGACTCCAGCTCTTACGGAAGTAAGAAATAAGACCATAAGCCTAAGTGCTGCAGCACGAAAATATAATTTACCTGAGGCAACACTTAGGCGGTATTTAAAAAAAAAGCTTGATCCTAATGGAGAAATCGTAAGTTACATGTCTACGTGTTTTATTAAATTTTTATTATTTAATAAAATTACTACATACCTTTTTAAAAATGATTTTAATGTTTCGATTTTTGTTTTAGGAGTTCCCCAAAATTTAGGAAAATTTAAAAATACATTTGGTGATGCCCAAATTGAAGAGCTCCGAAAATATATTTTAGACATTGATAAAAGAGCTTTTGGACTAACCCATAGGCAATTTGGATCGTTCTGCTACTTGTATGCTGAAAAATTGGGGCTAAACCACCAATTTAATTCCGATAAAAAAACTGCTGGTAAAGATTTTATGAAAACTTGTAAACTGTCAATGAGAAAACCGGAGGCAACGTCAGTTGCTAGGCTAATGGCTTTTAATAAAGTAAATGCCGGCAATTTTTTTTTAAACACTTAAAGAATTAAGACTGAAATATTCATTTAAGGTACAAAATATTTACAATATTGATGAAACGGGATTTTCAACCGTTCCAACAAAAACCCCCAAGGTGATTTCGCTGGTTGGTGCTCGCCGAATTTTAAAAGTTTAATCTGCAGAAAGATGAACGACAGGTACTGTTGTATGTGGTATGAGTGCTGTTGGGACTTATATTCCACCTTTTCTTATGTTCCTAGAGTTACAATTAATCCTGACTTTTTGATCGGAGCCCCTCCTGGCACGAAAGGAGTAGGATGGATAGGCCATGGTAGTGATGGTTGCAGGAATGACGCCAAGTGTTCTAACTGTGGGAGCGATCATCCTGCTCGATCGTTTAGCTGCCCAAAGTTGAAGGAAGAAAAGGCTATCCTTACTATCATGGCCAAGGATAAACTTTCGTTTTCTAATGCAAAAAAAAGGTTTAAGGTTTCCCAGTCCGCAGTTTAAGGCGTAATTTGCTGCTGTTGCATCCAGCAGTAAGCAGTCATCTTGTGCCAATTGTGCCGAGTTTACCAAAACTGTTAAAGTATTAACAGATCAGGTAACTCAGCAGCTAGCTCTATTTTCGTCTTGTTCTGCTCCTGTTTCTTCATCCAAGAATACTGTAAATTCAGTTGCTGTTAATCTTATTGTAGCCAAAGCTTTCAACACCTGATGCAAGCCAAACCACCAAAACTATCACAAAAAACATTGTTTTATCTAAGTCAGGTACTTCAGCCTGTTGACAAAAAGATCTTGCCTGGTCTGGAATATATTTTGAAAAAGAAAGTGAGCCGGCGGAGGCAGTTGATGGGCTTAGCGACCCCACCATACCTCTATCTCATTCTACTCTCACTCATTTACTCAACATACACACAACACACACCCGAAGGGGGTGCAGACTAGCTGCACCTATTGATAGGACCTAGACGAAACTCGCGGTACCCGAGTCTTTAAACACACACTGATACTTACAACAATACACTTACGATTTAAACACTTTACACTCACACTTATATTTAGGGATTTGCTGTTCTTGTTCCGTTATGTCTGGGAGTGGCCGATACTGCTTGTTATCCTTTGGCGGGGCCAAGTATGTGGGACCTGATGTGTGCCTAGCACTGCCGAGGACCTCTGATGGAACAAGTTTTGGGACCGAGCAGCCTATAGGCGCTTGGCAAGCACATGGGTGTTGAATTATGGGTGTCGGAGTCTATGATTGGGTCTATCGAAACAAATGATTGCATTTTGTGAGTACATAGAGGGCGGCTGCCAGTGGTACTTGGGTTTGGGGAACCGTAACTTTGTACCGGAACCCATTCCTAAGATTCTGGAGTGCTGAAGACATGTATTTCGGCTTCGGGATATTGGAGGTCCTCCCCATTGGGGATTCTCGCTTTAGTTCGAGTATCTTGGACTACTGGTGATGTTTGGGTGTACCATTTGTTCGAGATATCAACATTCATGAATCGCTTGGAAAAAAACCATGGAAAATCTAAAACGCCAAAAACTTGTTAAAGAGGCCTCGTTCGACTACGTCCAACAGGTCTGATAGTAGTACTGGGAGTGTCAACAATCTGGGAGACAAGGAAATGTGTGCTAGTACCCTTGAGGTCTCATCCCCTAGATTTTTGATTTTTAAAAATTCTGAGGATGGGAAAGACCTGTCCAAAATGTCACCCTTTGTCATTAACAAGGCTATTGTGGGTATAGCAGGTCTCGTGGCTTCCATTAAGAAGCTACAAAACGGGATGCTGCTTGTACAGACGAACAACGACAAGCAAAGCAAATCGCTATTGACAATCACATAATTTTACGAGACGGTCAAAGTTTGCGTGGAGCCCCACAGATCATTAAACACGGCAAAGGGAGTGATAACATCCAGGGATCTCCTCAATGTGGAACTAGAGAAGATCCAAGTCAGAGCAGAGAAATCTGTAATTGATGTGTCGCATTATGCGCACTCAAAATGGGCAGAAAACACCTCATTAATCTTAACTTTCGGAAAACCTTCAATACCAGATCACATAACAGCCGGGTATCAACGGCTTTCAGTAAGGCCCTACGTCCCAAATCCTAGACGATGCTTTAAGTGTCAGGGCTTTGGGCACGTTAGTTCAACCTGCAGGAAGCCCGAGATATGCGGAAATTGTGGTTCTAACGGCCATAGTATTGCAAAGAACATCATAAATGTCCTAACTGTGGCGGCGAGCACCCAGCTCGTTATTTTAATTGTCCCAGGTTTAAAGACGAGAAAGCTATTCTCGCTATCATGGCAAAGGATAAAGTCTCCTTTTCCGAAGCCAAGAAAACATTTAAGAACTCCAGAAAAATAGACGAAGGTGAATCATTTGCTGCTGTGATATCTACGTCTAAAACATCTTGCGCCAATTGCGAGGAGCTTAGAACACCGTGAAGGCATTGTCGGAGCAAGTAGCTCAACTGGTAACTCTAATTTCTCGTGGCATCACTCCTGTTAACATGTCTGAAACAGCTAATCTCTCTTTGGGTAACTCTATGATCTCTACTAACGAAAAGAACAATCCTTCTATATCAAAATTGTCTGGTCTTCAACCGTCAGATTGCTCTGCTAATGAAGTGAAACCCACACGCAATGGAAAACCAACTATCAAATCACTTGTGCCTAAGACAGCCACATCTGTACCTCCGAAAGTAGTTGCAACTATTTCTGACCAAGGAATGTGTACCAAGTCACAAGTTCAGAAAGGAAATAGTGAAAAAGTCTCTGTTGATCTGAAGTACTTTTTGAAAAAACCAAATACGTGCCCAGCTGTTGTTGGTGAGAAAAACACCAAGATTAAAGGAACTAAAAATAATAAAATTAAAAATTCTAAGGGAGCATCTTCGAAGTCTTTGTTTACAATATAAACACTCTTCGGAGTCAGATATCATTTATCCCAGTAGTGATTCGATATCCTTGGACTCCGATAAATCCAACGTATAAGTATGGATTACTCTCAACTTCTAGTGTCTTTACAGCCGAACTTTTTACCATCTTAAAGGCTCTAAATACTATTGAATTCGATATTTGCATTACTTAGTTTGTTCCGATTCAAAAAGTGCCCTCCAGGCAATCCGGGATATGTAGGCCCTATTCGGTAAACCCTCTGGTTCAAGATATTCTGTACTCTGTCAATAGACTTGAAGTACGAGGCGCAAGAATATCATTTATCTGGATTCCTGGTCACTGTGGAATATTTGGAAACACTGTAGCTGATAATGCGGCAAAGGAAGCTACTTTTCTGCCGCCATGCACTCAACTTGTAATCTTGTCTGACTTTCTTTGTCACGTAAAACATTTAATTCTTCTACAGTGGGGAAATGAATGGGCAGCTACAAGCAGTAACAAATTGAGGGTAATTAAAATTACTGTTCGTCCTTGTGGGTCGTCAATACGTGCAATTCGTAGAAAAGAGGTTGTTGCACCTCTTTAAAAACCGCCAATAAAAACCGCCTTCGCATTGGCCACTCCATGTTAACGAATGGATTTCTGATGGAACGTGGGGACCTGCCTCGGTGCGGTTTTTGTAGAGAAATCATCACAGTAAGACAATATTGCTAGTATGTATTCAGATTCACCAGTACGTATTGCTAGACTGTGATGGTTTCCAAAATATACGGCGTGTTTGTGGTCTGGGGAATAGTATGCAGAGGACGTTGAGAGATAGTGTCTCGGCCATTGACCGGACGCTGAAATTCTTTCATCATCTGAATTTGTTAAATAAAATTTAACTTAAAATAAATTTTATTTTGCAGGGTCTCTTTACAGCCCTGCAACAAGTTGTATATTTGTGGCTATTCATTTATCTGAATTTGTTATTGTTTGCTTTGTTTTCCTTGTTGTTTAGTTGTATTTATTTATTTATTTGTTCTTATATTTTATTGTTAACTAGTTTTAGGAATTGTATTTATAGCAGTTATTGTATATTGTTTTAAATTACTGTTATTTTTTATTTTGTGATATTCCTAAATTTTATTTTATTAATATCGTGCCCCGGCGATGATAACCTTAACGGTTTTCGCCGGAAAAAAATTTTTAAAATAGATTTAAAAAATTATTTTGAAAAATGAGGCTAATTATTTAGTGCTTGTATAGCTTCCAAGCCAGATTTTTCATGATAGGGGAATTCATACATTTTATTTGGTCTTTATTACACAAAACAGAATATTTCAATAAAATCATTCATGAAATAAACATTCAGTGTCATGTTCATAGTTATAATCATTTAGGGTCTTAAACAAACATTGAAAGTAAAAATTGATAATTTTATTTCTTTCAAAACATGGTGATTTGTCATAATAATATTCTAACTAAACAACCAAAAAATGAGTATTTAAAATAATTTAATTTTCACGCAAAAAAATTAAAGTAAATTTCGGGTGGTTCCTAAGAAATTGTTTTTTTTTTTTTAACTAAGCCAAGATAGATGAATCTGGTAAATCCTAATTTGTCCGATTTTACTAGGACACATCGACAAATTTCAGTGAAAATCTAATATTTGTAATTACAATAAATGTCAGTAGTTTTTAGTTTACCTTAAATTGTCCTACAGGCTACACATATTCAGAAAAAAATAGTGGTTACTAAAAATGTAAGATTTATTTTAAAATGGTGTATTTTTTACGAACTCTAAAAGTCAAACCGGTTGTATGTACACTTCTTAGTTTAGTTTTTTCATATCATGCATTGGAAAGCCAAAACTGATGTTAAAAAAATTTCTGTCTGACTGAATGTCGGCCTGTTATGTTAAAATACCAATTTTGTCCTTCTTCACTACAAAAAAAACGACATATTTCTCATGAAACCGTTTATATTTGTTAATGCAATGGTTAATAATAGGTTTTAGGCTACATCGAACTTATATTTTCCTCTTTGAAACATAATGGCAAACAATCAAAATGACAGTTTTATTTTAAAATGGGGTATTTCTACGAGCTCTAGCAGCAAAATGTGTCCACAAACCGGCAATGTTACTGTACGATTTCTTCGTGTAAAATGTCAGCTGTTTGGTTACAATATCTCAATGTTAGAGATGGTGGTGGGTATTTAGGGCTTCAGACTAATAATCTTTTATTTAATGAAAAAATTACTATATTATATCAATAGCAATAACTTGCTTTTTAAAAACAAAAGCTTCTCTCCCAAATATAGTGTAAGTTTACATTAAAACAAAATTTCAAAGTCAACTTTTAAATTAATAAACTGTAATTTTTATTCCCTGGAAAATGCTTTAACAAACATTTTCAGCTTAAATTGACCAATACATTGTTAAAATATAGTAACAGCTAATATTTCAATATTAGCTAATATTCACAGCATGGGTACGCAATACTGATAAGTAGGCCTATATATTTCAAATCATGTGTTTTAGCACACACGAAGTACTATTTTGTAGGGTTGAGATACCATCTTACTATGTACAAATATTTGTACATTCCTTCCTACAATATTTGCTTGCTTTCTAAAATTAATGTCAATATCGAATAGTGCAAAAACTATATTTTTTCCATTAAATTATCAATTTTTGGAGTTAACATTATAAAAGAATGTACTCAATAGTCCACACTGAATAGTAGTCATACAAAATGACGTAAATATGATTAAATTGTGATAGGAGATCCCCCAAAATATTCAAAATTAAAATACAATCATAAATAAAAACAATATGAAAAAATAACTGTAGAACCATGATAAACATGACTGTAGCGTACAATACCTTCTGATACAATGAATCTAACCTGTACTGACTCATGTATTGTGCAGATGTTCTACCGTACATATTTAGTATAACAACATACTTATGTGTTTCAATATAAGCACTATAAATAACTTAAAAGAGTAAGAAGAACTTATAATCTTTGATCCTAGTCTGTAGTTAAAACACCAATATTGTCATTTTAGGAATTATTTAGATAGGAATTAGGTAAACTGTAAATTCTCAAAAAGCAGTTGAAATACATAGTCCTGTAGACTGCACGAAAACAGTCTTGTGGTCTATGCAAGTTTGCTTTAAGATCAATACAAATCTGTTTGGTGTCTTTATAATAGGAAATGCATCAGTCTTATTGGTCTGCCACACCGGGACACCTGTTGGTCACCTCTGAAGTGCCATGTGGTCTACACGGGAACACACCTAGTAGACTGTCGCTTAGATGGAAATTTAGGCATACGGTTATTAGGACAATAACAGCCGTGTTCTTTTCATTTCTATAAGGGAGACAAATTAATTTCTTTTATTGTTACTTACTTTTTTAAATACTGTAAAAATAACGATATTCATTCAACATGTTCAACAATATTCAAGAACAGGTTCAAACATTTTCTTCACATAAGAAAATAAAACTTCAACACCACGTTACAGTCTTATTGCCTAAACTAATCGCCTAAGTAAGTATAGTATTAAGAACGGTTCTGTGAAATCTTTTTTACTTTTGGAGTTACATTTTTTTTGCTTTCTATTAGCATGATTTCTTGTGTACATAACTTGATCAATAGTTCTGTTTTTCATTAAATTTAGATTCTTTTCCAAAAATTTAATAACTTCTCCTCTAGTTGGAGGTTTTTTCCAGAATTTTCGCCCCAAATTCTTTCAGAACTACCCGTCTTCTTTTTTACTCCATCTCTTCCTTTTAGTAATGACTCCAAATCTTCGAATTCCTCCTCAGAATTACATGGGGAATGTGTGTTTTGTTCAGGGCTACTTAGGTGAATAGTATCTACAGCATGTTTGTTCATTTCTTCTGATACGTTCTTCTCTTTTTGTTGACTTGGTACAGGTAAATCAAAATTAATTTCCATAAAATCTGAATTTCTTTTCCTTGCCTTTTCTGTCATGATATTGTGTAAAACAGGGCAAACAATAATTTTATGAAGAATACTCATAGTGTTTTTATGGACAGATAATGTGTACCCTTAGCGTGCTAGCTAAATAGTCTTGGTATTGAGGATGTGCTGCTTGATGCCGAAGCCCATTTCCAGTGAGATGTTCAGGTCTTTTAAGATTCATTATTTTTCGTTTAATTATTTTTAGACTTTCATTTGGCTTTATATTTTTTCCATCTGCAAGCCTAAATAACGAATCACCAGAAATGTTTACTTCTTTTCTAAATAGAAGAACACTGTCCATCGCCTGTTTCATTTTAGGAGTAAGTACGATTACCAGGGAGATTTCCCCGGTACAATCTCCAAATTTTTTCCAGGGACATAGAAAATGTGAAACTTTTTACAGTCTTCTAAATTTTCTTTAGTTAAATTATACCCTTTCACCATATCCAAGAGCTCATCATGTTTATCGATATTATAGTAATGGCGTACAAGTGCATGTTTAAAATCCATTGGACGCCGTCTAATCAGCAACATGTGTACAACTATAAGGTGCATAATTGAATCAAAGGATCTTTTTCGTTTTGAAGGTCTCTTAAAAGATATCTGTATTTTCCTTCTATATATGCGGCAACTTTAATAATATTGTTAATATTGTAAATTTATTAGGATCATCCTTTTCTAGCTATTCCTGTTCTACGGCGTATAACGCTGCTTTTCGTAAATACAAAAGTGCAGTGGAACCATTGCCGTTCACCATCGGTACTTCTGACGACTCTCCTCTTAATAGGCTGTTTACTCTGCATGAGCTGGAATCTGCACTGTCTTCAACGAAGGACACAGCTCCCGGTCCTGACAACCTCGTATATTCCATGATCAAAAACCTTCCAACGTCAGGTAGGCTTGCCCTCCTCGAGATATACAATCGTATATTCGATGAACATACTTTCCTGACGCTTGGTTGGAAGCAATAGTAATTCCTATTCTTAAGCCAGGTAAAGATAAAACTGATGCAAGTAGCTATCGTCCGATTTCTCTTACCAGCGTTCTTTGCAAGCTGGTAGAAAAAATGGTAAATCGTCGCCTTGTTTGGTATTTGGAAACCAACAATTTACTTTGCAAAGACCAGTGCGGCTTTAGGCAAGGACGATGTTCTGTGGATCAATTAGTATCTTTAGAATCTGCAATACAAAATGCGTTCCTCTTGCGTCAAACACTAGTAGCTGTTTTTTTCGACCTAGAGAAGGCATACGACATGGCTTGGAGAAGGGGAATTTTGAGCACATTAAAATCATGGGGTATACAGGGCAGGATTCTGTATTTTATCAAAAACTTCCTCAGTAATAGGTATTTTAGGGTGCGTCTTAGTAGTACGCTATCAGATCGCTTCTACTTAGAGAATGGTGTTCCACAGGGGAGTGTACTTAGTGTTACTCTGTTTGCTATTGCAATCAATAGCATAGTACGCTATCAGATCGCTTCTACTTAGAGTTTAAATAAACCTTTTTTATTATTTCTGCTACCCGTTTGGTTTTTTTCATATTTTTATTCCTGTTAAATTTTATTCAACTTTGTTAATTTTAATAATGTTATTTAGTTTCAGTGCTTAGTTTAAGCAGTTTAGTTTTAATATATTATTAATTGTTTTAGATTTTGTTTTCCCTCTGTGTAAGAGAATTTGCTGGGCGGCGAGAATAGCCTTCATGTGCTTTTCGCCAAAAAACTTTTATTAAAAAAAAATCTAAATGACGGTCGTTCCATTTTCGTATTTGCAATGGAATTTGAAATTATAGCCTCAATGTGCTTTTCGTCTTAACCCCCCACCCAAAAAAAAAGTAATTTAAGGTGCTGAATTCGTGCATATTGTAATGCATATGACGATGGAATACATTTTATGTATTCTTTATTTATGTTTATATTATTTTTTGTAAATTCGCTTCCATCACAACCAGAGAATATTTTAATTATACATGAATTCTAGTCCTAAATAATTAGAACTGATAACAAAGAATTTAGAAAAATATTTATATGAAATACTGTTATTGTTAATTATTGTTAAATTAAAAGCGTTTGGAACTAATTTTTAGTTCGCTTGGGAGCAATTTGTTAGGAAGTTTGTGCTGCTTGAGTACGTGTTACGAAATTAACTGGGGATTTTGTTTAATTATTTGCCACGTTTTCGTAATTATTTTAATACAGTAAATTAGGTCAAAGTACACGACAATTTACATGATATTTATGTATCTAGACAAATTAAAACTGTAGTAGTGTGTATGTTTTGGATTATTTTTATTAAGTGTAAATTTCTTTTAATTTAAACTAGATATGGCTGCCCAGCGTTGCTAGGATCTAAATAAAATCATTTTTCTTGCTAATCCAAAATCAGTCATGTAGGTTTTTTCTTAAATAATACTTTCGTTTGGGATGGAGGTTATGGCTTTGCAGTATTTTTCCTTGGACCGTAAACAACTTTCGTCTGGAAATTGGTGCGAATATCTCAATTTTATTTAGAACCCCTCACACACTTGTAAAATTAAAAAAGAAGTAATTAAACTAAACAAAATATTCGCTAAATATGGGTGAAAGTATGGATTACCCTCAGTTTGTAGTGCCTTTACTGCTGAACTGTTTGCTATATTTAAGGCTCTGATCTCCGTTGTATCCGATTGTGTTCATTATTTGGTGTGTTCCGATTCGAAAAGTGCACTTCAGGCTATCCAGGATATGTATTCGATAAACCCTCTGGTTCAGGATATTTTGTGTTATCCATCGTCTTGAACTACGATTTTTGCTGGTTGCCTGGTCATTGTGGTATAGTTGGGATCATAGCGGCAAAGGAAGCAACTCTGCTGCCGCCAGCCACTCAACGTGTTATTCTATCGGATTTTCAGTCTGTCATACTTCTCGAGGATGTAAGAATACGGACACTTACGGATAACAACAAACTATAATTGTTTTAACAACAAACGGTAATTAAAAATATTGTTCGTCCTGGGAGGTCGTCAATACTTGCAAGTCATAGGGAATAGGTGGTGATCACGTCATAGGGAATAGGTGGTGATCACCCGTCTTCGCATTGGTCATTCCTTGTTAACGCATGGATTTCTGATGGAACGCGGGAACGCACGTGAATGCAAGTTCTGCAGGGAAACCCTCACAATAAAACATATATTGCTTGATTGTGATGGTCTCTAAAATGTGCGTGTTATGTGTGGTCTGAGCAATTGTTTGCAGACGATGTTGGGAGATAGTGCCTCGGACGTTGACCGGATCCTAAACTTCCTTCATCGTCTCAATTTTTCAATTAAAATGTAATTTGTACATTTCCCTTTGTTGTAGGGCCATAGATTTGTGACATATTGTCTAACAGAGAATCTTTGATAGCCAGCTTAAAGAAGTACCTACTTCTTCACTAATTCTGACTTTTGGCAAACCTAGTATCCCGGACTACATTTTTGCTGGATACCAACGGCTTTCTGTTCGTCCTTACGTGCCAAACCCAAGGCGATGCTTCAAATGTCAGGGCTTTGGACACGTGAGCTCTACATGCAAGAAGCTTGAGGTGTGTGGGAATTGTGGTTGCAGTGGCCATGGTAGTGAGAGTTGCACAGATGACCCAAAGTGTCCCAATTGTGGTGGGGACCATCAGGCTCGTTCCTTCAACTGTCAAAAGTTTAAGGACGAGAAAGTAATTTTAACTATTATGGCACAGGATAAAGTGTCATTTTCTGAAGCTAAGAAAGCGTTCAAAAGTTCCAGAATCGTTGAGGGCAAATCGTTTGCTTCGGTCGCCTCTAGCAGCAACAAAACATGCTCAAATTGTGAAGAATTGACCAAAACCGTCAAAGCATTATCCGAACAAGTAGCTCAGCTATTAACTTTAATTTCTACGAGTACCACTCCTATAGCCAACAAATCAAAATTGTCTGTTATTCAATCGTCTGATTGCGCTGCTAATGAAGTGAAACCCATCCGTAATGGAAAGCCAACTACAAAATCACTGCCTAAGACAGCAAAATCTGTACCTCCGATATTAATCCACCAACTTCCGACCAGGGATTGTGTACCAAGCCACAAGGTCGGAAAAGAAATAGTAAAAAAGTTCCTCTTGATCTTAAGTACTTAAAAAAGAAACAAATACGTTCCAGCTGTTGTTGGTAAGCAAAACACCACCAAGATTAAAAGTAATAAAATTAAAAATTCTAAGGGAGCACCTTCGAATGTGCTTCCTTTAAACTATAAACACTCTTCGGAGTCAGACATCAGCTATCACAGTAGTGATTCGATGTCCTTGGACTCCGATAAATCCATCAACGATATTAACGATATAAATGACAAAGCCAAGGTAAACCCTACAATATATTAGTCATTTATTCATATATCAATGCCTGCAAATTCAATCAACTATAACGTTATACAATGGAATATAAATGGGCTACGAAGCCATATTGAAGATTTGAAAGTTCTCGTGAGAGATATGTCACCTTTAGTAATATGTCTTCAAGAGACGCATCTACACGAATCTCACTCGTTTAGTTTTAGGGGTTATTCCATTTTCAGGAAAGATTTCATCACGGAGGAAAGAGCGAAAGGTGGCGTAGCCATTCTAGCTCATAACTCTATCGAATCCGTCCCTGTCAATGTAATACCTTTACAAGTTGTTGCGATACAGACAACCGTCCCATTCAAACTTACCATCTGCTGCCTTTACTTGCCGCCGAGTTCCGATTTTGCAAATACAGTAATGAATTGTATGATTTAATATTCCAGTTGCCACCACCAATTTTACTTACAGGTGATTTTAATGGTCATCATACCTCCTGGGGTTCGTTATCGTGTAACTCTAGGGGAAGACGAATTGAAGCAATCAGGTCTAATTTGGATTTGTGCGTTCTAAATGACGGTTCCCCCACTCATTTATCAGCATCTTCTGGCGGGTGGACTGTTGTAGATTTGACATTTTGTAGTCCGCGTCTGGCAACAAAGTTTGAATGGTCGGTATTGTCTGATCTATATGGCAGCGATCATACTCCCATGAATATATCCTATTGCAACTTCTCCCAAGTGATTGAACGCCTGCCGCGTTGGATTCTAAAAAAAGCGAATTGGGAGGAATTCGCGAACAGATTTGTGTCACCAGACATTGATGATAATAGCTGTATAAATACCATAGTGGATAACTTCACAAAAAATATTTTACGCGTAGCAAAGGAAACTATTCCTAAAACCTCCACACATCCACCACGTCCACCTGTTCCTTGGTGGAACAAGAAATGTAAGGTAGCAATTCGTGAACGTAGAAGAGCTCTGAGGAGATTCAACAAAAGCCCGACGGATGACAATCTTGAACAGTATAAAATTCTACGAGCCAAAGCTCGTAGAATATTCAGGCAGAGTAGAAAAGACTCTTGGACCCAATATATAGGAACAATATCTAGGACAACGCCTACATCTGTTGTTTGGAAAAAACTTCGTTCTGTTTCAGGTCCTTTACCATCCACTCACTTAATGGGTCTTAAACAAAACAATGGAAAATTAATTTCAAATTGTTACGATGTCGCGAATATTTTGGGGTCTTCTTTTGCAAGATATTCTGCTAACTCTGCCTATAACAATGCCTTCTGTAAATACAAAATTGCAGCAGAAGCAGTGCTGTTCACCGTCGGTCCATCTTTTGATTGTCCTTTGAATAGTTCGTTTACTTTGCAGGAGCTGGAATCTGCACTGTCATCCACCACAGATTCAACTCCAGGTCCCCATAACCTTGTATACTCCATGATTAAAAATCTTCCAACATCAGGCAGGCTTTTACTTCTTGCTATATACAATCGAATATTCGTAGAGCATAATTTTCCTGATACTTGGTTGGAAGCTGTAGTAATTCCTCTTGTTAAACAAGGCAAAGATAAAACTGAACCAAGTAGCTATCGTCCTATTTCCCTTACCAGCGTTCTTTGCAAACTGGTAGAGAAAATGGTAAATCGCCGTCTCGTTTGGTACTTGGAAACAAACAACCTACTATCCAAAGATCAGTGCGGATTCAGACAGGGACGATCTTCTATGGATCAATTAGTTTTATTAGAGTCTGCAATCCAAAATGCTTTTCTCTTGCGTCGTACGCTTGTGGCTGTTTTCTTCGACCTAGAGAAAGCATATGACATGGCGTGGAGAAGAGGAATTCTCAATACCTTAAAATCATGGGGAATACAAGGCATAATTCTTGCCTTCATTAATAACTTTCTTTCTGATAGGCATTTCAGGGTGCTACTACGATGTCGGATCGTTTTCACTTAGAGAATGGTGTTCCACAGGGGAGTGTACTTAGTGTAACACTGTTTGCAGTTGCAATCAATAGCATAACCTCTAATGTACAGTCCTCTGTCCGATGTTCGCTATTTGTAGACGATTTTGCTATTTACGTGAGCACTAGAAACATAGTAACAGCTGAAAGATCCCTTCAATTAGTAATAAATATATTGCAGTCGTGGACGAGGTCTACTGGCTTTAAATTTTCTGCTGCCAAAACTCAATGCATTGCCTTCAGTCGCCGTCGAAATATTCAGTCACCTTCGATATATCTGGATGGCATAAAGCTTCGGACTACTCCATCTGTTCGATTTCTGGGCCTAATATTCGACGAAAGACTATCATGGAACCTTCACCTACATAATTTAAAAGCCCGATGTAACAAAATTCTTGATATGTTGAAGGTACTTAGTGGCTCTCGATGGGGCGCTGATAGGACGTGTATGCTTATGTTTTATCGTGCGGTCATTCGTTCTCGAATTGATTATGGCAGCATTGTTTATTCATCAGCGCGACCTTCCGCATTAAAGATACTAGATCCTGTCCATCATTCTGCAATCCGTCTTGCGTCTGGTGCTTTTCGTACTAGTCCCGTTGTGAGTATGCTGGCGGAAGTTGGTGAACCTTCACCCTCGCAACGGAGACAGCAGTTGCAAGTAAGTTACTTAAGCAATTTATCATGTAAGCCATGACACCCTGCATACAATATTGTTTTCAATAATCAGTTGCTCCGACAATATGAATCTCGTCCGCATGCTACTGCTCCGCTTGGCATTAGGACTTCCTGAGTTTTTGACAACTTGGGTATCGAGCTGCCCTCCGTGTTTGAGAGGACTCAGTGTTTAATTCCTCCATGGTGTATCTCTATTCCAACCTTTGAGTCATCATTGCTATCTTTTCCAAAACATAACACCCCCGATATTGTGTATCGCCAGGAGTTTCATCATGTTCTTCAATCCTACCCATTCAGTGAAATTATTTTTACTGATGGTTCAAAACTGGAGAACAACGTCGGTTGTGCATTTTACAGAACAGGCCAAACCAAAAAATATGGATTACCCTCAGTTTGTAGTGTCTTTACTGCCGAATTATTCATCATCCTTAAAGCTCTGAACTCCACCTTTGAATCCGATTTTGTGCATTATCTAGTGTGTTCCGATTCTAAGAGTGCACTGCAGGCTATACAAGACATGTATTCAATAAACCCTCTGGTTCAAGATATCTTGTGATCCATCTATATGTTTGAACTACGAGGTGTAAAAACAACATTTTGCCGAGTACCTGGTCACAGTGGTATAATTGGGAACACTAGAGCGGATATTGCGGCAAAGGAAGCTACTCTGCTGCCGCCAAACACGCAACGTGTTATTTGTTCAGATTTTATTCGCGAAGCGAAACATCTTCTACATTCGCTTTGGGAAAATGAATGGGTAGCCTTGGGTAATAACAAATTGAGGGTAATTAAGAATACTGTTCGTCCTTAGGAGTAATCAATACGTGTTAGTCGTAGAGAAGAGGTGGTTGTTACCCGTCTTCGCATTGGACATTCAAAGTTAACGCATGGATTTCTCATGGAGCGGGGGGACTCACCTACATGTCAGTTTTGTGGTGATATCATCACAATCAAAGATTTACTTCTGGATTGTGATTGTTTCAAAAGCATGCGTCAAATGTTTAATTTGACAACGAACTCTTCAGCTGGTAATAAATAGGTTACAGACATGGACGAGATCTACTGGCTTTAAATTCTCTGCTGCTAAAACTCAGTGCATTGTCTTCAGTCGCCGTCGACAGATCCAAGCTCCTTCGTTATATCTTGATGGTATACAGCTCCGGACTTTTCCATCAGTTCGATTTTTGGGTCTAATATTTGACGAAAGGCTCTCCTGCAGCCCTCACGTGCGTGATTTAAAGTTACGATGTAACAAAATTCTCGATATGTTGAGGGTTCTTAGTAGTTCTGGATGGGGCGCTGATAGGACCAGTATGTTAATGTTTTATCGTGCTGTAATTTGTTCGCGAATTGATTACGGTAGCATTGTATATTCATCTGCTAGGCCATCGATTTTAAAGAAACTAGATCCCGTTCATAACTCTGCAATCTGTCTTGTTTCTGGTGCTTTCCGTTCAGGTCCCGTCGTGAGTGTTCTCGCCGATGCTGGCGAACCATCACTCTCTCGTCGGAGACAACAGTTACAACTGAATTATGTATGTAATTTATCATGTAAACCGTGGCACCCTGCTTATAATACAATTTTCCACAATCAGTTGCTCCAACAATATGAATCCCGACCGCACGCTACTGATCTGATGATTCCTTTGCAGGCACTTTAATCTAGTTGCGGTTCCGACTGATGAATGAGGGTTACTCTTGCATCTTCGGCACGCATCGCATGTTGATAGAGTTGTACGTATCCTTCGGTCCATATTTTTGAAAATGAAATTTCCTCGAAAAATATAGAAACATTTTTTCGGCCCACAATGTAGCTACTAGTGCTGGAATTCCTATATTAAACTGTCTTATAGTAGTTCAGGAATCACGATGAGCCAGCTTTGGTGAAGACGTTTGTGTAAGATAGATTTATGAATTTTGTATCGTTGTTGATTGCTCGGTCATTTGACTTCGAATATTCCGGTAGTAGTTGTAGATAAATGTGTTTCAGCTTCGAATCTTCCTGTTGATGGATGTGGGTCTTGGACTCGTTCCAGATACGCAATGGTTGGTTCTTGAAGGTGTGTGGATGATTATGTGATGATTTTCAGGTCAGTGCCGAATATTAAATGTCTGGTCTTCTGCAAACAATGTACGATAGACAGTATTTCCTATTCTGTGGTAAAACTCTGTTTAGCTGGTTGTAATGCCTTCCTATAGCGCACTCCGAAGCATCCGGATGATGTAAAACTTTTGTCTTGATGAATAACTGTCTTGGGGTTTTTGAACGTTTCAGTGTCTTGAATAGTCCAATGAAATCTCGTCTTCTTGGATATGAGTCGTGGAACTGATTGCACATTCTCTGAAATTCGATCAATGAATTTGTTATAATAATTAATGCACCCTAAGGATGATTTTAACTGTTTCCGCGACTTGGTTAAGGGGAAATTTAGAATCGGTTAAATTTTGCTAATGTCGATTTGAAGTCCTGTAGTCGTCATGGTATAGCCTAACAATGGTAAAGACTTTTAGCAGAACAAAGATTTCTCGAAATTGACGGATATATTAGCGTCTTTTAATTTGTTGAAAACTATTTTTAAATGGTTGTGATGACTGTTGAAATCAGGCGAAGTAACATGTATTGTCTATACTTTTTCAAGTTTCCCCCGATTATTCGGTACATGAAGAAATGCTCGTATGTGGAAACTTAGATAAAAATAATTGACTCTATTTTTATGAAATTTCGGTTAGGTTTGTCCATATATAGGAAATATTTTTTAATTTATCAACAGTTTCTTAAAACCCATTTTTGGATTAAAAAAAATCTAAATTTCTCCAACTCGAATTTTCTTTCTTCATAACCGTTGAAATTAAAAAAACTGAATTTGGCGATTGTCCAAGGTTCACTTTCGTGTATTTTCAATGTACCGGTGATTTAAAAGGTTAAAATGCTGACTACGATGAAATAAGAAATTCAAAAAGATTATTTTTTGGAAAATTCGCTTCTTTCACGTTAGGTAGACAGTTCTAGGAAAACATCAGGAATATAATCATAACGTATCATGTAATAACGACAATATTATCAAGCCAAAGTCATAATAGAATTTGTAAAATAATAGTTTAGTGAAATATGTTAAACTTCACGTTGTATTAAATTTCTTTGATCCTACAAAACTTGCTGAAGTAATTAAACTTTAATGTAACATTGGCAAATAATTAGGATTTTAAATACTTCACACATTCTTTAGGTGAAACAGGAATTGTTGATTAGTTTTAAAACTATGCGAAGAGCTACCTTACTACACGCGCGCGCGAATTTAATAATGCGAAATTGGCATTTTTTTAATAATCAGTGAACATTTGGTTAGAAAAGTCAATAAGTAAAATAGTTAATGAGTTGTTGCTTTTTTCACATACCATGACTTTCTGTATCACGTACACTCCAGATACTTTCAATCCTACCCATACGAGTATATATATATCACCATCTTCGCATTGGTCATTCCTTGCTAAAGCATGGATTTCTAATGGGAAGCAGGGACCCACTTGAATGCGAGTTCTGTAGGGGAACCCTCACAATAAAACATATATTGCTCGATTGTGAAGGTTTCCAAAATGTGTGGGTTATGTGTTTGAGCAATTGTTTGCCGACAAAGTTGGGAGATAGTGCCTTGGCCATTGACCGCATTCTAGACTTCCTTCCTGGTCTGAATTTTTTAATTAAAATTTAATTTATATATGTTATTGTTGTAGGGCCCTTTTACAGCCCTGAAGATTTTGTTTATTATTTGGTATTTATTAATTTATTTTTTAAAGTTGTTTTTATTTTTGGTTATGTTAGAGTCTGCAATACAAAATGCCTTCCTCTTGCGTCAGACGCTCGCCTAGAGAAGGCATACGATATGGCTTGGAGACGAGGAATACTAAACACACTGAAGTTATGTTGTATACAAGGAAAAATATTGGCTTTTATACAAAAATTTTCTTTACTGACAGGTATTTCAGGGTACGTGTTGGAAGTACACTATCAGATCGCTTCCACTTACAGAATGGTGTTCCACAGGGGAGTGCACTTAGTGTTACTCTGTTTGCTGTTGCAATCAATAGCATAACTTCTAATGTACAGTCCCCTGTCCGATGTTCGCTATTTGTTGGTGATTTTGTTTTCTATGTAAGCACCAGATATGTGGCAACAGCTGAAAGAACTCTTCAGCTGGTAATAAATAGATTGCAGTCGTGGACCAGATCTACTGGCTTTAAATTTTCTCCTACTAAAACTCAGTGTATTGCGTTCAGTCGCCGTCAACAGATCCAAGCTCCTTTGTTATATCTTGATGGTATACAGCTTGGGACCACTCCATCTGTTTATATCTGGGTCTAATATTTGACGAAAAGCTATCGTGGAACCCTCACGTGTGTAATTTGAAGTTACTATGTAACAAAATTCTTGATATGTTGAGGGTTCTTAGTGGCTCTCGATGGAGCGCTGGTAGAACCTGTATGCTGATGTTTTATCGTGCTGTAATCCGCTCACGAATTGATTATGGCAGCATTGTGTATTCATCTGCACGACCATACATTTTAAAGAAGTTAGATCCCGTCCATCATTCTGCATTCCGTCTTATATCTGGTGCATTTTGTTTAGTCCCGTCGTGAGCATTCTCGCTGAGGCTGGTGAACCATCTCTCACTCGACGGAGACATTATCTGCAATTAAATTACTTAAGCAGTATATTATGTAAGCCATGGCACTCTGCTTATAATACTATTTTTAATAATAATTTGCTCCTAGAATATGAAGCACGTCCGCGTGTCACTGCTCCTCTAAGCATTAGAACGTTCCGAGTGTTTGACGGCTTTCGTATTGTACTTCTTCCAATGATGGAAATGGAGTTTTGTTACTTACCTCCGTGGATCATAAATTTGCCAACCTTCGATTTTTCACTGTGTGTGTACTTGAAACACAACACTCCGGAAGTTGTGTATCAACGTGAGTTTTACTGTCTAATTAACTGTTTTCCATGGGCTTAGATTATCTTCACAGATGGTTCTAAAATAGATAACCGTGTTGGTTGTGCATATTACTCAAGATGTCAAACATATAAATATGGATTACCCTCAGTAGTGTCTTTATTGCTGAACTATATACTATCTTTAAGGCCCTGAACACCGTTGTTTCCGATTGTGTGCATTATCTGGTGTGTTATAAAACTAATAATTCAAAAAGGAAAACAATATTTGCATATATACCGTGTTTCGTAATAAAAAAAGTTATGTTTAATTTGTTATTTAAAATTAAAATAAAATGTAGAATTATTTTCTATTTTTAAGTTTAGTTTATACTAATTTTAGGATTTTTTTTTAATTACAAATTTAGTTCTTCACCCGGAAAAAATGTTTGTAAGCACACGCTGATAGTTCTAGGCTGAGATGAAGAATAAGATGATGTATAGTATCTAGCAATATGTCAACGAACCTTTGATCTTGATTTTTGCAGTGAATTTATTTTTAAAATTATTTGTTTTTGTTAACGATAAAGTTTAACCCCTTCAATATGTACAATACTGTACTTTATACACGCTGGCACGTATAACTGTATAAACTGTAGGCGTTAGTATTTCAACTTTGTTTATTGTGTTTAGTTTAGTAGTATAGCGTTAACAGTATTTAGAATTAGTTTCCCCTCTGTGTAAGAGATTTTGCTGGTCGGTGATGATAACCTTCATGTGCTTTTCCCCAAAATGCCAAAATTAAAAAAAACAAACAATTTTGTATAATACATTATTTGTATTATGTGAATTGTTAATTGTTGTCCGTACAGAGAATGCAATGATAATAAGCTGATTTCCTTTGAAAATGGCCACTGATCCTTGATTTCTAGAATTCTATTTGAGGAATAATTTTTACACGAGTGTTTTTTAGTGTGATCCGATTTCATTGAAAATCGGCATAAATAACGATTTTGATATTAGCTTTATCAAGTTCGTTACTTGGCAAAATCTGTTTAAAAAATTCAAAATGGTGGCTGTATAAAATCTTTAAAATTCAAAATTTGAAAATATGATTTCACCGTGAATTACATTGAAAAGATTTGATATTGTTACTTTTTGCAAATTTTTTCCTTCACGTTAACGAAACAGCTGCTGCCGTCGTTAATTAACCTGTATAAATAATTAGTCATAGAGAAGAGAATTGTTTTTTCTGTTGGGGATTTAAATATTTGAAAGGCCTCGTGTTTCATTCCTCCATGGTCTATTACTACGTCATCCTTCGATTTATCTTTGCTATATTTTGAAAAACACAACACTCTCAACGTTGTGTATCGCCAGGAGTTTCGTCATATTTTCAATACTATACATAAAGAGAAATTCTTTTCACAGATGGCTCAAAACTGGAGAACGTCGGTTGTGCATTTAACAATAGGCCAAACGAAGAAGTATGGATTACCCTCAGTTTTGTAATGTATTTACTGCCGAACTATTCGCCATCTTTAAGATCTGAACTCCACCGTTGCATCTTATTTTGCATATTACCTAGTCTGTTCCGATTCTAAAAGTGCACTGCAGGCTATACAGGATACGTATTCACTAAACTCTCCCCGCAAGGGGATTCAGGCTAGCTGCACGTATTGAGAGGATTTGGACGTCCCTCGCGGTACCCGAGTCTAACACACACTTACACTTAAAACACTACACTTACGAATTTAACACTTTACAGTCACACTTACATTTAGGGATTTGTTCTTGTTCTGTTATGTCTGGGAGTGTTTTGTGTGTGTTTTAGTTCTTTTTTTTAAATGATACTCCGTAGTACATAATTAAAAATAAATATTTTTTGTCTCAATCTACATTTTTCTTAGATTAGGGTCTGTACAGAGACCCATGATATTTTAGCAATATATTAAATTATCATTTGTTGTAGTAAGCAATATGTTACCAACATACGTAAGGATAGGGGTTCTTGATTTTACTTGCAGGCCCTTAAAAAAGTATTTAAATGCTTCATGATGTTGAGTTCACCTTAGAAAAATATAAATTGATTCCATTCCTAATAGTAGGTGAAAATTAAGAAAATGTTAAAATTTAATATTTACCGCCCAACAATGATCGAAACGTTTGTTATAATTTATTTAAAAGCACATTGTTGCCAGAACAACATATTTTAACCTGTCATATTGACACGTAATTTCTCAAAAGGCATGTTTTAAATGAAGAAATTAGTATGTTGTGATATTTTTTCACGTAAGGACAATCAATCTAGGTATTAAGTATATTATTTTTGAAAAGAATCAAGAGCAAGATGCACCTTATTATACAACATGTTTGTTACGATTAAGATTTAAATCACGTGTCAAGTTTACCAGTGTTAAAATTGCCTTCTTTTAGATCACTTTCAGACCGAGCCTTTCGGCTGGTTTTTTCCCTCAGTGGTGTTATATTTTATAATAAGCCATTAATATCATGGCGCAGAAGTGCTTCGGGCGTTTCCAACTGTCGAAGAGGCTTTATTAATGATTTCAGTTCCTTAAATTTTTAAATGCGTACATTTACGTTTTTATCTTGAGAGGTTAAGAAATTTTGAAATTATTATGTACTAAAATAATACTTAAAAATATATTTTCAGAGTATTTAAGATACAACTTTGCTATAAAAGAATGAATTTGTTATGCTGGTAAGACGTACAAGTGCCTATTTTACAATAAGAAGATATCTCTTTAATATATTAGCAAATTCTGTTGGATTTATGAAGTCGATCTGCGAAATTTTGTTCAGAAATATTTTTGGAACTTAATTTGTTCTAAACCTTTTGGCAGATAATTTTTACTGTAATATAAATACTATTTTGTCAGTAATGCTTTTCAGTGTACCTTTTTTTAACTACTAGTATAATATAAATAGGCTATAAACTCCCGACCTTGCGTATAGCCAGGAGTTTGATCATGTTCTTCAATCCTACCCATTTAGTGAAATTATTTTTACAGAAGACTCGAAACTAGAGAACAAACTTCTGTTGTGTATGTTACACAATAGGTCAAATGAAGAAATATAAATTAGCCTTAGTTGGTAGTATTTTTACTGCCGAATTATTCGCCATCTTTAAAGCTCTGAACTTAACCTTTATATTCGATTTTGTGTTACCTAGTGTGTTCCGCATCTAAAGGTGCACTGCAGGCTATACAAGATATGTATTCAATAAACCATCTGGTTCAAGATATCTTGTGCTCCATCTATAGGCTTAAACTACTAGGTGTAAATAACATTTTAGTGGGTACCTGGCCACAGTGGGATAATTGGGAACACTAGAGCGGATATTGCGGCAAAGGAAGCTACTCTGCTGCCGCCAAGCACGCAACGTGTTATTTGTTCAGACTTTATTTGCCAAGCGAAACATCTATTACATTCGCTTTGGAAAAATGAATGGGTAGCCGTGGGCAATAACAAATTAAGTGTGATTAAAAATACTGTTCGTCTTTGGGGGTCGTCAATACGTGTTAGTCGTAGGGAAGAAGTGGTGGTTACCCGTCTTCGCATTTGATATTCAATGTTGACGCATGGATTTCTCTTGGGGCGCGGGGATCAACATGTCAGTTTTGTGGTGATATCATCACAATCACTTTCTTCTGGATTATGATGGTTTTAAAAGCATGCGTCAAATGTGTGGATTGGGTTCCTCTATGGAGGCAATTTTAAAGGATAATTCGTCGGTCATTAAAAGAGTTCTTAATTTTTTACGTCATTTAAATGTTTTTGAACTACTTTAGCTGTTTTTTTTATTTTGTTTTTTTACTAGGCGAAAAGCACATTGAGGCCTCCCTAAGTGTAGTGTTGTAATTGTATGTTAGACTCGGGTAGCGCGAGGGACGTCTAAACACTCTCAATAGGTGCAGCTAGTCTGCACCCCCTGCAGGGACTTTAGCTATAGTATTGGTGAACTGTGTACCAGTGTTAAAAATATACACTTTTTTCACAATTTTTTTCCTGCTAATCCTTCCTTATTAAGTTTATATATTTTAATAATGTTATCTAGTTTTAGTGTTTATTTTTAGTATAGTATTAATAATGTTTAGATTTAGTTTCTCCTCCGTCTAAGATATTTTGCTGGACGGCGATGATAGCCTTCATGTACTGTTCAACAAAAGCCGTAATTATATATATATACAATATATATATATATATATATATATATATATATATATATATATATACAAGCCACTTAAAACTCATACAATTATAAAATGAATTATAAATGAATGAAAGTTGATACTTTTGTCAATAGTATAGTACAATCGGCTTGGAACAATAGCCTATAACAGACAAAAGTAAAGGCACAATGTATGTGAATATCCCCCTTGAAACTCGACAGTTAGTCGTCGACAAAATAACCGTTTTCCACAAGGCCAAAAAGATGTTGAATCGATTATCTAACAAGCGGAATGAAGGTATTAATGAAAGTAAAAACCAAGCACTTTTTATCTATCTACAGTGTTTAACTCCAGGTGAAGAGACGGAGTGCTCACTATGGAAGACAGTGTCTCAAAATACCTGTAGCACAAGTAACACCTATCAGAGATGACAACAATAAGTGGGCAAGGAACAATAATGAAAAGGCAGATGTATTTGCAGAACATTTACAAAACACTTTTCAACCATTTCCAAGTCAAACGTTGGAGGAAAACATGAATTTGGGCTATAGACATGATAACATAGTGATATGAAAGGTGTCACTTAAGGAAATAAAAGAAGTTGAAAATAATTTAAGTGCCAACAAACATCCGGCTATGACTTAATCACAGGCCAGGTCCTTACAGAACTGCCTGTAGAGCAATTCTAAACCTGCTGCCCGCAGAGGCAGCTGAAATGAACAGCTGATGGGTTTAGCGAACCCACCATACCTCTAGTTCATACTACTCACTCATCTACGCAACACGCAAAGACTAGCTGCACCTATTAAGAGGATTTAGACGAACCTCGCTGCACCCGAGTCTGACATACATTAAGGGATTTGCTGTTCTTGTTCCATTATGTCTGGGAGTGGCGATACTGCTTGGTTTCCTTTGGCGGGGCCAAGTATGTGGATCCTGATGTGTGCCTAGCACTGCTGAAGACCTCTGATGGGACAAGTTCTGGGACCGAGAAGCCTATAGGCGCCTGGCAAACACATGGGTGTTGAATTATGGGTGTCGGAGCCTATGATTCGGTCTATCGAAACAAATGGTTTCATTCTGTGAGTACATAGAGGGCGGCTGCCAGTGGTACTTGGGTTTGAGGAACCGTAACTTTGTACCGGATCTCATTCCTAAGTATTCTGGAGTGCTGAAGACATGTATTTCGGCTTTAAAATATTGAAAATCCTCCCCCAATATATTGGGGATTCTCGCTTTAGTTCGAGTCTCCTGAGCTACTGGTAACGTTTTGGTGTATCTGTACCATTTGTTCGAGATATCAACATTCGTGGAATCGCTCGGCAACGAAACTATGGATAATAAAATATTAAAAAACGCCAAAAATTCGCTAAAGAGGCTTCACTCGACTACGTCGAACAGGTCTGTTGATAGTAGTAGGAGTAGTGAAAATCTGGATGAGAAGGAGTTGAGTACCTCTTCAGTTCCCATCCCCTAGATTTTTAATATTTAAAAATTCTGAGGAAGATTCGCCCTAAGGTGTCGCCCTTCCTCATTAACAACGCTATCGTGGGAAGAGCAGGTCCTTGTAGCTTCTGTGAAGAAGCTGCAAAACGGGACGCTGTTAATCTCCTTCTTTTAGAAAATTAAGGTTACAGTGGAACCACACAGATCGTTGAATTTTGCTAAAGGAGTGGTAACCTCCATTTAGACCTGGAGGAGATTAAGTCGGAATTAGCATTAGAGTCGGTTACAGACGTACAGCGTATTCTGAGGAACGAGAACGGGAAAAAAATTCCAACCGCATCCCTCATACTGACTTTTGGAAAGCCTGTTATCCCAGAATACATATTTTCTGGGTATCAACGGCTTTCTGTTCGTCCTTACGTGCCAAACCCAAAACGATGCTTTAAGTGTCAGGGTTCTTCATGCACGTAGGTTCTTCATGCAGAAAAGAAATTTTCAGGCAGAGTAGAAAAGATTCTTGGACCCAATATATCTCAACATTATCTAGGACAACGCCTCCATCTATTGTTTGGAAGAAACTTCGCTCTTTCTGTTTCTAGCTCATCTAATTTATTGATGGGACTTAAACAGACATACGGAGTATTATTATCTGATTGTTCCGATATTGTAAATCTTTTAGCGCCATCTCTTGCAAGCTTTTTGTCTTCTACCGCCTACAGCAGAGCCTTTTGTGAGTAACCGGCGGAGGCAGCTGAAGTGAGCAGCTGATGGGCTTAGCGACCCAACCATACCTTTAGCTCATTCTACTCTCACTTATTTACCCAACATACATACAATACACACACATAGTAAGTAATTCAATAAACATAATGGTAAACAACTTTACTCATAAAATTTTAAATGTAGCGAACATCCACAAACCCACCACGTCCATCTGTCCCTTGGTGGAACGAAAAAAGTAAAGATGCCTTGCGCCTGCGTAGAAATGCACTGAGGAGATTCACCAGAAGTCCGACGGATCAAAATCTGGAACGATATAAAATTCTTCGAGCCAAAGTACGTAGAATTTTCAGGCAGAGTAAAAAGATTCTTGGACCCAATATATCTCAACAATATCTAGGACAACGCCTCCATCTATTGTTTGGAAAAAAACTTCTCTCTCTTTCTGGTTCTAGCTCATCTAATTTATTGATGGGACTTAAACAGACAAACGGAGTAATATTAATTGATTGTTCCGATATTGTAAATCTTTTAGGGTCATCTCTTGCAAGCTTTTCTTCTTCTACCGCCTATAGCAGTGCCTTTTGTCGGTACAAAAATAGAATTGAAGCAGTTCAGTTCACCGTCGGCCCATCTGGAGAATCTCCTTTGAATAGTTTGTTTACTTTGCATGAGCTAGAATCTGCACTATTGTCTACTAGAGATTCAGCTCC
Source organism: Callitettix versicolor (assembly GCA_022606455.1). Lineage (NCBI taxonomy): Eukaryota > Metazoa > Arthropoda > Insecta > Hemiptera > Cercopidae > Callitettix > Callitettix versicolor. Next base: position 49,043,156 of record CM040186.1, read on the forward strand.
CGGTCCTGACAACCTTGTTTACTCCATGATTAAAAATCTTCCAACGTCAGGTAGGCTTTCTCTCCTCGAGATATACAACCGTATATTTGAGGAACATACTTTTCTTGACGCTTGGTTGGAAGCAGTAGTAATTCCTATTCTTAAGCCAGGTAAAGATAAAACTGAACCAAGTAGTTATCGTCCCATTTCTCTTACCAGCGTCCTTTGCAAGCTTGTGGAAATAATGGTAAATCGTCGCTATCGTGGAACCCTCACGTGAATGATTTAAGTTACGTTGTAACAAAATTCTTGATATGTTGAGGGTTCTTAGTGGCTCTCGATGTGGCGCTGATAGAAACTGTATGCTGATGTTGTATCGTGCTGTAATCCACTCACGAATTGATTATGACAGCATTGTGTATTTTAAAGAAGCTAGATCCCATCCATCATACTGCAATCCGCCTTATATCTGGTGCATTTCGCACTAGTCCCGTCGTGAGCATTCTCGCTGAGGCTGGTGAACCATCTCTCACTCGACGGAGACATTATCTGCAATTAAATTACTTAAGCAGTATATTTTGTAAGCCATGGCACCTTGTTAATAATACTATTTTTAATAATAATTTGCTCCCACAATATGAAGCACGTCCGCGTGCCACTGCTCCTCTAAGCATTAGAACGTTCCGAGTGTTTAACGACTTGCGTATTGTACTTCCTCCAATGTTCGAGTGGTCGTTTTGTTACGTACCTCCGTGGATCATAAATTTGCCAATCTTCGATTTTTCACTGTGCATGTACTTGAAACACAACACTCCGGAAGTTGTGTATCAACATGAGTTTTGCCGTCAGGTTAACTGTTTTCCATGTGCTGAGATTATCTTCACAGATGGTTCTGAAATAATAATAATAATAATAATAATAATAATAATAATAATAATAATAATAATAATAATAATAATAATAATAATAATAATAATAATAATAATAATAATAATAATAATAATAATAATAATAATAATAATAATAATAATAATAATAATAATAATAATAATAATAATAATAATAATAATAATAATAATAATAATAATAATAATAATAATAATAATAATAATAATAATAATAATAATAATAATAATAATAATAATAATAATAATAATAATAATAATAATAATAATAATAATAATAATAATAATAATAATAATAATAATAATAATAATAATAATAATAATAATAATAATAATAATAATAATAATAATAATAATAATAATAATAATAATAATAATAATAATAATAATAATAATAATAATAATAATAATAATAATAATAATAATAATAATAATAATAATAATAATAATAATAATAATAATAATAATAATAATAATAATAATAATAATAATAATAATAATAATAATAATAATAATAATAATAATAATAATAATAATAATAATAATAATAATAATAATAATAATAATAATAATAATAATAATAATAATAATAATAATAATAATAATAATAATAATAATAATAATAATAATAATAATAATAATAATAATAATAATAATAATAATAATAATAATAATAATAATAATAATAATAATAATAATAATAATAATAATAATAATAATAATAATAATAATAATAATAATAATAATAATAATAATAATAATAATAATAATAATAATAATAATAATAATAATAATAATAATAATAATAATAATAATAATAATAATAATAATAATAATAATAATAATAATAATAATAATAATAATAATAAATAATAATAATAATAATAATAATAATAATAATAATAATAATAATAATAATAATAATAATAATAATAATAATAATAATAATAATAATAATAATAATAATAATAATAATAATAATAATAATAATAATAATAATAATAATAATAATAATAATAATAATAATAATAATAATAATAATAATAATAATAATAATAATAATAATAATAATAATAATAATAATAATAATAATAATAATAATAATAATAATAATAATAATAATAATAATAATAATAATAATAATAATAATAATAATAATAATAATAATAATAATAATAATAATAATAATAATAATAATAATAATAATAATAATAATAATAATAATAATAATAATAATAATAATAATAATAATAATAATAATAATAATAATAATAATAATAATAATAATAATAATAATAATAATAATAATAATAATAATAATAATAATAATAATAATAATAATAATAATAATAATAATAATAATAATAATAATAATAATAATAATAATAATAATAATAATAATAATAATAATAATAATAATAATAATAATAATAATAATAATAATAATAATAATAATAATAATAATAATAATAATAATAATAATAATAATAATAATAATAATAATAATAATAATAATAATAATAATAATAATAATAATAATAATAATAATAATAAATAATAATAATAATAATAATAATAATAATAATAATAATAATAATAATAATAATATAATAATAATAATAATAATAATAATAATAATAATAATAATAATAATAATAATAATAATAATAATAATAATAATAATAATAATAATAATAATAATAATAATAATAATAATAATAATAATAATAATAATAATAATAATAATAATAATAATAATAATAATAATAATAATAATAATAATAATAATAATAATAATAATAATAATAATAATAATAATAATAATAATAATAATAATAATAATAATAATAATAATAATAATAATAATAATAATAATAATAATAATAATAATAATAATAATAATAATAATAATAATAATAATAATAATAATAATAATAATAATAATAATAATAATAATAATAATAATAATAATAATAATAATAATAATAATAATAATAATAATAATAATAATAATAATAATAATAATAATAATAATAATAATAATAATAATAATAATAATAATAATAATAATAATAATAATAATAATAATAATAATAATAATAATAATAATAATAATAATAATAATAATAATAATAATAATAATAATAATAATAATAATAATAATAATAATAATAATAATAATAATAATAATAATAATAATAATAATAATAATAATAATAATAATAATAATAATAATAATAATAATAATAATAATAATAATAATAATAATAATAATAATAATAATAATAATAATAATAATAATAATAATAATAATAATAATAATAATAATAATAATAATAATAATAATAATAATAATAATAATAATAATAATAATAATAATAATAATAATAATAATAATAATAATAATAATAATAATAATAATAATAATAATAATAATAATAATAATAATAATAATAATAATAATAATAATAATAATAATAATAATAATAATAATAATAATAATAATAATAATAATAATAATAATAATAATAATAATAATAATAATAATAATAATAATAATAATAATAATAATAATAATAATAATAATAATAATAATAATAATAATAATAATAATAATAATAATAATAATAATAATAATAATAATAATAATAATAATAATAATAATAATAATAATAATAATAATAATAATAATAATAATAATAATAATAATAATAATAATAATAATAATAATAATAATAATAATAATAATAATAATAATAATAATAATAATAATAATAATAATAATAATAATAATAATAATAATAATAATAATAATAATAATAATAATAATAATAATAATAATAATAATAATAATAATAATAATAATAATAATAATAATAATAATAATAATAATAATAATAATAATAATAATAATAATAATAATAATAATAATAATAATAATAATAATAATAATAATAATAATAATAATAATAATAATAATAATAATAATAATAATAATAATAATAATAATAATAATAATAATAATAATAATAATAATAATAATAATAATAATAATAATAATAATAATAATAATAATAATAATAATAATAATAATAATAATAATAATAATAATAATAATAATAATAATAATAATAATAATAATAATAATAATAATAATAATAATAATAATAATAATAATAATAATAATAATAATAATAATAATAATAATAATAATAATAATAATAATAATAATAATAATAATAATAATAATAATAATAATAATAATAATAATAATAATAATAATAATAATAATAATAATAATAATAATAATAATAATAATAATAATAATAATAATAATAATAATAATAATAATAATAATAATAATAATAATAATAATAATAATAATAATAATAATAATAATAATAATAATAATAATAATAATAATAATAATAATAATAATAATAATAATAATAATAATAATAATAATAATAATAATAATAATAATAATAATAATAATAATAATAATAATAATAATAATAATAATAATAATAATAATAATAATAATAATAATAATAATAATAATAATAATAATAATAATAATAATAATAATAATAATAATAATAATAATAATAATAATAATAATAATAATAATAATAATAATAATAATAATAATAATAATAATAATAATAATAATAATAATAATAATAATAATAATAATAATAATAATAATAATAATAATAAAGTAATAACCGTGTTGGTTGTTCATATTACTCAAGAGATCATACATATAAATATGGATTACCCTCAGTTTGTAGTGTCTTTACTGCTGAACTATTTGCTATATTTAAGGCTCTGAACTCCGTTGTATCCGATTGTGTTTATTATCTGGTGTGTTCAGATTCGAAAAGTGTACTTCAGGTTATCCAGGATATGTATTCGATAAACCCTCTGGTTCAGGATATTCTATGTTCCAACATCATTAGGTGTTGGTGTATCTTTTTGCTGGTTGCCTGGTCATTGTGGTATAGTTGGGATCACTAGAGCTGACATAGCGGCAAAGGAAGCAACTCTGCTGCCGCCAGCCACTCAACGTGTTATTCTATCGGGTTTTCAGTCTGTCATACTTCTCGTGGATGGAAGAATACGGACACTTACGGATAACAACAAACTGAGGGTAATTAAAAATACTGTTCGTCCTTGGGGGTCGACAATACGTGCAAGTCGTAGAGAAGTGGTGGTGATTACCCGCCTTCGCATTGGTCACTCCATGTTAACGCATGGATTTCTGATGGAACGCGGTGACCCATCTGAATGTGATTTCTGTAAGTAAACCATCACAATAAAACATATATTGCTGGATTGTGTTGGTTTCCAAAATTTGCGTGTTTTGTGTGGACTGAGTAATTGTTTGCAGATGATGTTGGGAGATAGTGCCTCGGCCGTTGAGCGGATCCTAGACTTCCATCAATCGTCTGAATTTTGTAAATAAAATTTAATTTATATTTTTATTACTGTTTGTGGTAGGGCCCCTTTACAGCCCTTAAAAGATTTTTTATATTTGCTGGTTTATTAATTTAATTTTGAAGTTGTTTTTATTTTGGTATTTAGTTTTAGGTACGTTTATATTTATTTTATTTTTCTTGTTATTGTTTGAGGGCCAATTTACAGCCCTACAATAATTTATGTGTATATTGTTGTTTTTAGATATATTATTGTTAACTAGTTTTAGTCATATATCTATAACTGTTATTATGTTTTGTTTTATTTATTTGCTTTTGCTATTGTAGTTTGTTGTTTGTTTTCTTATTAAACTTAAATTTTTATTTTATTTGTTCTTTTATATTTTTACTTTAAGTATCGGTGAAGATAACCGCATCGGTTTTTAGCCGGTAAAAAAAAAAAATAATCTAAACCTGCTGCTCTCTTAGACTCCAATAATTCCAAGGCAGCGGAAAGTAATTAAGGTAATAATGATCCCCAAGACAGGAAAATATTTAGCAAAAAGGGAATTATATCGCCTGATTTATCTTTTACCTATACTTTCAAAATTATTTGAAAATTGTTACTTAAAAGATTGAGACTGTTTATTGAAGATAAAAAGCTGATTTCAACTCAGTAGTTTAGTTTTAAGAACAAACATTCAACTGTCGATCAATGTAGTTACATTGAGTATCTACATGGATTTCTGATGGGATGCGTGGACCAACCCGTTTGTGAGCTTTGTGAATCACACATCACAATTGAACATTTTCTGCAAAACTGTAATGGCTTAAGGAACCTGCGCCGGTATGTGGATTAGGCAATGCTTTAGGTAACTAAAAGATGGTGCTTTGCCATTGACGGAGTAATATATTTCTTACGTCTCTTAAATATATTTTATAAATTTTAATTAATATTTATTATTATTGTTATATTATTTTTCCAGAGACTATTTACATCCGTGTCGTATTTTATTGTTTACACATTAAATTGGTAATCTCTTTCCGATCCTGTTTTGGGCAATGATAATCTTCCAGGTTTTTCGCCCACAAAAATTTAAAAAAAAATGTAAAAATAAAATTGCTAAGAAAATTTTACTTGTTTTATTTTTATTTCAAAACAACACTTGGGGGCCTACTTAAAAAACACGCCTTGTATTTCAAATTGGCAACATTCAGTGCAATTACAATCGTCTTGCGTAACTAAAATTTGAGCAAAACCTGATCCAGCCATTTTTATATCTAGATAACCTTGAAATAAACTCCAATCCTAACCTCTATATCACTTCTTCAAGTGTCGTTAATATAGGTCATATACGAAAACGAACTCATCAAGTTAAATTACCTAATTTCAACGGATTTTGAAAATTCAGAGTACTAATTAATTAAAGTACGTTATCGCTGGTTACGATGTTGAATTCACATTTAAAAAATGTATTAAGATAAAAAAATTGATTTTTTTAATGATTTGGAAATGTTGCCATTTTGAAATGTTGAACGAATTTTGTTTTTTAACGAATTTACCCAAGCTATTGCAGTACAAAAAGCGATTATTGGAACGTGTAAAACACACACACACAGTGATATTAAGGTCAGGATCAGTGTTCACTTCAAGATCCCTGGTCTGGGACTTACAATGATGGCTGCTCTAACAGCTCATTTTCCAACGGAAAATCGCTAACAAACAGATATCTGATAAGAAATTCGTTTTTCCATCTCATTTCTGTTAGCTCATTGCAGGAACACTCTGTGTGCTACTAGTACGTCACTCTTTGCTTATAAAATAACTTGCTGAGAATGTTTTTGCCTTAGAATCGTTTTCATTCACGGATGTCTATTTCTGAATAGTTTTTTTTGAGTGAACTTTTAAATAAATTCTCCAGAAGGAGTAAATATAGTTAACTAATATCAATAATAGTATGAGATTATAATATTAGTAAATAAATACCAAATAATAATAATAATAAATATTAAACAGATGCATCAGTGAAAGGTAGTTCAACTGTTAGTACTGAAACACCCATATTTTTGTTTTATTTTTTTCTATATAAATTTTCCTTTGTAATGTTGGCAACACTACTTAATTCGATGCCAGCGCTATACGGTTTTTACATCTTTTGTTTTGCAAATTGTAAATATTAAAGAATAAATCATTTTTTCATATTCCCGAAATATTGAGAAAATAAGAATGTACATCCAGTGAATAATTTGTAAAAAAAAATTAGAATGTTTTACAAAGCGATTAACATTAATTAAAAATTTCGTTTTATATTGTCTCTATCCAAATGTTAAACACACGGCTACCGGTCAGTTGAGAGAATGCACTGCTCAGAGGGAGAGCGGGGAGGGGTTCCAGCCAATAGGAGTGGGGGAAGGGGTTAGTGCAATCGCGACTTCCTTCCTTTCAGTGAGCTTCTGGCTTCTGGCATTGCCAGATCGTTTATGTTGTAAAAGTTTGAAACTTACCTTTACGTGAACATATTTCTTTTAAAAAAGAACGCGTGTTCCAATTTGTTCGTTTTTGTAATCTGTGATAACAAATGCTTTGTGTTATTTGTGTTGTCTGTGCAAAAACATAAATCGAAATGTATTAATATTTCGGGTTAAATTTTTTTTTTGCCGTTAGTGGTTAACCGGTGGTTTTCCTAAACTATTTGCCAGGAAAATGGCCTGTGGCCGTTGTGAAGTGTTAACCTTTGTTTTGTGCTTACTATTTGGATTGGTCAATACCGGTTCTTCTAGAAATACAGGTGAGTTTGTAAAAGCATACAAATTGTTGAATTAATGTTGGATTCAGGTAAAATATAAATTAGTACTCCATATATATTACAACATTTGTAATAGCCTAAATAATTATTATAGGCTTTAGATTGTACCACGTCAAATACAATAGCCTAGGTTATAAAACGAAAACAATTTTCTTAATACATTCACATTCCGATTTTGTACATAGTGTAACTGTAATCAACTTTAAATAATTTCCTAATTGTACAAACTTCAGTATCAATTTGTTCAAATAGAATTTTGAGTCAGGCTACTACAGTGTCTAATAGTGTGCACAAAACTTTCTCGTTTAAGTTTCTTTTATAAGCCTTTAATCTGCTCATTCAGCTGCTTAACGGTTAACGGTAAATTATTTTTAGATACTAACTGTTCCACTCATTAAAGGTATAAGTATAGAAGTGTATATAAATCTATTAGAATATAGAAACGTTTACGCTATTTGCAGTGAGTTAGGTTAGGCGTGTATTCATTGTACGTTACTTGCATTGTTGTGCATTGTTAGATTTACCAACCGGTCTAAACACATTCTTGCTTACAACCTGAATGTTGAAAAATATAGATCAAATTATTATAAATATAACAAACATAAAATGTACGCAGTATATTTTAAGCGTAGGCTATAATTGTTTGTGTTTAAATATTACAGTGATTATTTTGCCCTGAATTTTAAGTAGTTGCTATAAAATATTAAGATTTTAAAACTTTGTATTGCCATTGAAATTACAGTACAGGTGATTTTTAGTAAATCTTTTTGGCAAAATAAAATTTTATTAACAAATTGATTAGGTATATGAAATATTAAATTGTTTCAGTTAAAAGCAGAACTATCGTTATAGTTTTGTCGTCAAATTAAATTGTTACGCAATTCAAATTTTTAATAAATAAGTTAGGCTTAGTTGTGAATTTCTAAGAACTAGGCCTAAACTGATTTTGGTTTTTAATTACCATTTGTTGATTACCTATTGTTAAACTATCGTTCAGCGATTGTTAACTAGTAAATTTAATAAATATTTGCAACCCTCAACTGTCTTGAGGTGATTTTCAACAGTAGGCTTATATTTGTTACTTTTTCAAATATGATTTCACCTTCGTAATAAGCACTATAATCTGCATAAATTAATATCTTAACTTAGTATTTTTGTAGTTAAATAAGACCTTTTTTTCGTGACGGATTATAGTAGGATTATAAATTTTTAAAAGTAGCCTAGTAAATTAAATATTTCTAAACGCCTCTAAGTGATAGGCCTACAATTTATGTGATAGGCCTACTAATTTTTATGTAATAGCCTGTTACAAGCTAATAATCGATAATAGTGTTCTCTACCGAATTTTTTTAACATTGGCCTATTTAACAAAACCATTCTTGCTACAGGATGTTTAAATATTTTCAGTACTAATGTAAGATTTCACCTAAATGGAAGACATAAATCTTGTATTAAGGTTTTGCTTGAATTTTGTAAATTTCAGGTTAGGCTTTTTTTGTTTTTGTGTAGGAAGAATGTGTAAAATAGCCTACTTTAAGGATACTTGATTCTGCTGTTTCAACAACTAGTTTACATAAACATTGTTTTGTTCCTGGTTACCCACTTTGTTGTTATATTTGTTGTTTTTCAAATATTTATTCTTGTTAATATTTTATTTTTGTTAATTTTATATATTTTAACAATATTATCTATTTTGTTAGTGTTTTGTTGCGGTGTTTGTTAAAATTGCCCTTCGAATGTGTGGCAGTTTCAAAGGACGATTCGTCGGTCATTGACCGAGTTTTAAAGTTTTTACGTTGTTTAGGTATATTTCGTCTACTTTAGCTGTGGTTTTGTCATGGAGCGTAATAATTTTATTTTATATATCCCTAATTTTTTTATGATTCTACTTTTAATAACTAGTTCTTGATAATTTTTTTCCTGTTGCTCACTTTATTGTTAGTTCTTATTTTAGTTTTTCACGTTTTAATTCTTGTTAAATTTTTGTTTGGTGATGTTTGTATATTTTAACAGAGTTATCTAGTTTTAGTTTTAGTTTTGCGTTAACAGTGTTTAGTTTTCTTTTACTGTCTGTGAAACATGCTGGACGGGCGATAATAACCTTCATGTAATTTTCGCCAAAAACAATAAAAAAATAAAATAAAATGCCTTTTTGTAGCCTAATGGAAATATTGTGGAGGGGCGATGATAGCGTTCATGTGCTTCGTGCAACAAATCTAAACAAAATTACCAAATGGTTATTACGTTCTGCCAAGCTAGTTGACTAGCTGGTGTTATCGGGGTGATGGGCCCAGGCCTACATTGTATTCAACTACTTCATCATAAGTATCCTCGGGTTAAAGGATTATGTTGGTAATAAAATCGATTTTTCTGAACACTGAACGATTTTTTGGCCATATACTACATTTTCAATAGCTGTACGTTTTCAATAGCTACAGCTTTGGAACACTACCAGCTTGTTGCAGCTTGCTTCTGCTACCGGTTGCTATACTTGATACAGTGACTAGTCGGTAACCAGTTAAAACGGCTTTATGTAATACTCTTTGTGTACATATGCCTGTTTATACTGGTGTCCCGTAAGTCCGAGTAGCGCAAAACATTTCACAATCGAGTAATGTAATTCTTCAGGGCACTATTAAATTTTATTAATAAAGTAAAATCAACTGGAGTTTCGTCTGCCATATTGAAATCCGCCTTCTTGAATGCAACTATTTTAAATACAAAGGAAGGGTCATGTGATAAGCCTACATGATACCTGTGTATGTATTTGTCAGCTGTCAAATTGGTACTAATATACTTTAATAATGTTATCTAGTTTTAGTGTATGGCTTAAACAGTTTAGTTTTCGTTTAGCGTTAAGAGTGTTTAGTTTTAGTTCCCCCCCCTGTGTGTAAGAGGATGGACGACGATGTTAGCCTTTATGTGCTTTTCGCAAAAAACCTATTTAAAAAAATACAAGTGTTTAATATAACCCCAAAGATACGTGCGCACAAATTATTAGATGCACAATACCGTAAGGCGGGACAAACTGGATTAAGTTTCTTAACCTAAGTCACGTGACAACTTGTGCAGCTTTACGCCTTAAAGCGACCCTACCGAGTATTATGCTAATGACGTAATTGGTTCATTCAACAGTCGGCCGCTCTTGTTTTAACGGGTAATTAAAGGAGCGCTTGAAATGGGGTCTGACACTCTTTAAAACAGGCCTACTTCAATGTACAGCGGTGTCAAAACATCGGCTGTCTCGCTTATGTGATAGAAGCTAATTTTGAAAAATCGATTCAGCTACTGTGACTGCATTAGTTAATATTTTAACGCAGATTACGATGGTGAAATATAATTTTCAAAAATTGTTCTGACAAGTTATTTGTTATCAGTAACGAGCGTGTACAAAGTATTACCGAAAATGCACTGCAGGCTATACAGGATATTTACTCGTTTGAACTGCGAGGTGTCGAAGTAACATTTTGCTGGATATCTGGTCACAGTGGGATAGTTGGGAACACTAGAGCGGGTATCGCGGCAAACGAACCAACTCTGCTGCCGCCAAGCACGGCAAACTTGTTATTTGTTCAGACTTTATTTGCCAAGCAAAACATCTATTCGCTTGGGGAAAATGAGTGGACACCTTGGGCAGTAATAAATTGACAGTACTTAAAAATACTGTTTCTCCCTGGGGGTCGTCAATACGTACAAGTTGTAGGGAAAGGTTGGTAGTTACCCGTATTCGCATTGGTCATTCTATGTTAAGTGATGGATTTCTCATGGGACGCGGGGACCCACTTATATGTCAGATTTGTGCTGATATCACAATCTAACACTTTCTTCTGAACAGTGATGCCTCATGCACTTGGGTCCTACCTAAGCAGGCAATTTTAAAGGACGATTCGTCAGACATTGACCGAGTTTTAAATTTCTTATGTCGTATAAATATATACCAACTACTTTAGCTATAGTTTTGTTGTGCAGCGTTTAAATAATTTTATTTTATATATCCCACTATTTTTTACGATACTAATTTTAACTAGTTTTAGATAAACTTTTTTGTTTTTGTTCCTCCTACCTTAAAAAGATGTGGCAATATTGTGCAATCGCAATGCTCCTAAGTGTAGTAGGAGCATGCAGAAAAGTCTTAATAATAACTAAGCGTTTCAGCAAATAACAGCTGATTTGTGTTTTTATAAGCAGTAGTAATTAGAACGTTCATTTCTGCTAATTATCAACTTTTTTCGACCTTTATTTATCGACCAGCTACTTCCTTTTAGAGGTACTAGAGAGAACTTTTAATTTTAATTTACCTGTTATGGGTAACCATAATGACTCTGTAGTGTGTGTGTGTGTGTGTGTGTGTGTGTGTGTGTGTGTGTGTGTGTGTGTGTGTGTGTGTGTGTGCGTGTGCGCGCGCATTATAATTTTATTTAAAAACATAAGTTTTTGATCAGTTCTAACAGTATTTCTTCTTTTTTATAAGGCAACAAAGCAGTGGCATTCGTGGTACCATGTGAAAATAATAACAGTAAGCAGCTGCTTAGATTACACGGTGGAATTGAATTTCCGAAAGTAATTTTGTTACCTTAACCTTTTTTTTTGAAATTCCGATTTCATCATCATAATCAGTATTAAAATCTGCATTTATCAGTATTTCAAACTTTCAAATTACATTGAAAATACGAACATAATCTCTGACCGCCGTTAAATTAAATTTTTTATTTCTTACGTGCCTAAACGTAAGAATTTTAACATCGTTGAAACCGGTTTTTGTATGTTAATGGTAGGGTGGCATTACATACGAGGTCGTTACATAACCAGAGTATTAACGATCCCTTCAAAAAGTGAGTCTAGAGTCATAGCATTTCATAGTCCGGGATTATTTAAATTGGGAAAATGAGTGGGCAGCTGTCGGCAATAACAAACTGAGGGGAATTAAAAATACTATTTGTTTTTGGAGGTGTCTTTACGTTCAAGTAGTAGGGAAGAGTGGTTATTCGTCTTCATATTAGTTACTCCGTTTGAAACATGGAATCTTGATGGGGTACGGGTACCAAACTTTATGAATCACATATGCGAATCGAACATATTCTGCAAGATTGTAATGGTTTAAGGAACCTGCGCCGGCTGTGTGGGTTAGGCAGTACTTTAAAGGAAACTTTAAAAGATGATGGTTCGGCTGTTGACCGAGTAATAAATTTCTTACTCGGTTTATAATTATATATATATATATATATATATATATATATATATATATATATATATATAAAATTTAATTAATAATTAATTATTGTTATTGTTTATTTATTATTGTTATTATTTAATTATTGTTATACTCTTTTTCCTGTTACTATTTACACCCCTGTCGTATTTTATTGATTAAACATCATAATCATTTATTATATTTTATTCAAAATATTCTAATCGTTTTACTTTTATGATGTTTTATTAACTATTATTTATTAACTATTACTAATCCCTTAAACTTGAGCTATTTGAAACTTTGTTTTGAACTTTGGAAAATTCTCTTACTTTGAATTTGGGTAATTTTATAATTGGTAATCTCTTTCCGATCATGTTTTGGGTAATGATAATCTTAGGTTTTTCGCCCACAAAATTAAAATAAAGTCATAATCCGGGTTTGGGTGTTAACGTGATAGTTTTTTAGTAGTTTATTTCCAAATAGAAATTTGCTTATAATACTACTTTCACTTGTTAAAATTAAGAAGTAGTCCATATATATTTTATAATACTTGGGGCATATTAACTCGTTTTTAACAAATGACAAATTTTGATATTTGTCACTTAACGTGATCCATACTCTCGAAACGTGTTTGTTTTCTATTTATAAGTAATAGCAAATGTCCGAATAAACTGTAACGACACTAAGTAATAATTTAAAAACAAAACAAATTCCAGTTCCTTTTCTTTACAAATTTTATAAAACCAATCCTTCGCGTTGATATTGCGTTGTAAACAACGCGATTTGAAAGTATTTACGATTGGCAAAAGGGAATCAAAGCTTGTTACGGATTCAAAGCCAATATCGATGCAGTGATACCAACTGTGCGCAGATAAAACGCAAACTCAATTTCTTTTGAAATAGGATTTCCTAAATGGCTACTACATATGGGGGGGGGGAAGGAACAGTGCATACAAGAGTCATTGAAATGTAATGTTACTGTCGTGCAATATCAATGCAATTATGAACTTGTAACGTGGTTTTATACTCGAAATGTTTGTGTATAATTTCCGTGTAACTAACCGATAATTTAATTTCCTTAAGTTTTTACTATCCAGTGTTTTTTTATTCGTATCAGTCTGTTGGAACACTTACAAGCTATTTGTTTCTAACTTAAATTAATACAGTAATTACTAAGTTCCAGTGGTCTTAGTTTTGTCTGACTGAGCCATCGTTGTTAAGTAGCTGGAGGGATTCCACATTGATGTGTTGATGTAGTCTTTGTTCGTGACTTTGAGTGAATTTTCTGATTTCAGTATTGACAGTTGGAACCTCAGGATCTTTATGTAAGTTGTCATTTCGGTTGACCCGGTAGCCGTGGACAGGGTAATAAAAAATACTGTTCGTCCTTGGGTGTCATCAATATGTGTAAGTCGTAGGGAAGAGGTGGTGGTTACCCGTCTCCGCACTGGTCATCCAACGTTAACGTATGGGTTTATGGTGGGAAATTGGGTGCCTCTGTGGAGGCGATTTTAAAGGACGATTCGTAGGTTTTACATTTTTTACGTCGTTTAAATATATTTGAACTACTTTAGTGATGGTATTGTTGTACAGTTACACAATTTTATGTTATTTCATTTTTTTTCCATTAGCTTAGATAAACATTTGTTTCTTTTACTTTTCTTACTTTGTTGTGTGTTTATTGTTGTTTTTAACATTTATTCTTGTTAATTTTTTATTTCTGTTAAGTTAATATTTTATCAATGTTATCTAGTTTGTAAGTGTTTTAGTTTCCTTCCTTTTGTAATGTATATACTGTGGACAGGCGATGATAACCCATGTGCTTTTCGCTAAAAACCTGTGTGTGTGTGTGTGTGTGTGTGTGTGTGTGTGTGTGTGTGTGTGTGTGTGTGTGTGTGTGTACAAACATGCATAGATCCAAAAAAACAGCACTTTTTACGACTCAAGGTGTCCGAAAAAGGATAATTTTATCAAAATCTCCAGATCGATTTCATTACACGAACACTGATCACCGCTTTATTCTTCGCGAAACGAGAACTTTCCCCCCCAACTAACTTTTCTAATATAGTTGTTAAATCAAATACAAGAAATAGCAGAACAGCATCGCTTGTAACGCTCAAAGTAGAAACTTGGGCTTTGTTAGTGCAATAACGTTTGAATAAGAAACTGAACAAGGTTTGCGAAACAAAACTTTCCCAAGCAATTGTTTTTCAATAAGACAAACTTCAGTGCAACGCGGACAATTGAAACTCACGGAAAAAACCAGATTGTATTACAGTAAGTCTACGGGGAACAGCTTATGCAATAGTTGCGAAATAATAAAAGAAATTTTATATTTGAAATTCACAGACGAATGGTGGAAAAATATCGTCAAATAGCGATCGGCAATTTCGTTTTTCGATTTCTCACAAATCACAGACTATCTTCTAATTCTAATGTATCAAGCCGATTTGTGTGTAATAAAATGTTTAATCGAGATTTGAGTAAAACGAATCGATTTTAAGAATGGTTCAGTTTAGGGGAAAATGTCCAAATTTTAATTCTGCAGTCGGTTTTAATTAAATATGTATTATTTTTGTTAGTTGTGAAAAGATTTTTAACTAAATAAGAGTTTAAATGTTCTTTTTGTATCTAGAAATCGTTCACTTGTTTTGTCTTCAGCGATGCGTGCAGAATAAGATTTAAAATTTTTGTTAAGTACAATAATCGCAGCACGCACCTGTTTCGCTGACGTGATGGTAGCGAATTTCAAAAAATATTTTTCTTTGTCTTATATTTTTTCGAAATTTTGATTTCGCCATCACAGTCTGGATTAAAATCGGCATATAATACCATTTTAAATTTAAAGTTACATTGAAAATGCGAAATGAACCTCGGCCGCCGTTAAATTAACATTCTTAATTCTGATGGATTTTAAAAAATCGAAATAATTTATGTGATTTTTAACGCTGATTTTCAAAAACATTTTAGACAGAAAACTTATGATTTTTTTAAGAATTAAAAAACCTCCATTTTGAAACTGTTGAACGAATTTTGCTGGTTAATGAAATTGTCCAAGTTGTTACAAAAAACGATTTTTTTAAAAATCAAATCGGACTAAAATTGTGAACTAAGATTGGGTTGTAACACACAATCTATAAACAAATTTAATGATCCCCCCTTCAAAAAGTGATCTAGAAGTCATAATCGACCCTCATTTCAAGATCCCGGTTTAGGATCTTACCATGATGGGTGATGCAATAGCTCATTTTCTAATGGGGAAATTTTAGCAAGATGTTATTCATGTTAACTAGTTTTTTTTCCTCTTACACACTTTGTTGTTATATTTTTTGTTGTTTTTCACATATTTATTATTATAAATTTATTTAAATTTTATATTTTGTTAAGTTTATATATTTTAACATTGGTATCTAGTTTGTTAGTGTTTAGTTTTAGTAATATAATACATTCTTTTGTAATATATACATTCTTTTGTAATAGATATCTTCTAAAGGGCGATGATAGTTTTCATGTGCTTTTCGCCAAAAACCTAAAAAACAATTGAAATTATTTTGCGAAACTGTAATGGCTTAAGGAACCTGCGCCGGCTATGTGGATTAGGCAGTACTTTAAAGGAAACTTTAAAAGAAGATGCTTCGACTATTGTCCGAGTAATAAATTTCTTGCGTCGCTTAAATATATTTTATGAAATTTAATTAATATTTATTATTATTGTTGTTATATTATTTTTCCAGGGACTATTTACATCCCTGTCGCATTTTATTGTTTAAACGTTATAATAATATATTGTATTATATTCGAAATACCTTAATCTTTTTCTTTTTTGATGTTTTATTAGCTTTTATAATTTCCTTAAATTTGACCTATTTGAAATTTTATTTTGAACTTTGGAAAGTTCTCTTACTTTTAATTGGTTAATTTTATAATTGGTAATGTCTTTCCGATCCTGTTTTGTGCGATGATAATCTTTCAGATTTTTCGCCCACAAAATTTAAAAAAATAAAATCTAATGGGGGTTCTCTAAATATAAGCCTGACGACGGTCAAGGTTCCCTTTCGAATTTTGTAAATTCGGAATTCGTAAATTTAGAAAATTTAAGTTGCTAATTCATGTACTACATTTTATAATGCAAGATTATTATGACTAGAAAACACGGAATCATATAATATTTTAATGAATTATAACTCCATCCTGGTATATCGGTATTCGATGAAATGAAATGAAATCATTAGAAGGCTGTGGACATTAATATGTGCTGGTGAAATGTCAAGTATGCGCAATAGACTGCAGTTTGGTTTAATGTGGAATGTGCCTTATAGGGTAATAGCTAATGTCCTACGTCTGCATTTCATAGCCTTGCCGCTGACGTAGCAAGTGCTGATCTGCAACGTAATGGCGAATTTGAAGCGCCTTCCACTAAAGTGATACTTTTTGAAAGGCACGGAAATGTTTAAGAATTTATGCCAGCGTTGAAAGGGTGCCTGAAAGGGGTCCTTTTTGTGCTTTCCTTTCAAAGCGGCTTATGCGTTTTGGCTCGTCATCGTGATAGAGAGCACGAAATTAGGGTAATAAAATGAAAGATTTTAATAAACTTGCTCGAAGGCGCTAAAAATGCGGTGTACTTTCTTATGAAAATTAAAAACTTTTTGCATAATTGCACGTTAATTTTTTGTAGAAATACGCCAAATCTTTGAAAATAAGTTTACATGTAGATAGCATTGTTAAAATACAAGTAAACATAAATTAATAAGAATATTTAAAAAAACAACAAAAATATAACAACAAAGTGAGTAAGATGGACAAAATTTAAAGTTGCACACACACACACACACACTATATATATATATATATATATATATATATATATATATATATATATATATATATATATATATATATATTCTATGATATTTATTATTAACAACAATTTTAATTACAAAGCATAAGAATTTTAATTACAAAGCATAAATCATCAGTAAACTAGTGCGTTATACAAGGTAAATAAGTCAACTAAAGAAACACAAAGATATTGTAAAATACCATTTTTAGGCAATATAAGTTATAAAATTATAAATTTACTCTCAGATAAAACTAATTATAAGCCAGATTTTTTACTGTACATCTTAGGGAGAAACACTGTCAGCTATAAGGATAAAACAGAGCTTTTACTAAGCAGTGGTGTATATAAAGTTGTATGTGAAGAGTGCCCTTGTGAATACGTAGGACAATCTGGAAGACGAAAAAATGACACAAATTTGGGAATCATTTATTACAATCTGGGCATTCTATTGATTTTAACAATGTCACTGTAATACATAAAAGACAAAAAGGTATAAAACTAAATAATTTAAAAATTCTGGAAATATATAGAGCTATTTGTAGAAACTTTATTTTAAATCCAAATGAGCGACTGACTTCAACCCCTCTCTTTTACTCGAGTCTATTGTTTAGGGGTTTTTCCCAACCTTCTGGTCATCGACCTTCTTACATTATCAATTTTTCCTTTCTTTACCTTCTTCCTTCCAGTTTTAACATCAACAGTATTGTTATATAATAAGCACACTATAATTTTTAACAACTGTGTCTGAAGATGTTTCACTGCGAAACTATATAAGTGTTATAATTTTCCTGAATATTAATTTGGATCTTTTGTAAACTCAAACACAATGCACTTGCAAGCCACTTGCCCAAGTAATGTTATCTGAATTGTGTTATCAAAGTACGGTATTATGTTGGGTTGTATACTTATAGTATGGGTAGTATGCCTATAAAGATAAAATGCCAAGTATTGCCTGCGTCTTAGATAAGACTTCTTCCGACTTACAGTTATAACTAAATACCCTACATCAGATGTTATAGTAGTTGTCTCTGTTTTGTCAAAATTACATTTAGGAGGGCGATAATAGCCTCAATGTGTTTTTCACCTTAAAATAAAAAAAATGCTTTGGAATCGTTACCTCAATTTCATTGACTGAGAGGAATTAAAATACTGTTCGTTTTTGGAGGTGGTCTTTACGTTCAAGTCGTAGGGAAGATGTTGTGGTTACTCGTCTTAGTATTGGTAACCAATACATTGGTCTTCGTATGGTACCAATGTGTCGTCCCTTTTGACACATGGATTTCTGATGGAACCAACCTGTTTGTGAACTTTGTGAATCATACATCACAATCGAACATATTTTGCAGCATTGTAATAGCTTAAGGAACCTGCGCCGGTATGTGGATTAGGCAGTGCTTTAAAGGAAACTTTAAAAGATGATGCTTCGGCTGTTGACCGAGTAATAAATTTGTTGCGTCGCATATATATATATTATAAACTTTAACTAATATTTATTATTATTATTATTATTATTATTATTGTTATATTATTTTCCTGTGACTATTTACACCCCTGTCGTATTTTATTGATTAAACATTACAATCATTTAATATATTATATTCAAAATTAATCTTTTTACTTTTATGATGTTTTATTAACTATTGTTAATTCCTTAAAGTTGAGGTATTTGAAATTTTGTTTTCAACTCTGGAAAATTCTCTTACTTTGAATTGGATAATTTCATAATTGGTAATCTCTTTCCGATACTGTTTTGGGCGATGTAATATTTCAGGGTTTTCGTCAACAAAATTAAAAAAAAATATATATATTCCTGTTAATCTTTGATTAAGTTTATATATTTTAATAATGTACGTAAAATAATAATATTTTATCTAGTATTAAGTTAGTGTTTAGTTTTAGTAACTCATAACATTAACAGTATTTTAGTAAGAGATTTTGCTGGACGGCGGTGAGACTTCATGTGCTTTTCGCCAAAAGCCTTAATTAAAATAAATCTATTTATCTTTATTGTAAGGGGCATATTACACTGTCAAAGATATTTGTCAATGTTGTATCAAAGAAAACATTACATTCGTCAATTTTCTTTGATCAGCTGGGTTAATAATTAGATATATTTTTTGGTTATGTTTACTCAAGTGCAGTAGCTGTAACGTATCGAATAATGTTGACTTGCTATACTGCTGCATTAAGCGCTTATCTTGCTGTGGCGCTACTAAATAAAAAAAACAAACAAAAACGAATTTGGATCCAACCATGGGTACAAACATACTGGGAGTAAATGCCACTATTATTATTAAATATTCTCTTATGAAGATCGTGATTCAAACAGACGATTTTTAAGAATGAGTGTATTTTTAATCTCGGTTTTTGTAAGAATTGGTGTGGATATTCTAGAAATACTCTTCTTTTTCATATTGTAGAATTATTGTTTTTACTGCTTCAAAAGTCCATGGCAATTGCTCCGTCGTTTTAAATTGTATACAACGAAAGGAAAGGAAGGGATAATGTGACACAAACTGTAAATGAGAAAATTTTGAGGTTATAACTATGTATTTTGAAAATCTTTGTCAATGATTACATCATATCAAAGATTTATCAAAGATATTTGACATAGTTTCTATGATAGTGTAATATGCCCTTAAGAGGCACAAAATAAAGTAATTTTTAAAATTCTGTTGAATATACGAAAATGAATCTGAGTGCGGTGAGAGTTAATTTTAGGTTTTTAATCGAATTTTTATGTTTTTAATGGAATTTGTAAGCCTGTTAAGGAATTTAATTTTTTAGTAAAATTTGTAAGTGTTTTAATGGAGTTTGTATGTTTTTTAATGGAATTTTAATTTTTTTTCTGATTTTAATTTTGATTACGATAGTTAAATCAGATTTTTTAAAGTATGCTGTAAAAGTGTGCTATGTTTTTAACAGTTCGCTTCTAGTATGTTAGAATAATGAATAATTGTGAGAACAGTCATCTGTAAGTGATTTGAGAATTGCATTATCAGCAAATAGTCTGTTACTCCAGTAGGACAATACTGACCTGGGATAGGGAGCACATCATGCGAATCGTTAAGTCCGTTACGGGTCACCGGTGTAGAAGTGCATCTAAAAATCCACTATACATTGCGATAATCGTGGCAAGCGTTTGCTTCCCTGACCTGTTGGAAGCGGATTTCCAAAAATGATTATTTAAATCTTGAACTACTGTATTTAGGAAATTTTTATTTCATATAATCTATAATCTGCGGGAAAATTGCATAAATTAGCATTAAACTTCGAAATTAAATTGGAAATAGGAGAACGAATCTTGGCGCCGTGCACATATACTTATGCTATTGTAAATATGTAGAACTAATATTTTTATTGATTTTTTGAATGGCTCTTATTTTAAAAACTGCTTAACTGATGTGTTAGCTCTCTAGTTTTCGCAAATTTGACCCGATTCGATTCAAACAACAAAAACATTTAAATTCGCGGTCAATGGCGAAACAGCTTTGTGTCTTTTAGATAAACATTTGTTTTTGTTCCTTTTACCCACGTTGTTGTTATTCACATTTTTACTCTTGTTAATTTTTTCATTTCGTTAAGTTAACAATGTTATCTAATTTCAGTGTTTAATCTTAAGATTTTAGTTTTAGTTTAGTGTTGACAGTGTTTAGTTTTATTGTCCTGTCTGTGTAATAGATATTTGCTGGACGGGCGATGATAGCCTTCATTCATGTGCTTTTCGCCAATAACCTAAAAAAAAAATCTAGTTTTGACGCAGATATTGCTTATTTTTGCTCAATATTTGTAACAAGTGTCTTTTGTATTCCTTACTAAAAATTTCTAGCATAAATTATCAAAAAAATGATCGATCCAAATGTAATAATTTAACATTTGTTGTTTTTTTAAGACTGTCAGGGCTACAATAAATCTATTGTGTACATCGTCCAAATAAAACACCGTGCCGTGACAGTAGGGTTTCGGCTTCACCACATTCTCGGCTTATAAGTAAAGTAATTATAAGCGGCCCAAGATAATTGTGCCGCGTGTTGGGAAGGTGTACAGTTATACCAGTCGGCTAGCCTACGTGACGTAGCAATAAACGGCAAACATTCAAAGATGGCGGACGACCTGTCTGCAGCGCCGCTAACTTCCATGAAACAACAGCCGTACTGGCCGCTGCTTAGTAACTTGTAAGTTTGTATAGGCTAACAGTCTCAATGCAAGAGTGTGTCATTCTGTAAGCAGCAAATTTCCGGTGAACCTGGATGTGGAATTAGCGCCGATCCTGAGCTCTAGAAAATTTTTGAAGGCTCTTTAAATAATGGCAAGAAATTTGTTATTTGCTTAGATTTCCTGTTTTGTGAAGCGCTTAAATTATTTGCATTGCAAAAACGAGTCGGCAATAACAAACTGAAGAGAATTAAAAATACTGTTCGTCCTTGGGGGGGGGGGGAGTTGTCGATACGTAAAAGCCGCAGGGAAGAAGTGGTGGTTACTCGTCAATGTTCACGCATGGTTTTCACAGAGGACGTGGGGGACCCACCTACATGTCAGTTTTGTGGTGATATCATCACAATCAAACATTTTCTTCTGGGTTGTGGTGGTTTCAAAAGCATGCGTCAAATGTGTGGATTGGGAGGTGCCTCTATACAGGCAATTTTGAAGGACGACATTGTAAATATTTTATTTTTTTTAATGTTATCTAGTTTTAGTGGCTATAAAGTTTTAGTATAGTTATTAACAATGTTTAAATTGAGTTCCCCCAGTGTAGGATATTTTTCTGGACGGCGATAGCCTTCATCTGCTTTTCACCAAAAGCTGTATATAAAAAAAACGTATACATGTGTATATACATGTAAATATATATTTTATACATGTATATATATTTTATATACATGTATATAAAAAAAAATTGAAGGACGATTCGTCGGTCATTGACCGAGTTTTAAATTTTTTACGTCGTCTAAATATATTTGAACTGCTTTAGCTGTGGTTTTGTTGTGCAGCATTATACAGTTTTATTTATACTTTTTTAAAATATTATATTTGTTAATTCGTTTTAGATAAACATTTGTTTCTGTTACCTTCCTTACTTTACGTTGTTTATTATTGTTTTTAACTTTTATTTTTATTAAGTTTATGTATTGTAACAATGTTATCTAGTTTGTTAGTGTTTAGTTTTAGTTTCCTTCCTTTTGTAATGTTTATAATTCTGGATGGGCGACGATAGCCTTCATGTGTTTTTCGCCAAAAAAAGACATGACTTCACTACAAATACGTCGGTTTTGTATCTGAAATTAGTCGACAGATTATCAAAATCGATGTTTTCATGATGGACATACTCTCTGTGTGCTTCGTATACGTGTTACAAAATAACTGACGACAGCTACGTAAAGTGGAAATAAGAAGTGTTCTGCCTGTTAAAACAAATATGTCACCGTGTCTGTCACGAAGTACTTTGGGGATGAAGACAGTGGCCCAACACACTGATAATGCAACTGGCTCCAAGTAGGGCCGCATTCTTTGGGGAATTACCCCTCTACCCCGTTACCTGAGCACTTAACACAATGTGAGATCAATGACCTGCCATGCAGATACTTGGCTAATGGTAGCAGTAGCAGTGCTTTACGTCGTTAGGTAAAAAACCTGGATTTTACAACTTGTTTAGATGTATTGACGTAATGGTAGGATTTGTTTCCATCGTAATTGCAGGTTTAAAAGGGAAGCGTGCCTTTCAATTTGTTAATGGTTTTTATTGGAAAGTGAGCTTTTGGAGCGGTCATCGCGATACGAGTACAAGATCCAAACCTATGATATTTTTTCATCCGATTTAATTATTAAAAAAAAATAGCTTATGTGCATACACAATTTACACGAATGTGATTAGTACATTAGTAATGAAGCACAACTAATAATAAATTCACAGATTTGACCATGTACCCTAGCACCTATACTCTGTTTTATAAAACTTTTATGCCTTTTTGTTAGATTCATATAGAGTAACTCCCAGTGTACCATATCAGAACTAAATAAATCAAATGAACACAGTGTAAACTAACATATTGAGAAATAAAGTTTAGACGTCCAAGGCAAAGCCTGGTTGGAGACATAAGTTGTACAAATATGAATAAAGATAACAGCTTCATACAGAAATGTACATGTGATATAAATATAATAAACAATAAATAAATATAACAGCTTCGTACAGGATGCACATGTTACATAAATATAATAAACAATGAATAAATATAAGAGCTTCATACAGAAATGCACATGGTACATAGATATAATAAACAACGAATAAGTATAACAGGTTCATACAGAAATGCACGTTACATAAATATAATAAACAATTAATAAATATAACAGCTTAATACAGAAATGCACATGTTACATGCATGTAATAAACAGTGAATAAATATAACAGCTTCATACATAAATGCACGTATTACACACGTATAAAAAGCAAAAAAAAAAAAAAATTAAATAAAAATTAAAGAAAACTGTACAAAGTTTAATTAAATTAATAAATCCAAACTCGGAACAGTAATCTATTTTGGTAATAGCTTGGATAAGTTAATTAAGCAGCGAAATTAATTTCAAAATAACTTTTATCTAATACGTTTCTGGAAAACGTTTTACTATATTTAAATTATTATTTAAAATTATTCAAGATCCGTTAAAGTAAAGAATAATTTGACGGCGCTCATTAGAAATCATCAGGAAATCATCGTCGTATTTTCATTATAATATGTTAATTAATGCCGTTTTAATTCAAACGGCAAAAATTGATTTTGATAATAGCTTGGACAAATTATCTAGCAAAATCAGTTCGATAGTTCTAAAATGGCGGTGGTTTCAAATAATAAAATTATTTTTTTTCTAAAATTTTAAAAACAATTTTTGCCTAACGTGTTTACTTTGTGCCAGTTAGGCTAATGAGGACGAGGGATCAGTGTTAACGGTAAGGGAAAAGTAATGGGAGCAACTGCTCGAACTTAAGGTGCGCAATTCAGAGACGCAGCAGACTGACCGGTGCCTTTAGTAAAATCGACCATCGATACCCTGAAAATACTAATTTGATTTTAAAGAAAATAAAAGGTAAAAAAGGATTTCTGGTATTGAACCAAAAATAAAAATCACGTATCATGTTTTCTCTTCCTTTTTATTTTAATTCAAATTCAAAATGTAATTAATTTAATTGCACAGTTAACTATCCTTTGTACTGTGCAAGGCATTGTGTTTTACAGACACCAATGTGCAGTATCCGTGCCGTTTGTATTGACCCAATTCCCTGCATTCCTGTAACAGATGACAACGAAACGAAACGCAATGAACTGGAAATAAGATTCCTTTTGTATTTTGTCAGGACAACAAAAACACCCGTCTGCCTATGTTGTACGTGTTTCATAATGTCGGGCGTTTGGCCAAGTCGTAACTTAGCCGCTCCTGCGTGCACTGGTCCAAGGCTGTAATAACGGCCTCATACAAAATGAAGGATCAACTTAAGGGGTTTCAAAACGATTTCGAATGAGCAGTTTTTAATAAATGGGACAATGAGTGAATTCCTAGGGTTCGTAAAACATTGTGAGCTTTGTAGATCTATTATGACATCTTTAGGTGTGCCTGATTTGCTCAGTTACGGCGCCGTCTCTATAGACTTACCATATGTCCGTATTTTAACGGACAGTTTATAGTCCTTGTCCGTGTGTGTACCGTACAAAAGGAAAAAAAGGGAATAAATGTCTGTAGTTTTCCGTTTTGTTACTAATTTATAATTTTCATTTTAATTTGATTAAATTTTCGGGAGGATTATGAAGATCTATATGAAAACTGAACATGTTCTATTCATTACTTTTTCAGGCAGTCGTGCGAGTGAGTGTGATGTGTGACTGACTCACAGCACAACCCTCAACTTCTTGGAAAATTGAAAAAGTACCTCTGTGCTGGTGTTAATTAATTTAAAGTACCAAACCACCAAAATACATAGATGTTAAGTTACTGAAACTGAATACATCTCATAGTGGTTGAAATTTCAAATTATTGTCCTGGAATTGTACAGGTTTTTCAAATGATTTTCACTTAAAGGTGGCATAAAATGGCATATCTTAAAAGGTAGTTTCTAAACACTTTTCCGTGAGGGACTCCCGGTATGTCACTCTTGACAAGTGATGGTGCACCTCCTATCCTACATCGCCGAGATATTTTTAATAAAATTTGAATTATATTGCTGTTACTGTTTATTTTATTGCATATTATTATTATAAGTCTTTATTTTGTTATGTATTATTTGTATTTGACAGTGTTTGTAAGTCGGTTTGACAGCCTTAACAACATTTTGTTATGTTTATTAGATGTATGAATATTTATTATTGTTAAATAATTTTTTTGCATATTGTTTTCTAAATTTTTATATATTTCTGCCCTATATTATTTTAATATATTTTAAGTTTTGAATCGCTTAACTCGTGACACGGCGATAATTAGGCCTACCTTTTAGGTTTCTCGTCGGGAAAAAAGATTTAAAAAAATTAATAAATAGGACAGCGAATTAATGAATTTCTAGATTTACTAATTCACTGTGAGTTTTGTGAGCTATTGTTTGTTTTGTTTTTCACGTTTTTATTCCTGTTAATCTTTGTTTGATTAAGTTCATATATCTTAATGTTATCAAGTTTTAGTGTGTAAAGTGTTTAGTTTAAATAGTTTAGTTTTTATACCGTTAACAGTATTTAGATTTAGTTTCCTTGTGTAAGATATTTTTGCTGGACGGCGATGTGCTTTTCGTCAAAAGCTTTAAATAAAAAACAAATATTTTTATCTTTCATTTTCTTTAAAGTATGATTTCTCGTCATAATTAACGCTAAAATTTGTACAAATTTTTTCCCTAAAATTTATGAAACTTAATATATGTCAGCCCGGCCGTTTCCAGCTGACTGTTTTGCTTAATTTTTATTTAAAAGCAAGGTGATTTACGCCTGGATATATCATTAGCGTGTACACTATTAGGGCTTTGCACCGTGTCAGTTTTAAGAGAAGATTTTATTTGATCAGATGATTAATTAAACATTCATTTATTAACCGAGATAGTTCATTAGATTCACCGCAGAATGCAGCACGTACAACTGTTTTCCCGCGTGATTGCATTTTCTTCACACGAATTTTTCGCATGGAGAAAAATTCCTTCGTTCGTGCAGAAAATTTGTATCGAACCCGAAAATATTAACGTCTTGCTAATGATCTAGGATCACTTCAAAAACACGGGCTGGGCCTTACCATGATGGCCGCCATAAAGCTATAACTCATTTTCAGATGGAAATTCGCTAATGAAAAGGCTTCGGAAAACTTCATTGTGCGTCGCCTTACGGAATCCTAATACTGAAGTTAGTGCTGTGTAAACAAGAGCGGAGGGAACAGAATGTACTGTAGTAATAAAGTCAAATTACGCGAAACCGAACCCCAAAATAAAGCGCCTACCCGCTTCAGTGATGATTTATTTATAAAAGCAAAGGTATACGTGGCCGGCAGCGGAAATGTTTGGGCGGAATTCAACCCTCAGGGCTCGGGAAAACCAACATCCAATCAAATATTAACAATCAAATCACAGTTGTTGAATAAGAAATTGTGCAAGAGTACATGCCCGGAGAAATTGTTTGGGGCAAGTTGTTTAAGGAATGTGATATACGTAGCTTATTACCGTGTTAGTGAATTTATATTGGCGCGCGGTCATGTTGGCGAGGATCCGGGACCTTGAAGTGACAGCAGATTCTGAGTGTTAGGTCACTTTTTGAGCGGTTATAAATTGTGTTGCGTTAGAAATCCAGCCTCGATATTTCGGTTCGATTCGATTCGATTCAAACCTGACGGACAAATCGATTTTGATATTAACTAGGTGAGATTCGTTATCATGTAAAATCTATTCAACACTTTGAAAGTGGCGGCCTTTGGAAAATTCTCTTACTTTGAATTGGGTATTTTATAATTGGTAACCTCTTTCCGATCCTGTTTTGGGCGATGATAATTTTTCAGGTTTCTCTCGCACAAAATTTTAAAAAATCCAAGTGGTGGACATTTCAAATATTTAAAAAATCATTTTTAATTTATACTTTAAAAAAACTGTTCAATGTTTCCAATATATGCAAGTCTCAAAGTATGACTTTAACAGAAAGAAGTAATTTCTGTGTGCACTAGTCTGGTTCGTTTCAGAATTCAAGTAAATCGTATTGATTGACAATGAAAGAGATTTATTTATTTATTTATTTGTTTCATTATAATCCTTTGTGTTTGTGATTCCCTACAGGTAAAAAAAGGTTGAATTTTATAACTTTGTTTTTCACGCAAACAACAAGTGGTGGATTGAATCGTCACTTTTGAATTGAATCTACATTTCGGGTATTGTCTCCCGTCTCATTTTATTTGATGTATCAAATTTTTTTCTCAATGATTAATTTTATTAACTACTTTAGGTAAAAAGTTTTTTTTACCTTGTACCCATTTTGTTATTATATTTTTGTTTTCACATTTTTTTATTTTTGTTAATTTTTTCTTTGCTTTTTCTTTCAGTAGTACTTTGAATTTTCCCCGTAATTTTGTTTTATTTTAATTTTAGTAATGGCGATGGTGTAACCTTGTTGTTTTCGCCGGGGAAAAAAGAAAAAAAATTGATTTTGTTTATATATTTTAACAATGTTATATAGTTTTAGTATTTAAACAGTTTAGTTTTAATTTCCCCTCTGTGTAACAGATATTTGCTGGAAGGGCGATAATAACCTTCATGTGCTTTTCGCAAAAACCACAAAATCCTTTTTTTATTTTTAACAAAGCATCTCTGTTGACTTATCACATACTGCCTCACTTTTTTGTATAAAACATAATTAAAAAATAGTAAAATGATAAACACGGATATTTGTTCTGTCTAGAGGTCAGAATCTGTGCTTATTTTTAAGTCTGACCGTGATAGCAGCAACAGTGACTCGTTCCAATGGTAACCCTGGCGAAAACTGGCAAGCGTTGTCCCAGTATCATTAAATCACCTGCGCATCGGAAGTCTGTTAATAACTAGATTAACGTTTCTGGTGGAAAAATAATTTCAAAGAGCGTAGCAATTTCGTGTTTTAATTAATACGATTATTGCCAAAACATGTTTCACACTTTACCCCACTAAGGGTTGTACATAGTATTTTATCCATTCCGTACTCCTGCCATTACAGATGTTCCTAATAATTGACAATCGCACTCTGTATAACCGTCAAACTGTTCCTGTGGACCTCTTAAAAAATGAATCCTTTTTAAAAGGTATTAATTATCTAGGAACGGAGCAGAGTTCCGCCCAGCGCTTAATCCGTCCGGAAGTCAACGCATCTAAATTTTGATAACTGGAAGTGACAGATACCGGTTTTCGTGGGATTGCAATAGGGAAACGAAAAAAGCTATTTTTTAACCATTAAAGCAGCACAATAACCGTAATGTTCTTGTGGTTGTACTCATGAGCAAGAGTGTAAAATAGAATGAACGGGATCTTCTCGCACAAGTAAAAGCTGGTTAAATGAGCAAAACCTCCGTAAAAGTGGTCAAGATAAAGAAAAATTGAAAGCGAATTAGCAGAGCAAGCTTCTGTAAGCACCTTAATTCGTTAATTGGGAAGTTACTAATTCTTTAGGCTGTTCAGGATAGCCTATATATTGAAGGCAATGGTTATGGTAAATATTTCTCTGTTTAGTGGTCTGCCATTTTAAGTATTTTTCAGTTAAAATTTTCATGGTACCTTCTTACAACAATGTCGACATGCACTTACTAAGGATTTTGCAAAAATTTGATTTTAACGCCATTAAACTACTTACCCAGTCCAACTTTAATAATCAACAAACAGCCGAGATTATTATAGCTAGAGACTTGACTTTTTCAGGGTACCTTCTTAAAACAATGTCGAGGTGAATCTAATGAACTTTAAATCATAAAAATCTGATAATTTAAACTACTTCATATGATCAGTATTTATTATATTATTTTTCACGATTTTTCATACGTCAGGTAGATAAAATCAGTCATAATTATCCAATTTTTGTTATTCAAGGATGATTTCTTTCAGTTTTACATACGCCATTTTAAAAATAATAATTCTGTGATATTTGGTTATCACGGCAGCGATAGCATATCAAAATAGTCATCCAGAAGTTCATAGAGCGGCAGCAACAGCCTATCAAAACAGTAATCCGGAGGTGCTACATATCAAAGCAATCATCCTGAAATTCACAGAGAATCACAAAATCTGTACGAGTGCAATTACTTGGGAAATCTTTTGCGCCAATGGATAATTAAAGAATTGTCTGGTCTGGCATGTGATCCCAAGATAGGTTATAAAAATGATATTGGTATTATGAGTGAAAAATATATAGCATAATCTTAATATGTAAAAGAAGTCCTGACTGACTGATTCATAATCAATGCAGAGCCAAAACTATTTTAGCTAACGACTTGAAATTTTGAAGGTACATTTATGTTACCATATAGGCGTACACCAATAAGATTTTTCGTGCACAAACAAGATTTTGCAACAATTTGTTTTTAACGCATTAAACTAATTACCCAGTCCAAATTTAATAATCAACATATAGCCGAGACTATAATAGCTAAATATTTGAAATTTTCAGGGTTACCACATGTAGGGGTGCACTGAGAAACGATTTTCCAGTATTCAAACCCTATAGAGATAAAAATGGGGTACAACAATTTTTATTGGAAAAATATGTTTTTCGTCTGACGTTCTTAAAACGTAACATAGTCAGTCTTAAATATAAGTAATAAAATATATATCTTTCACCATTTCCTAAAACTCATCGCCTGAAGAGATTGAAAGGGGGTAGAAAATATAAAAAAGGGGTATACAATTTTACATTGAAAAACATTTTTGGATCGTATATTCTATAAATATGCTATGAAACACATATTTCAAAATTTTTCCGAATTCATTCCCTAAAAGAATAAAAATGTAAAAAAGAGGTATCATTGGAGAAAAACATTTTGTATCGGATTTTCTTAAAAGCAAACAAAATATTCTAAAACACAAATTATTTTACACTTAGTTCAGCATTTTCCCCCGAATTCATCCCCTAAAAGGACAAAAATATAAAAGAGGTATGACTGTATTGTAGAAAAATATTTTTTATCAGATTTTCTTAAATTCGAATTGAACACGTTTAAAGACAAGAAAACAACATATTCATGTTACAATATTTTTTCACATTCACTGTAAAATAATCTCGAGTTTAGATGATCACGCTTTTATTAATATATTTTTTTCTATATATTTAATATATATATATGTTTCTAAATTATTACATTACTGAAACATTTTAAGTTTCGTGGGCGAAGCCGCCACGGGTAATGCTAGTTAATTGTCTTTTTTGTATGTAAGTGTGACATTAGGTGGGATAAACGCTGTGTTATATACAACTCTGTGTGTGTGTGTGTGTGTGTGCGCGCTCGCGCGCGCGCTTAAATTTTAGTCCGCGATGCATCCATGTTTTGGATGCAATATAACATGGATGACTATAATCCATTATTATTATTATATATTATTAATAATATAATATTATTATTATATCCATTATTATTATATTACATTATATAATATAATATGGATGACCACATCCATATTTGGATGTAATATAACTACATCCAAATTTTAGTCCGATTAAAATTGGCACATAAATCGATTTTGGTAATAGTTTAGACAAGTTCTTTTAATCGTCAAAATTCTTTTTTAACAGTTTTAAAATGGATGCATTTTTTGGAAAAATTATTAAGTTTTTTCTTAAACGTTTTTTGTGAATTTGATTTTACTATCGTAATCAGCATTAAATATTGCATAAATTGGTACTTCGAATTTACAAAATCAGTTGAAATAAGAAATTTCATTTGACTACGGTCAGGGTCTCCGTTTTTCGTGTTTTCAGTGCAATTTGAAAGTAAATACTGCTATTTTAATACTATTTGTGATGATGAAATGAGGGATCCACGACGAGGGTAAAGTAAAAATATTATAGTTTTGGAAATTCGTTTTTATCACGTCAGCAAAACAGCTGCGTGCAGCGATTATACACTTCGTATTGCCATAGAGCGTAGTGATGTCGCTTTCCGTCTGCTTCCTATCGGTCATGGCAGTTAATATTTCTTTCTGTTTAAATATATTCAGTTTTGTTTTCCCCATGTTTATCTTATTTTCGTCGTGTGTTCAAATAACAAGCTTTTGAAATTGACGATTCTCACTTCCGGCGGAGCGGAAATTTACTTTTTTTACTTTCATAATTAGCGTCGAACAATAAAACCATCAATTTAATTGTACAGTAGTTTCTATTGTTCTTTTTAACGACATTAAAAATTAGCTCTCATAATAATTAATTGGCGGAAAATATTTTCTGGATGCAAATTCCGTAATAATGGTCTGTATTTATTTCATTGTGTTGGAGACGTATTTTTTCTGATGAAAACTCGAGTGTTTAAAGCACATAACTATTTTATCGATAATCCGTCATGCAAAATGAAAGTATAAAAAAAATTTAACAAAATTTACTGAAATAAGAAAATTAAACTACAACAAACTGTAGTAGTAAAATAAATTAATCAAAAATTTAAATAACAGGTATAACTATATTACAATAACGAATACTTAAGAACTAAATAACAATGAATAATGAATAAAATTTAATAACAATTCGTAAAAGTATGTATAACCATAACAGAAATAAAGTTTTTAGATAAAATAAGTAAATAAAATAACACAAGAAATTACAAATATAATAAATTAAATTTTATTTAAAACATTCAGACGATGAAGGAAGTCTAGAACCCGGTCAACGGCCGAGGCACTATCTCCCAACATCGTCTGCAAACAGTTGCTTAGACCACACATAACACTCACACAGGTGTTGTGTGGAAACCATCACAATCGAGCAATATATGTTTTATTGTGATGGTTTCCCTACAGAACTCGCATTTAGGTGGATCCCCGCGTTCCATCAGAAATCCATGCGTTAACATGGAGTGACCAATGCGAAGGCGGGTGTTCACCACCTCTTCTCTACGACTTGCACGTATTGACCACCCCCAAGGATGAACAGTATTTTTAATTACCCTCAATTTGTTACTGCTTGTAGCTGCCCATTCATTTTCCCACTGTAGAAGAATTAAATGTTTTACGTGACAAAGAAAGTCAGACACTATTACACGTGGAGTGCATGGCGGCAGAAAAGTTGCTTCCTTTGCCGCATTATCCGCTGCAGTGTTTCCAAATATTCCACAGTGACCAGGAATCCAGATAAATGATACTCTTGCACCTCGTAGTTCAAGTCTATGGACAGAGCACAGAATATCTTGAACCAGAGGGTTTACCGAATACATATCCCGGATTGCCTGGAGGGCACTTTCTGAATCAGAACAAACTACGTAATGCAAACTATCGAATTCAATAGTGTTCAGAGCCTTTAAGATGGCAAAGAGTTCGGCTGTAAAGACACTACAAATTGAGAGTAATCCATACTTATACGTTTCGTCCAGTGAATAAAATGCAGATGGATATGAATTCATCAGTCGAAAAAACTCACGTTGATACACAATGTTAGGAGTGCTGTCTTTCAGTTCTGTACACAAGGAGAAATCAATGGTCGGCATATTGATTATCCATGGAGGGACAAGACAAAAGGACCTTTCAAACATTGGGGTAGTTCAATACGCAAGTCTTCAAAAACACGGGTTGTTCTAATACCAACAGGGGCTGTAGTTTGCGGTCGGGATTCATAATTTTGGTGCAACTGATTATGGAAAACGGTATTATAAGCAGGATGCTATGGTTTACATAATATATTACTTACGTAACTTAATTGTAACTGCTGTCTCCGACGAGAGAGTGATGGTTCGCCAGCATCGGAGAGAACACTCACGAAGGGACTTGAACGGAAAGCACCAGAAACAAGACGGATTGCAGTTTCTTTAAAATCGATGGTCTAGCAGATGAATATACAATGCTACCGTAATCAATTCGCTAACGAATTACAGCAAGATAAAACATCAACATACTGGTCCTATCAGCGCCCCATCGAGAACTACTAAGAACCCTCAACATATCGAGAATTTTGTTACATCGTAACTTTAAATCACGCACGTGAGGGCTCCAGGAGAGCCTTTCGTCAAATATTAGACCCAAAAATCGAACGGATGGATACTTTCATTTTGCATGACGGCGATGATAACCTTAATGGTTTTTCGCCGAAAAAAATTATCGATAAGCAATAATAACACCGTTGTATCCGATTCTATGCCTCACCTAGTGTGTTCCGATTCTAAAAGTGCACTACAGGCTATCCGGGATATGTATTCAGTAAACCCTCTGGTTCAGATATTTTGTGTTCTCTTAACAAATGTGAACTACATTAAAAGCAACATTTATTTGCTTAATAGGACGCAACGTGTTATTTGATCAGATTTTCTTTGTCAAGCGAAACATCTATTACATTGGGAAGATGAGTAGGCAATCTTGGGCAATAAAGAATTAAGGGTGATTAAAAATATTGTTCGTCCCTTAGGGCCATCAATACGTACAAGTTGCAGGGGAGAGGTGGTGATTACCCGTCTTCGAGTTATTGGAACTTCCATCACGGTTAAGACCCAGATACGAGACTTTGAAATGAGTGTCTGTCCTGACAATGAATACAGAATCCATAGATTCTGTATTCATTGGTCCTGATCTGTAGAACATTTTTAGTGATTAAAAATTTTATTGTTTGTTTTTGTTAGCGATGATAGTTCGATTTGATTCGAATTTGCAAGGAAACTTTGGCAATAGCTTGAACAAACTTGAGCGAAATTCTCTCAACTGTTTCTAAATGGCGGGAATTTCAAATCTTATAAAATTGTAACTGTTGCGTAAAGCGATATTGGTTTTTTAGGGGTTCGCTTTTACGTCAGCGAGATAGCTGCGTGCCGCGATTAGTTTGCTAAAATGGCCCGACGGCGAAATTCAAACACTCTGAACTTTCGGGTAGCCGGCCGAAAATTATCTCAAACAGTGGAATAATTTTAGCAAATTCTCGTTCCCGTCTGACGTGAGGCGAAGAGTGAAGAGTAGTCGTTAGCAGAAGTACTCGGACGTGAAGACATGCGGCACCATCTGGCAACAACGCTTAGCACGAACCGGCAACGTCGCAGCCGAAGGTTCAAAGTACCGGTATTTTATCGTCAGGTAGACCCCGTACGCCTGCTGAGGCTTTCTTATCGCTTACCTTCCCTCTAGTATGTGCTATGCTGTAGGCTGCATGATCCACTTTGCAATCTACAAGCCTCTTCGACTTCAACAAATTTTATTCCTTATCAGTGGATTTTGGTTTGAAATGTGAGCTGCTGGAGAGGAAATTAAGAGCCGGAACTTCGTGAACGCGGTTTCTTAATTTGCATGACTTCTTGAGGAGTCTTTAAAGTTGCACTCATTCATATTTAAACAAAACATCACAAAATAGAAACCGTGTTTTTAGACTGAACAATTTTTCATTATTACGTCACACCTCTTTATTCAATGTGTCATGAAAAGCAATTAGTTCCTCTCGATTAATTTTTTAAACATTTTATTTTTATCCATGTAAGAGCCGTGAGACTTCATGTGCTTTTCGCCAAAAGCCTTAGTTAAAAAAAATCTAAAAATTTGTGTGACACCTTAAAAGGAAAGAATCCTTAAAATTATACTCATTTATACTTAAACGTAGCATTTCAAACCTAAAAAACATGTGTTCAGACAGAACAATTTTTCAGTATTACGTCAAACGGCATTTGAGCGTGCTTTATTTAATTTGTCAGGTCAAAAACCATTAGTTTCACCTCTATTAATGTCCTGAAACTTGAGTACGACTTCATTTTCAGAGGACCAGATGATATGGATTTCAGGCGATACCATTTGCTTGCCATAACTTGTTAAACGTTTTCAAATCAGTGTTTTTAGTAAGGTTTCCATTATTGCAATGTGAGGAATAACCCTTAATGTCGGTTTTTTTCTGTATGTACACTTACATAAATAACGTAAAAATCAAATTTTCAACAACATGGATATGTTTGTTACTCAGCAATCCGTTAAACAGTTCAATGTAAAATTAATTACATTTTAAACTTTTTCAATTTCATTACCTGAGAGGAATTAAAAATACTGTTTTTTGGAGGTTGTCATTACGTTTAAGTCGTAGGGAAGAGGTTATGGTTACTCGTCTTCATATTGTTCACTTCCTTTCGTCACATGGATTTCTGATGAGACGGGGGGGACCAACCTGTTTGTGAGCTTTGTGAATCAAACATCAGAATCGAACATATTTTGCAAGATTGTAATGGCTTAAAGAACCTGCGCCGGCTGTATGGATTAAGCAGTGCTTTAAAAAAAAATTTAAAAGATGATGCTTCGGCTGTTGACCAAATAATAATTTTTTTGCGTCGCCTAAATATATTTTATAAAATTTAAGTAATATTTATTATTATTGTTATATTATTTTTCTAGGGACTATTTACATCCCTGTCGTATTTTATTGTTTAAACATTGCAATTATTATATTTAATTCAAATTGCCTTAATTTTGAATTAATTGCCATAAAAGTAATTAATCTTTTTACTTTTATGTTGTTAATTCCTTTAAGTCGAGCTATTTGAAATTTTGTTTTTAACTTTGGAAAATTCTCTTACTTTGAAATGGATAATTTTATAATGGGTAATCTCTTTCCGATCCTTTTTTGGGCGATGATAATCTTTCAGGGTTTTCGCCCACAAAGTTATTTTTAAAAAATCATTACCGTAATCAGTGTTAAAATCGTTATTAACTTCCTTTCATATAACTGTCTCGTCATCAGATACTGTCCAATTCCGTGTACAGCTACTGGCATTGATTAGCATAGACAACCTGTTAATGTTATTAAGCATTTTCTAGTTTCTTCGCCGCAAAAAAGTTGTCAAGGTGACGCGTTGACACAGCTGGCTGTTCTGGGAAGAGTAGTTTTAAAGTTTTCCATCTGACCCGACCTGACCGACGTTCTTCAATGTTTTTACGTTTTAACCTTGGAGTTCGGCGTTGTTGAAGCCACACCTTTGTTATACCATTGTTAACCGCACCTCCGTCACTTGGTTGTATCCACACACAGTGCTACTCCCGAGTTGTTTTTATTGAAAAAATTACCGCGGACACCGCAGCTGTCTCGTTTGACGTGATGGAAGGGAATTTTCTAAAATGTTTTTTTTCGTGCCGTTTGTTTGGAAATCTGATTTCACGATTAGCATTAAAACGCTGCATTTAATGGCATTTTAAACTATCCAGTTACAATGCTAAATTGAAAATTGATCCTTGACCGCTGTTTAAGGTAAATTTTCTTAATTTCAGCGGATTTTGAAAATTAAAATACTAATGCTGAAGCTCACCTTATCCTTAGCTCACAATGCTACTTTCACATATCTACTGCATGACCGCTGTTTAAGGTAAATTTTCTTAATTTCAGCGGATTTTGAAAATTAAAATACTAATGCTGAAGCTCACCTTATCCTTAGCTCACAATGCTACTTTCACATATCTACTGCATGACCGCTGTTTAAGGTAAATTTTCTTAATTTCAGCGGATTTTGAAAATTAAAATACTAATGCTGAAGCTCACCTTATCCTTAGCTCACAATGCTACTTTCACATATCTACTGCATGACCGCTGTTTAAGGTAAATTTTCTTAATTTCAGCGGATTTTGAAAATTAAAATACTAATGCTGAAGCTCACCTTATCCTTAGCTCACAATGCTACTTTCACATATCTACTGCATGACCGCTGTTTAAGGTAAATTTTCTTAATTTCAGCGGATTTTGAAAATTAAAATACTAATGCTGAAGCTCACCTTATCCTTAGCTCACAATGCTACTTTCACATATCTACTGCATGACCGCTGTTTAAGGTAAATTTTCTTAATTTCAGCGGATTTTGAAAATTAAAATACTAATGCTGAAGCTCACCTTATCCTTAGCTCACAATGCTACTTTCACATATCTACTGCAACATGTAAAAAAACGTTACACAAACTCTCTCAAGTTCAGTTCGGTTTTGTGAAAAGCGTAAATAATAATATGAACATCGACCTAATTTCACAAATCGCTTTTTAATTGCGCGAAAAATCTTGACATAAAGAATAAGGCTATAAGTGAATTCAGTGAACAAAATTTGAAATTAAACAAATAAACGGTTCTGAAAGTAAGTCTAATAAAAAGATTTTGTTGGACGGCGATGAAAGCCTTCGTGTGCTTTTTGTCAAATAGCCTTCTAAACAAAACTATCTTTTTTATATTAGCATTTAAATAATTTTATTTCATATATTCCTTAATTTCTCTTTAATGTGATAATAACTTAGTTAACAAGATTTAGTTTTAGATAATTTTGTTTTTGTTCGTCTTACTTACTTTATTGTTATATTATTTTTTGTTTTGTTTTTAACATATTTATTTGTAGTCTTTTTTGTTTCTTTAAATTTATATATTTTAACAATGTTTTAGTGTTGGTTCAATGTTAGCAGTAATGTTGTAGGTTTTTCTCCACCCACCCCAACCCCCCAAGAATTTGAGCAAAATCTGTTTTATGTCGATTTTGTGTAACGAACTCGGATTTTTTTTTTGTAAACTTTATAAATAGTTATAAAATGTTTAAGGCTAAACGCATCGATTGCAATTGAAATTATTACAGAATATCGCTAGCTTGAGGCAACGAGGAGGTCGAACGTTTTCGTTATGCATTTAGAAAAAGTGTATTTAGGTTTCAGTTTTTACTTTATAAATATTTTTTAAAATTAATTTTTAATTGTGTTTATTTTGTTACAGGTAAGGCGATTGTAAAGCTGTTTTATTATTTTTACTCACAAATAAAGGTATGTTGATGGTGTTTGTTTACCTAAATTGCAAAATATAAATGCATTACGATACTAACTAATTACATCCTAAGCGATTACATCCTAAGGCTTGGGACGATAAAAGTTTTTACAGATTCTTTAGTTACAATCAATTCGTCTAGTTTACCGGTCGAAGATAATGGTAGTAAATAGTGGAGGAAACGGGAAGCAATTCAAATTAACAATTTTGGGAATTTTCACTTCTATTAAGTTATCAAAAAGAAAGTGGCGGATACACGTGTACGCGTAGTTCATTCATTGCTTACTCATGGACACCTGATGGGGCATTGTTAATGCGTGTAACCAGACTATCACATTTGTGTATAACTTCACAGTTGGCAGTGAAACAGTTTTTGTGGAAATATACAACATATTTCTTAAGATTTGTTCAGTTTTCTGTTGTTTTTTTCATTTGAGAGAACACTTAAAAAGTTTTAAGGCGTCCGCCCTTCAGCCACCCACTCGAAGTGCTCCCGCGACCATTGTGTTTGGGAATCAATGAACTAGAAGTCTGGATCGGCGCTCATTTCAAGGCACGCGTCTGGACCTCACTATAATGGCTGTTCCTGTTGCTCATTTCGCAACGGAAATCTAATAGTAGTGGCTACTGATAACCAGCAACTACTGCGCTCAGAGTTACAAGAGCGAAATGTACAATGTGGCCAAGCTAACCTAAAAACCGTGCAAGAGATTTCCGCTTGAGCGAAATGTAGGTTACTGCGGCAACGGTAAACTATTGTGAAGTAAGGTTAATCTGCGTCGTGCTGTCGGGTCGTTCAAGACTTAAAGTGTTTCTCGTATCGAAATTGCAAAATATGGATAAATATGCATTTTAAATTCCATTGAACATAAGGGAACGAATCGGACGTGGGTTTACTTTTGTATTTTAAACGCTATTTGGTGGTTTAAAATACTTCCATTTGTAGATTTTATTACTGGTTACTTTGATGGCGACAAAAATAGGTAAGGCGATACAATTATTCTATCACGAGGCAGTTGCGTGCCGCTTTTTTTGCGAATAAAATGTACAAACGCCGAACAATAAGTCAGTGATGCTCCTATTGTCCACAGTAACCATCAACTAATGTTGCACCGGTTCTGATGTTCTTTTTATCATAACGGAAGTGGGTAGTAATTAAGGTGCCTAAGCTTTTACGTTTTTTAGTTTAGTTTTAATTCCTTCGCGAGTGTTAGAACTTGCTTCGCTAGGTTTCCACCTTCTGCAGGAACTTCCTGTAGGGTCGAAGAGCATCAGTCATTTCGGCTCCAGTGCTCCGTACTCGGAAGTAGATGTCCTGCTGTGTACGTATGCTGGTCGTGCAGTCTGCAGTTCAGGTTTATTTGAGTTAATAGAATTTAAATGTTTCATTTTCTATCACAAAGCTCAAGACATCTTCTTCAGGTTGCCACTTCTTAGTTGAGGAAACTAACACTACAGTGTTAGTTTGTATTTGTGCTGATTTACCTGCTTACCTGTTGAAGTTGTCCTCCAGCGGTTGACGGTCTCTTTTTCTGCCAAAGTTTTTAGTTTTGATCTGGCGACGGCTGTATTAATTCCACAAGCTTTTTCTGGGTTAAAGTACGGGCTTTATACATTATATAAGATACGAGACATTTGTTAAAAAACATTTACAATGAGATACAGTACGAAAAAGTAACCGTGTGGAATTCGGGATGTAACCGACAGAAGCAAAGCCTTTTCAGTGATGTCTTTGCTGAATATATAATTAGTTTGAAGATATGTTTACAAATATCTTGTTTTTTTTTTAAATAAATACGTGAACCTAGCATAGATATTATTTACTGTAGTTATAGTAAAAGATCAGTTGTTTTATATTCATTCGTAACGATCAGGTGATTTCATTGAACAGCTCATAAACTATAATAAATTTTAGGTTATGTTGTTAAAAACTATCAATATTAGCAACAATTATTATAAACATTTATAATTATTTCGAATGTATTATAAACGGTTACAACGTGTACGTGTTCTTAAACTAAAGAAAAATATCGAAACCAAAGCAACACGTTTTCGTATAATACGTTTGTACTATTATATATAAGGAGGAAGAAAAAGAGAGAGACATAAATAGAGATGAAATTAGTTTGCTCGTTGGTTTCATATTTACGTTACATTCTTCCGTTTGGTAGACTTTTTTTCTTCACTATTCTCGCCAAAGTTAAACATTAAAAGCTTTGCTTTAAAAATATAGTTTTATCATGACAAATAGTGGAGTTAACATTACTGTTGTAGGAAATAGATTCAATTTGGCCGACAGTAAATTATACTTTTAAACACTTTTATACCTGCAATGCAGGACTGTTAAACTCATGAAACAGGCTATTGGCTATGATAACCTTATAGAGTTTTCGCCTAAAAAATAGAACAAATTGATGCTGGCGTTAACCGGGAAATGCAAAGCAGTGCAGCACTGTGGAAGTCTAGCATGCTTGATACAGGACGTTCTCTGCCCGTACGAGAAGGAAGTTGTTCCATGCTAATCGACCTGACTGCAATTTCTCCGTAACCTTTTGGTTATGTTGCGCGCGCACATAATTCACACGGAACGCATTAGACCGTTATAGCCGGAGTTGCTTTCCAGATCGTTATCACGCACTAATTTCATAACTCCAACTTTCACTCGAAAATCGTGAG
Organism: Callitettix versicolor; assembly: GCA_022606455.1. Classification (NCBI taxonomy): domain Eukaryota; kingdom Metazoa; phylum Arthropoda; class Insecta; order Hemiptera; family Cercopidae; genus Callitettix; species Callitettix versicolor. Next base: position 49,084,872 of record CM040186.1, read on the forward strand.
TAAATAACCTAACATAAGCACAATCCTTCGTTGCTTTTGTCGGAGACTTGTGCAGGTGGTTTGAGTGAAGTTCTACAGTTATGCAAATTTTTTAGTTGATTTATTGTAAACGGGAAAGTTCATGTTGTAGAACAATAAACTGGTTATTTAAAGGCGTTTATTTGATTTTTCTTTCTGCTATATTTATTATATTTGTACTGTGTCCTGAGACTTGAACTAATTATTAACTTACTTAATAATAGTCGCTCCGATAGCTCATTTTCCATAAAAAATTAGGTAATAAAATAGTAATATAAAAAACATATAGTGATTTATAGGATTTCTTTGTCTATAACGAATCGTTTGAGGAAAGCGTTGTCACTGAGAAGTATTGTTTTTGCACCGTTAAAATTAAGGTTGTTTTTGCAGAGCTTCAGTTCATGATACACCTTGCGAGGCTACTGGCGAAGGTTTTATTGGGCTACGTTTAACGCAGAAATACTCGTACTTTGGTGAACTGTAGGGTACGGCCTAAAGGCTCGAGTCAGCTCGCGGAGTAGCCTTGAATCCGCGAGCAATGTGTAAATAGACGGAAAGTTTTAGTGGTCAGGTTGGAAAATAATGTTAATCCGTACCGATATAGCTGATAGTAAAAGCTTAGAAATATGGATTTCTGTTCCGAAAGATAAGTGAAATGTCGTTGACGCCTTGGAAGCAAATTTCCAAAAGTAATTTTTCTGTAGTACTCTTCTTGGAGATTTTGACTTCACTAAAATAAGATGCATTAAAATATGCAATTTAAATATTATTTTGAAATTATTGTACATTCAAAATACGAAAACAAACCCTGACCGCAGTCATATTCCGATTATCAATTTTAACGGTAATTATGACGGTGAAAATAGATTTAGAATAAAATTTATAAAAGTTATGATTTCGTAATAATATGAAATGGCCACCATTTTTATACTGTTAAACGGATTTTGTTATGATTTTAAAAATGCACTGTAGGCTATCTTATATGTGTACTTGGTAACCACTCCCACTAAATGAACCATCACAGTAGGTCATACGCTGCTCGAGTATGATGGTTTCCAAAATATTTTTTTTGTTTTTTATTGTTATTTTAAGGCGAAAAGCACATTGAGGCTATTATCGCCTTCCTAAATGTCAGTGTGAGTGTAAAGTGTTAAAGTCGTAAGTGTTTGTTAGACACGGGTACCGCGAGGGACATCTAAATCCTCTCAATAGGTGCAGCTAGTCCGCACGCCCCTGCGGGGAGGTTTCCAAAATATGCGGCGTAGATGTGGTTTGGGAAATTGTTTGCAGGCGATGTTGGGAGATGATGTCTCAATTCGTATATACCGGTCTCTGGATTTTTTAAATAAAATTTAATTAATGTAACAGTGTTATATAGCTCTTTATACAGCTTTACAATTAATTGTGTATACTTTCTTTTGTTTTTAAGATATATAGTATTGTTTTTTTACTAATTATTTACTTTTTTCTTTTTTTAATTTTAATTTCTCATCACGGCGATCTGATAACCTTGATTTTCGCCGGATGGGGGGAGAAGGATGAGTGATCAGCGTTAATGGTAAGGGTAAAGCAGCGGGAGTAATTGCGACTCGAACTAATAATGGGTCGAGGTGCGCAGTTCAGAGACGCAGCAGATTGTTTGTATTTTTTATCCATATCGACCTACAGGCCTTTCGCGATGCGAACACACTACCGATCACATATCTAAGTAAAACCACTTTTTTTGACTCAGAGGAACTGAAAATGGCAAGACCTATCGGGATTTTTTATGGTCGATTTTTCTCTGATCACTGTAATTTCTTACTCTGTCAAATTATAAAATAATATTATCAGCTGATTCATCAAAATATTATTTTAACAGAATAATGTACAGTGTGTCCCACGAAGAGGTTTACGTATTTGATCCTCCATTATTTTCTCATTATTTATTCATTGAGTTTCCCTTATTTATTCATTGATCATTTTTAAACTATACATACTTTTTAAAGAAGGTACCAGAAATGGTATGTGAGAACTGCATCTGGCTGATGTTTGTAGAAAAAAATGGCAGCCAAAATAAAGTTTAAAACTTATGTTGTTAATTTTTTTTCAAACAAAATTATATTTTTTAATTATTATTATGTTTAAATAACTAATCCAGTAAAATGACATCCACAAAATTAGGTTATGTTTTTGTTTTATTAAAGAAGTAATTTAACAATTGTTAAAGAATTAACGGCTATTCAAAAATCTGATTTAATACTGCAATACAGTAAGATTTTTAAGAGGGATAGAACTTATTTATTTTGGTCGCCATTTTGTTTCGACAAACATCTGCCAGATGCAATTCCCACATGCTATTTTTCTGGTACCTTCTTTAAAAATTATAGTTTCAAAATTATTAATGGAGGAATGAGAAAATAATGGAGAATCAAATGCGTAAACCTCTTCGTGGGACACCATACAGCTTAGTTTAATAACGTAGAGTGTCATAACGTCTCCGGTAGTTTATTTTGTTCATTTTTAATTCGAAATTCATAGGTGGTACACTCTGTAATTATTGGCTAAAGAGAGAAAGCCATTACACGTGAATCCGGTGGAGTCAGCAATCAGCGGGAGAGCAGAATCAGCAGGACTCGGAGGTGGAGGCAAACGGTTAACGCAGTAACCGTAAGTTAAATGAAACGTAGCAGCGTGAGATCCAATAGTGTCCCCACAACTGCGTGAATATAATTGAAACAACCTCGTACAGGATTTGCACTTTGTAACAAAATGATGCACATCAGTAGTGGTATAACTGGTTTGCTATTCTACATTCGTCTAGTATGTAACGGAAATATTGTAACGCTTTGCGTAAGGGGGTGATATCACGAAAACAGCTGACTTCAGACCAAATCTATGACTTCTGATAATACTTGGTCTTTCAAAAATAATTGTAAATAGAAGCATGGTGGAGTTTAAGTGTTTTTTAATGTTTAAGTTCTGACATTTAAGATAACGTTTTCATAGTTTATGTAACTATTCCGTAAGGTGTTATCAATATATTGACAAATAAACTTTATCGTTCTTTTTTAATTGTTCTGCTTGTTCTAACTTTGGATTGTTTGGAGTCGTTTTCAAAACAATTTATAAACATTAAACAAATTCTAAAGAAGACAGATGTTTTTGAAACTCTAAGGTAACTTTACTCTCAGTTTACTTTAAAAACTTGTGTTGCCAGATGGGTTAAGTGGGAAAACAATGGAATCTGCAATTGAGTCGCTTCAAAGCTGTGTTTCTACAATAACAAAGTATAAGACGCCATAATTCAGAACTCGTGCAACCACTTCAGTGACCGTTCCAGTAAAACGCACATTAAAAATAGACCGTATTCAAGCTTGAGCGCGATAAATCAGCCAAACTGCAGCGCGTGTTGCTTTTATCACCGGCGGCGAGATCATTTCTTGGTTTATCGCATGGAAACGTTTAAACAAGTATCCGGGGAAACAGAGGAAACGTGTACAGCTGGCATCAAAGGGTTATCCTTTGTTAAAAATAACGGAAACTGCCCTGCATAAGGGCAGAAAGAAATTGTTAAACGAGTATAGAATGACCAGCGCGTTGTTACAGTTGGCATGGAGAAGGTTAATGTTGCAGAAGTAATTACATAACGTGTTGCGCGCGCAGCGGTGTGCTGTTTTCGTTAATCCCAGACTTAACTGCGCACGCAACTCTCTCGCTCGTGTCATGCAAACTAATTTGAAAGTGTTAGATAACAGTCTTGTGATTTTTAATGTCAGTTTTTGAAAAGGGTGAACGGGCTTTGCTGGGTAGTTTGCGAAGACATTAACAACGTTTTTGTGTCCAGTTTGAATTAAAATGGACCAAAATTACGAATTTTTAAATTACAATGTGCGAACAGTCCGCCAGAATCGTCGAGCAGGGCGTTCGCCGCTACAGACGCAAAGCATGTTATAACCGAACGCCCGGCTCGACAACAGAATTCTTTTAATTCAGGCGACGTTTGCATTGACTTTTTATTTTATTTTAACAACCCAAGAAAACATGTTCAGGAGGTCAATGGTGTCAGCATTTTCCTTCTTGTATACCCATCCATTAATCCCTTCCATATTCTTCTCCGTCATCGAAAGCTGAATTCCTTTTATTCAGGTAACCTTTACCACATACAACCTCGGTTTTATTGACCGAACGAAGCAGTCTCCGTTTCAACTCGTCCTTTCGGCAATTAATTTGTTTTTATTTTTATGCAGTTTTGACTAACGCATGTTGTTTTTTTTTTAATTTGGTACTGTGTACAAAGCCCGAACGACTTATAAATAAGATTGTTTCCTATTCATTTCCATTTCAAAACGCTGCCTCTGTTTTTACGATGACGAGTGTTCGCGGTTTCAGCCAAACGCATTGACTAATGACTTAAATTTGGCACGAAGACACCTTGTATAAAGCCCGAGTAATGTATGTTAAGATTTTCCCCCATCTACTTCCGTTTCAAGATGACGGCTTATGGTTTATCTATGTCGAGTGTAGTTGCTGGCCACTTTCTGTAATACTGACTGAATGGCTAGACTTATAATGTTGTCCGCTACATGGACAAAAATCATAAAATTTGCAATAAAATTTGTTCAATAACATTTTCCTTAAATATTACTGTTACCGGTTAAATTGGTGGAAAAATTATGAGCTGGTCACAGCTCTTTTCGAGCGGTGGCCAGACAACTAATTAAGGATATACTGCGAGGTCTACTGTTCTTTGAGTTACAAGTATTTTGTTTTTCGTGATTACAGCGCTTGCGTTCGAATTTTATTCATTGTGTAATTACTTTGTCTTCCTTCGTCTATTTTCGAACGCCTTAGGTTATCAGTTTACGAAACCCACTTCATTAAACTATAGTTTATTCGCTCAGTCGTTTATTAAAACTAACGAAATTACAGCTGACGAAATCAACTACACCGGATGTGAAGTGCCTCCGTGATTTAGATCCCGCGATACGCGATCGCGTCACGCAATTAAATTCCCTTAATTTCCGTTCGAGTCCAGGGACACGCGTGCTGTTTTTAACGAGACTCGATATTCAATCGGCTAGTGACGTCATCACCGTGGGAACCGTGCGGTTTCTGCAAAGGTTTCACACCACCAAAGGCATTTGGATGAGGTTAGAGAGTGTTCGCCTTGGAACTTGAAAGGTTGCATGCTCGCGTTGCAGTGTTGCCAATCGAATAGTTGGAAATAATTAATACCGTACTGTACCTTGTTAACTGCATGCGTTATTTTATCTTGATCGAAGTACTCGACTCATTAACGGACAAGATAATACCTCTTTCTGAACTCGTACCAATAGGATTTGAATCTTTTCAATGCTAATGTATGCAGATTGTAAAGCTGCTCGTCCACCTGCACTGTTCCGCTTGGTATTAGAGAACTACCCAAGTTTTTGACGACTTCGCTATTGAACTCTTCTCCAATCTTTGAAAGGTGTCAGTGTTTTAGTCCTCCACGGTCAACCTGCCAACCCACTGTGCCAACCTTCTATTTATCATTGCTGTTTTTGTAAAACATAAAACTCCCGACATTGTGTATCAATCCTACCCATTCAGTGAAATTATTTTTACTGATGGCTCAAAACTGGAGAACAACGTTGGTTGTGCATTTTACAGAACAGGCCAAACGAAGAAATATGGATAGCCTCAGTTTGTAATGTCTTTACTGCCGAATTATTAGCCATCTTTAAAGCTCTGAATTTCACCTGTGTATTAGATTTTGTGCATCATCTAGTGTTCCGGTTCTAAGAGTGTTTTTACTGCCGAATTATTCGCCATCCTGAAAGCTCTGAATTTCACCTGTGTGTTCAATTTTGTGCATTATCTAGTTTGTTCCGATTCTAAGAGTGTTTTTACTGCCGATTTATTAGCCATCCTTAAAGCTCTGAACTCCACCGTTGAATCCGATTTTGTGCATTATCTAGTGTGTTCCGATTCTAAAAGTGCACTGCAGGTTATACAAGACATGTATTCAATAAACCCTCTGGTTCAAGATATCTTGTGCTCCATCTATAGGCTTAAACTACGAGGTGTAAAAACAACATTTTGCTGGGTACCTGGTCACAGTGGGTTAATTGGGAACACTAGAGCGGATATTGCGGCAAAGGAAGCTACTCTGCTGCCGCCAAGCACGCAACGTGTTATTTGTTCAGACTTTATTTGCCAAAAGAAACATCTATTGCATTCGCTTTGGGAAAATGAATGGGTAGCTGTGGGCAATAACAAATTGAGGGTAATTAAAAGTACTGTTCGTCCTTGGGGGTCATCAATACCTGTTAGTCGTAGGGAAGAAGTGGTGGTTACCCGTCTCCGCATTGGATATTCAATGTTGACGCATGGATTTCTCATGGGGTGCGGGGACTTTACCATGTCAGTTTTGTGGTGATATCATCACAATCAAACACTTTCTTCTGGATTATGATGGTTTTAAAAGCATGCTTCAAATGTGTGGATTGGATTCCTCTATGGAGGCAATTTTAAAAGAAGATTCGTCGGTCATTGACCGAGTTCTTAATTTTTTACATCGTTTAAATGTATTTAAATTACTCTAGCTATGGTATTGTTCCGAAGCATAGTAATTTTATTTTTTATCTTTTTTTAAAATAAGGTATTATTCTTGTTAACTACTTTAAGTTTAAACTTTTTTTAGTTCCTCCTACTTAGTTTGTTTTTGTATTTTCCCATATTTATTCTTAATTACTTATTTTTATTAAGTTATATCTTATTTTGTAGTTGATATCTTCTGGATGGTCGATGGCCTTCTTGTGCTTTTCGCCAAAAATCTAAAAAAAAAACAAATGAGTTTGAAACCTTTACATGCTAATTTATACAGATTGTAAAAGTGATTGGATGGTGACATGAGCTTTTCAAAAGGTATTAGATAAAAAAGAATATTGTTTGAATTCCTTTCTTTCACGTCAGCGAGGCATTTGTTCGTGATTATTTGTTTGATACTACAATAGGCCTGCTTCAGAGAAATATATATTTTTTTTAACTGATAGACTGATTATGCCTATATCATACTAAGATTAGGACCTCTAGAATATTTATAAATAAATCAATCGTACGATATGTGTGATATACAGAAATTATTAATTTATATTTTATTTTATAAAATTTCAAATCTTGGGTTAAACGTTCAGTTTGTGCATCGGCTAGCCACAATCACTTAAAGTTACTAAAAACAAACTCTTTATGGAATCTTACAAATTCTAAAATCTACACTAACAGTGTGTCAGTTTACTTAACTAGACGGGTGATGTGCGGGTAATTGGGTAAGGTGATTTGTGGGTGATTTAACAAAATGAAAATGGTGAATTTAAAATTAGGCTATTGTACATTAGGTTGGTTTTTAAACAGTATAACTCTCTATTGATTATAAAAAAGGTTATATATATATATATATATATATATATATATATATATATATATATATATATATTATTAATTATGTCCTTAAGTCTGATGATTAAGGCCACTGGTGGAATTTTAAATTTTATATTGAAATGTATCTCTCACCAAGGTTTTAATGCTTGTAATTATGTTACCAGAAATTTTATTTTATTCTGTAAACTGAATTTAGTTGAATATTGAATAAAATGTATGTTGTATTGCATTCTCAAGTTGTTTGATGCTTGATTATTTCTTGACTGATGTTTAATTATTTTTTTTTTAATGTTAAACTTCTCTCTTCGAATGCTTGCTCTAGAATAAACAAAATTCTCAATGGCTTCCTCGTTGTTGAGTGTTCCTTCGTTTTTTCTTATTCCTCTACCAACTATTGCTTCTTTAATTTTCGTATAGATTGATCGTCTATTGACATAACTCGTTTATTTAAGTTTATATGAAAGTATCTTGAGCCTAAATAATGGTTACGATATTATTATGAAGAAGTTAATTAAATATATACTGCGAATACAAATGGGCTATGGGGCGTTTTTTTTTTCATTTAAGGTGAGTTTAGGATCCGGTGATTTATGATATGCATCCCTGAGGTGATTAGTTATATTTGTGTATAATTGAAATTTTGTTACACGCACACGCACACGCACACGCACACGCACACGCACACGCACACGCACACGCACACACACACACACACACACGCACGCACACACACACATTAATATGTATTCTAAAGGTCTAAACTAGCGTATATTTTACTGGTTTCTAGTTTTGGTATTACCATTATGTCCACTCCAATAGCGTATTTTCTCTAATAATTTGTAGGCCTATAATACAGGTGTTTTTTACGAGGCACATATAAATACGAGAACTCGAATTTAGCTCCTTAAAAAATATTTCCTTTCCGTATAAATAGTTCAGTTGTGGGAATCCTCTTTGTAAAGAATATTGGTCGCATTAACCTCAGTATAACGAACCTCGTTTTTAAGAATATTAAGATATAACAAAATTAATCTTTGCACCGTTGAGTAGTTGTATCGAGGTTTTACGTAGGTTATGATTGTATATACTGTATATGAACTACCCCTTGATGATGAGCATGTCTCATTTCAACGTCCCTGGTCTTACTAAAATAACAATAGTGCGAATATTTCTGCAAAGGAAACAATATTTCTGCCGCCATGCACGCAACGTGTGATTTTTCGGATATCCTTTGTCAAGTAAAACATAAAACATTTAATACGTTTGTGTTGGAGAAACGAATGGACAGCTATAACCAATAACAAGTCGGTACTTAGGGGTCAACAGTTCGATTAAGTTGTAGGGTTGTAGTTACCCGTTTTCGTATTGGTCATTCCTTATTGACAGATGTTTTTCTGATGGGACGCAGCGTCCAATGTGTTTGTGAGCTTTGTGAATCAAACATCAGAATCGAACATATTTTACAAGACTGTAATGGCTTAAGGAACCTGCACCGGCTGTATGGATTAGGCAGTGCTTTAAAAGATGATGCTTCGGCTATTGACCGAATAATAAATTTTTTGCGTCGCTTAAATATATTTTATAAAATTTAAGTAATATTTATTATTATTTTTATATAATTTTTCCAGGGACTATTTACATCCCTGTCGTATTTTGTTGTTTAAACATTATAAAAATTTATTATGTTTTATTCAAAATATCCTAATTTTTGTACTTTTATAATGTTTTATTAAATATTAATTCCTTAAACGTGAGCTATTTGAAGTTTTGTTTTCAACATTGGAAAATTCTTTTACTTTGAATTGGGTAATATTATAATTGAGAATCTCTATCGGATCAGGTTTTGGGCGATGATAATCTTTCACGTTTCTCACCTACAAAATTAAAAAAAAAAAAAAAATCGAACTCCATTTATTTCGGGCAAAGTTGCAACGGGTAACAGCTAGTATTTTAATAATGTTATCTACTTTTAGTGTTTCGCTAAAAAAATTAATTAAAAAAAATAGTAATAAAATTGCATAAACTATTTTTTCACATTGCGCTCTAAATTATTGATATTTTCATACATTTTAGGTTTTAAAACGATGAACTCATGATACGGCGATGAGAATCTCCGCCGGGAAAAACTTATCAAAATTACCACCCCAAAATAGCTCATTTGTTAATGGAAACACTGCAATAATTTATACGAAGCAACTTCAATAATGTTTCACGAGTTGTTAAGTTTTAACTTTGTAAGTGAAATGAAAGGGAATTTATTCTGAAATATATTTTTATTTTGCGAAGCGCACACATGAACATCTTCCCCTCATTTTCGTCCCTTTTTATCTCTTCCAGGAGGTAAATTGAAAACTTTCTAAACATCAAAGGCGACTAAACAAAGAGATGTCTTCAAACAGGGACAAGGCTCTTCATGGAGGAAAGTGAACGTACTTCTGTAATTGAAGTCTTCTCAGTTTACCTCGAAATTACGTTCGTGTTTGTTTTTCTTAATTTTATTTGCGAACACTGTGGAGGCTGCCGCACAGTAGTGTTAGCGAATTTTTATTTGAAGCGGCCATCGTTGTAAGACCCAAATCCGGGAATGCTTGAAATGAGCATCGATCCTAATCTCTATATCACTTTTTGAGATGTCGTTAAAATTTGGATTGGTACGATTACTTCGCAATTTTTGTTGGATTTGATTTAAATGTAGCACAAAAATCGATTATAATAAATTATCAACACAAGTTCGTTAAGCAGACAACAATTCGTCCAATAGTTTCATAATGGCGGCCATTTTAGATCTTTAAAAATTGTTATCTTTTTGTCTCAATTTTTAAAAAATTCGATTTCACCATCTTAAATTACCGTTAAAAATTGTATAAATTAACATTTTAAAATTTCAAAATCCTTTGAAATTAAGATTTTTTTTAGGGCGGTCAGGGTTTTTCGTGTCTTCAGTGTAGTTTAAAAATTAGGTTAGGTTAATGTGTGCAGAATGTAATGATGGTTATGATGGTGAAAACAGAATTTCGAAAAGGATGAGATAAGGAAAAATACTTTTGGAAATTTGCACGTATCACGCCAGCGAGAGAGCTGCGTGCCGCGATTATATCTACCTGTACCATGTAATTGTGTTTGTGTGGGAGCAATACTAAAATGTTTTTAATATGTATCGTGTTTTTGGTCTGGTTTTGATGTTATATTTTGCGCGACGAAGGTCTCATGTTAAATTAATTATAATTAAAATTTCATATGTTTCCGCCCGGGGACCTTGCGCGAGTAAGTCATACGTGATAACCTCTACACTCGTAAACTACTAAGAAGTTTGAATGATTTAAATAAAAATGAATCGTTAATTTATTTTTTTTATTGGTACTTACAGTAAAACATTAATTGTTTTATATTAATTCGTAACTATCAGCTGATTGTAAGTCTTGGTTATTGGTATGGTTTTAAAACTTACGGTATTGTAAGTTTTTGGTTATGTCATGTTTTCAAAGAAATTATAATTAAAATAAAAAGGAAAAGAAAACTGATACATGGTTTTTATTTTTGGTTCAAAAAGCCGCCTCGGTGGCCTAGTTGATAGCGTACTGGGCTTTCACCCCGAGGCCCGGGTTCGATTCCCGGCCAGGGCTTGGCATTTTCATACGCTATTTCATACGACGGGATGATTTATAATCATCCCATCGTCTGCATTAGCCAAAGTGTACACAATAGACGGACGTTAAAAAAAAAAATCAATAACAAAATTTTTTGCCAAGTAAAACATTTAATTTGAATTGGAAAAGTAAGTGCCTTGGGCAGTAACAAATTAAGAAAAATTAAAAATACTCTTCGTCCTTGGGGGGTCGTTAATACGTACAAGCCGCAGGGAAGAGGTGGTGGTTACCCGTCTCCGCATTGGTCATTCCTTGTTAACGCAATGTTCCACGATTTCTTAAGGGACGTGGAGACCCACGTATATGTTAATTTTGTGGTGATATAATCACAAACACTTTCTTCTGGATTGTGATGGTTTCAAAAGCATGCATTAAGTGTGTGGATTGGGTGCCTCTATAGAGAGCGATTCTTCATTCTCTTTTACGTTGTGTAGATATATTTGAACTACATTAGATGTAATATTGTTGTGCAGCGTTTAAATTAACTAATTTCTGTTCCCCGGAGGTTAAGGACATTATGTCCTTAATGTGGATGGTCCTTTGTCTTCAATGGTATAGGTCATTATGTCCTGTTCCAATAAATAAACCCGCAGGGGGATGAGAACTAGCTGCACCTATTTGAGAGGATTTAGACGTCCCTCGCGGTACCCGAGTCTAACACACACTTACACTTACAACACTGCACTTACGACTTTAACTTTTTACACTGACACTTACATTTAAAGAGGCGATAATAGCCTCAATGTGCTTTTCGCCTTAAAATAACAAAACAAACCCCAATAAATAATAAAGATATGACATTGAAAAATAAAACTATGTCCGTTTTCATCACAGGCAATGTTTTAGGTAAATTGTCATAAATAAATACGATACTTACAATTACTTATCAATGCCAGTAACAATGAGAAAACATTCCAGTAAACTGTTTCTATAAGTTACCAAAAAACATATTTTTTAGCTCAAAGTTATGTAAAATTGGCTCTCTTGAACAAATAAAAAAATGTGATATGGTGTCCTTTACCTCATGGATACAGATTTAATTTTTTTATCCATTTTTTTCTGTCAAGTTTGTATATTTTAACGTCATCTGGTTTGTTAGTGTTTAGTTTTAGTTTCCCCTCTGTGTGGTGAATGATAGCCTTTGTGTGCTGTTTACAGTATAAAAAAAATCGATTAAAATTTAATAGAATTTCATAGTTTTAAATGCTTTTTTATTCAGGTTTTAACACCTGATAAAAACTGACACCTGATAAAAAAAAAACACCTGATAAAAATCAGGTTTTAAACCTGATTTTGATGGTTGAATCATATTTACAAGCGAATAATATTTAAAAACATATATTGATATTACATTTTGTAATACCATTATATCGGCGTAACAGCTTCGTAGACCATTTTTCAATTCTTTTAATGAAAATAAGTAAATAAATACTACAGAAATAAATACATTATTTGCTATGGGGCAGCTAAGTGGAGCAATAAAACACGATATCATTGTCGGTGAAAAATGTTACCTTGTACAATATGAATGGAATGCAGTCCCGGCGACCGTGTAGCCTACGGTAATACATTTTTCTAGATTCTAGATTACGTGTTCCCGTCACAAGTGTCTTATTACATGTCAAAGTCCTGATTTGATTGAATCGCAACAAACAAACGAGAAAATGAATACTTTGATATATAAAAAAATGTTCTTGTTTACCGTTGCCATGGTAACACACCCGTGTAGATATCCAGATCACTGTGACGAGTGATGCTGTACTGGATAAAAATGGTTCTAACAAAGGGTGGGGGATTTATTGTTATATGTTTGCCTGTACTCTCGCGCACGTGTGTGTGTATATATATATATATATATATATATATATATATATACACACACACGTTCGTGCGCGCTAGTAGATTTTAATTTTTAAAATAGTTGAAACTGTATGTTTACAATTTAGTGGAATGCTATAAAGTGATGGCCTTGCACGAATACCAGTAACATATCTATTTAAAATTTTCCGAAAAACAATTTAAACGCCGCAAGAAATTCCAGTATCGTTTAACATCACGGGCTAGAATAAGCAGCTGATAGGCTCACTCTACTGCAGAAGAGATGCAAATCAGCTGGCAAGCCAACCTAGTTAGCTCTTGGCTCGTTAAAGTTAGACAACTTATATAAGTCGATGATAGCACTTCTACGTGTGCCTCTAAAGGTAAAGGAAAGAATTGATTTGCGAAGCTGGGCTAGAATGGCGGTTGTATCTGGTGGACAACAGAAGGATGAACGGGGTGTTTACACCCAAACGTTCATTGAAATTACGCACATGACTATTATGTTCAGTTGGTAACCGTAGCTGCTTGTCACGCATTTCCTTTACATCTTTGTTGTCAAGTTCCAATAGATGCGGGTCTCGGAGTAAGTTGGTTGATCTGGCATTCGGCATCGTTTGAAAATCGTCTAATAACATACATTGTTGGTAAACAGTGACAGTTTTACGGAGAAAAGGATCGTGACTTTCAGGAAAGTTAGATCGAGCAAGAAGTATTGAACGAGTCTTACATTATTCAGATTAGTAGCGAATCAACATACACCTTTGGTCCATACTTAGGCTATTCAGAGGACTAGAGATGGTTCTCACTCTTTAAATACTGGCATAAAAGAGTAAAATCCACACATTCGTGGCAATGTCTTTACAATTGTAACACAACTTCACAGAACACATTGTGTAAGATCCCAGTCAGCAAAGAATGGTCAATGTTCATCTCTCTCTCCTAAGACACCCAAACTGTATTTGTAATTACCCTCAAACTGATATTGATTTATAACGACCATTAATTTTTTTCACTGCAAGAAAGTTAATCTTTTTACCTGAGAAATTAAAAAATCACACGTTACGTGCTTGGCGGCAGCAGAGTTGATTACCGCTCTAGTGTTCCCAACTATTCCACAATGACTAGATAGCCGTCGATTTTTTTTTTTTTTTTAACGTCCGACTATTGTGCACATTTGGGCTAATGCAGACTATGTAATTTATAGCGTATGAAAATGCCAAGCCCTGGCCGGGAATCCAACCCGGGTCCTCGGGGTGAAAGCCCAGTACGCTATCAACTAGGCCACCGAGGCGGCTCAATGATATCCGTCGAATAATATTCCGATAGTTCAGATCTGAAGATAAAGTAAATATTTTCTTACTTAAAACAATCGTTATTTTACAACCTGAAAAATAATTTACATTTTTTAAAACTAAAAACACTAACGGCAGTCAGAAAGAAACGCTTAAAACGTTTTTCATTTTGAGTACTAAAATTGTGTACCGTATGAAGTAAATTAATCTAGTTTCTTTGTTACTTTTACTGCATGAATATCTCGTTTATAACATATTAAAAATACATATTAAAATATTATAACATATTTTAACATATAAAATATAACATATAAAAAACATATTATAACATATTAAAATATGTTATTTTATCACACGACCTTTCTCAGCTAGGCTTATATCTATTTAGCCAACGTGAAATAAGATACCGCATCGGCTCAGTGTAATTCAATCATATCGGATTAACGCTAGCGTAAATTCACTCCGTATATACTAATCCAGTTAACTCTTTTATAATGCATAAAATCGAGCGTGGCAGGAGCGTGAAAGTGTTCTTGTGTCGAACAGCCCTTGATGGCGCTAAAACTCTCCTCGGGGGATAACCCTCCCCTACTTACCCTTCCCGGCAGTCGTTGCCAATATTTGAACCGGGTAATTTTCAATAAACGCGATAAGAGATTGGAAATTGTAACGTTATTAAATTAAAATTAGCAGAGTTGGTTTGTGTTTGTATTAATTAAATTACTCGTTTGTTTCTTTCGCGAAGTGTTTAAAATATTATATTGTAGCGTAGAAACTATTTTACATCAGTTGCGGTATTCTGAAGTGGTTTAAATAAATACAAACAGTGCCTTCGTCTGCATTAGCCCAAGTGTGCACAATAGTCGGACGTTAAACACAAAAAAAAAAAAAAAAAAAAAAAAAAAAAAAAAAAAAAAAAAAAAAAAACAGTACCTGTGTATAAACATAACAAAAAATTCCCGTTCAAAAAGCTATTGACAAAAAAATCATACTTTAATATTCGTAGTTGTTCATACATTAAGTCAGTGTATCAATAAATTTCTTTTATTCAATGTTTTTCTGAGGTAAAAAATAATACCAATAAATATCAATTGTATCAGTATATTATTAAGTTAAGAATGTGAAATATTTATAAGGCAAGCACGTGATCAATGTCAGAAGAATTGTCCCATAAAATTGCCTGCTATGAATCTGCAAGTCAACATATCAGAAGCATAAATCTGAACAATCACAATCTTAGAAGAACAAGCTTGATAGTGATTGTTGCTGAAGTGGCCAGTCTAGTTCTGACCAATACGAAGACTGGTCAACATCTCCTTTTTCTTGACGTGTTGTGTGAATAAATGAACAATAGAGAAACTGTACCTTGGTGCAAATTGCTGCTAACTAATCATTCCACGCACAATAAAACAAATTGTTTGTCGTACTTTGAAAAGTCCGAGGGTCTTGCACATTGGAGACGAATTTGGTAGCAACTTACAATGGTTTTGGACACGTAATAAGAAACAATTCTGTGTCGTGCTTTGAAAATCCGAGGTACAATTTTAACCTCGTACCTCTTTGACTTGAAACGGTTGTGTTTCTCTTGCAGTGCTTAATCCAATCACCCTGCCCTTGACGGTCCTGTGTAGGAGCCACTCTGCGTCATCGGTAAGGATCTTTTGATAGAACATCACCATAGCCGCTGTGCTGTGATGGAAGATTTATTTGGAACACTGCAGTTATATTCTACGTGGGAAATTTATCAGTTGTTACAGGATATGTGTACAGAATGTGTGTTAGCAGAGCTTGGTTACTTTTCAAAACTTTTTTGCTGGCTTACCTGTGAGAACTTGATTGACGAGATTTCTCCTTCATTTTTTTTTTGTAATTTTCCAATGACATGTTTTTGCAGCAGACTGCCCTGTCGCGATTGTGGGTATTTGGAATTGGTAGCTTTTCGTGCTTTAAAGTTTAGCAGAACTTACTCATTGGAAGTTGATTGTTGAACTCTTTTTCTGTGTACTTAATAACACATCAGAACTACACTAATAACCAGTACGAGTTTTAAACGTTTGTTACGGAAACACATTTGCAGTAACGAGTGAAAGTAAAGCCTGCGACTAAAAACACTACATTTGTATCTAAACTGCAACGAAATAGGTTTGTCGGCTGGAATGGGCGTCATTAATAATTTTCCGGTTTCTCTTAACGCGCAGGAAACGATTTATCGTGACGCCGAATTAATGGTAGTTACAGTTTGATACGTCCAGGACGGCCGGGGAAAGCCGCCGGGACGTTTTTCTTGTTAGCGGTGCGCCGAGGTGACCGTGATCTGATCAGCTGATTGATCAGTCACAGCCGAAGCGCAGGCACGGGAGGTGTTGGTTCAAGGAACGTGGTGATTGATTCGACACGCTCCCCGTGGTGGTAATTTACCTTTTCAGTATTTTCTAATCAGCAATTAGCTTATGCCACGCTTAGGAGTGTAAGGTCTATTAAGTGTAAGGATTTTTCATTAAGGTTTATTATGCTTGTTATATTGCATCCCCTCCCCTAGTAGGAGATGCAGGCACACAACAGTTCATCTACATCGTACAACTCCGCCTACCTGTCTACTGTAATAGGGAATCCTGCCGGGTTTTACCATACTTTTTAATTAAGATTACGACCTATTTACTTCCGTTTAGTGGTCTTTAACTCATTTGTACACGCTACCGCAGCTTCGTCTTCAGCACGATTCTACAAATTGTGAAATCCCTCTGGCGAGGTCGTCACAAAGTTAACAAAACATTGACACGACATTTTAAAAATTTGGATAGAAACGATACACGAAACGATAAAATTTGGATAGAGGCAATTTTATAGTTGGAGGCAGCTCTGTGGAGGCATTTTTAAAATACGATTCGTCGGTCATTGACCGAGTTCTAAATTTTTTAAGTCGTTTAAATATATTTGAACTACTTCAGCTATGGTATTGTTGTGCAGCGTAATATTGTTGATTGATTATATACTTTTTTTTAACTAGTCATACACTTTATTGTTATATTATTTGTTTTTCACAATTTTATTTCTGTTAATCTTTTTTGATTAAGTTTATATACTTTAATAATGTTATCTAGTTTTAGTGTGTGTGTACGCGCGCGCACGTTTTTTGCGATGCCAAAAAAGGTGGAAAAATCTTTTATAGACTACCTGGGGTAGGGTACCGTCACTACCCACGACAGGAGTTAAGGAATTAATACTTATATTATAAGGAACAAAAAAATATAACGGTAAAAATAAATAAAACGACACAAAATTAAATAACAGTTATAACTATATGACTAAAACTAGTTAAGAGTGATATAAATCTTAAAAATATCAACATACACACAAATTAATGTAATGCTGTAGATTGGCTCTACAACAATAACAAGATGAATAAAAGAAATATAAACATACCTAAAACTAATTAAAAAATGAAAACAACTTAACAAAATAAATGAATAAATACCAAATATAAACAAACTTTTCAGGGCTGTAAAGGGGCCCTATAACAATAACAAATATATAAATTAAATTTTATTTAAAAAATTCAGGGACTATTTACAGCCCTGTCGTATTTTATTGTTTATACATTATAATAGTGTAATACATTTTATTTAAATACCCTGACCTTATGCTCTTATGACGTTTTACCATCTATTATTAATTCCTTAAAATTGAGCTTTTTAAATTTTTTTTGAACTTTGAAAATTCTCTTAGATTAAATTGGGTAATTTTATAATTGGTCATCTCTTTCCAATCCTGTTTTTGGGCGATGATAAAAACTTTTTTTCATGTTTTTTTCCCACAAACATAATAATTAAATAAATAAATACAAAAATCAGACGATGAAGGAAGTCTAATGTGTGGTCTGAGCAATTGTTTGCAGCCGATGTTGGGAGATTGTGCCTCACCTGATGAGCTTATGATGTCTTCAAGACTTTGGTATACTTGCTTTAGGCTTCTGGATATGATCATGGAATTGGTTGTAATATATTTAGTTGAAAACAAGAATTTTATGCCACGGAACCCAGCGCCGTCAAAATACAAGGCTGTTCGCGTTTAGTTTTAATTTTATTAGTTTCTGAAACCTGTTCTGAATTGTTTGCGGAGGATAAAACGTCCAGATGTAGGCTAATGAACAGATACCATCACACCGGCCCTGTTGCCATCTTTGGTGTCCTCTTTCAAGTTTAAACCGATAGGTAATAAAAGGCTCCTTATATCCGGTTATCAGATTATAAGCAAATTTACGTAGGAAAATGTGCTATTGAAGGAGCCATCCTGGTAAGACCCAGACCCGGGATTTTGAAACGAGCGTCGATTCTGACCTATAGATCACTTTAGAGGTGTGTGTGTGTGTGTGTGTGTGTGTGTGTGCGCGCGCGCGTGTGTGTACGCAGTTTCAGTCTGACTTCATACAAACGTGGCACAAAAATCGATGTTGGTACTAACTTGGACAAGTCCTTTAACTAGTAAAATTCATTTTATTAAATATTTTTGAAATTCTGATCTCATCATCGTAATCAGCGTTAAAAACTGTATAAATTAGCGTTTTCTTATTGTCGGTGTAATTAATAGTTCACAGTGCTAGTGTAGGCGAATTTTAACTGGTTATGATAGTGAAATCGGAATTTCAAAAAAGAGTAAGATAAAGAGAAATGCTTTTGAAAATTCGATTCCATCACGTCAGCGAGACAACTGCTGGTAGCGATTATGTTTTAATGAAATAAACGGTGCAAAAACTTTCCAGTTGACACTCCAAACAATCAAGTATTGGTCAAGAATAAGAAATCGCATTCTCTTAGTTTCAACTGGGTAACTTTATAATTGGTAACCTCTTTCCGATCCAGTTTTGGGCAATGATAATCTTCAGGTTTTTCTCTCACAGAATTTATATATATATATATATATATATATATATATATATATATATATATATATATACATAAAGAATCGTAACAAATTTTGGGTAAGTATTTATAGTTCTTATTATATTTGTTTTCTTTCTTTATTTTTTTTACAGTACTTATAATTTTTTATCTTTGTTACTATTTACTTTTCAATTTCGCGGAGAAGAATGCAATGAGTTCGCAGTATTGCACAAGGAAAAGAACGCACATTGGTTTATTATTTCCAGAAAGTTCTTCAATTACGTGGAGCCGGACCGCGTCCTCCGCCAAATTGCCCGAGACCGGAGACCAGACAACCGGTCGGACAATGTCAAGGCCGGGCGACGCGTTCCGCCAACTCACTGCCATCGTACGGCGTGTACTTCAATCCGTAGCGTAACCTCGCGTGACCTCCGCTAATTGCCGAAGCAACGTTTGTGTTCGTCAGTTGTTTCAGTTGTAGGAACGTGCTCACATGTATGTGTATTAACGCGAGTTAGTGACATTCCTTATCCGCTGACTTAAAGGCGCATAATTCCCAAAAAGTAGCAATATTACTCTTAATAAAAATAATTATAAGCGTATTTCCATTGGTAAAATGAATTATGGTTGGGCGACCACCATAGTAAGATCCAGAGTGCATGCGTGCGTGCGCGCGCAGGCGTCGTTCAACAATTTCCTTTTATTTCTTTTCTTAAACCTTTAAACACCTTTATTTTTCTTAATACTGAGCAACCTAACTGATACAGTTATACGGTGAAAATCTATTTACCTAACTATACGGGTGCCTAACGTTTTCACTACAAGAACGAAACAGATCGACAGTTGTTAATTTATTTATTCCAATTTTTTTAAAACTAGTTACACACTTTAAGTTTATATATTTCAACAATGTTATCTAGTTTTAGTATTATTTTAAATAGTTTAGTTTTAGTTTTAGTTTAGCGTTAACAGTGTTTAGTTCCCCTCTGAGTAACAGATTTTTATTGGACGACGATGATAGCCTTTTTTTGTTTTTCGTCGTCTTCTTAAAAAAAAAAAAATCGGTGGTTGATGTGACTAAAGCATCAATCAGTGCTGCGTCTCTGAACTGCGCATCTTAAGGTTCTTAGTTCTAGCTGCAGTTACTCCCTTTGCTTTTCCCTTACTTTAGGGCAATGATAATCTTTCAGGTTTTTCGCTAAAAAAAAAAAATCCCATTACAGTTAACGCTGATCCCTCGCCCTCGGTCTAATTGGCATAAATTATGGACGTTAAACAAAAAAAGTTTCAAAATAGCGTCCATTTCAAACCTTCAAAAATTAATGCACTTTTTTGAAAACCCGATTACACCGTCGTAATCATCGTTAAAAACTGCATAAATTAGCATTGTGAATTTTCAAAATCCGTTAACATTAAAACAAATGTTTAACGGCGGTCAGGTTTTATTTTTCTTACATTCAATATAATTTGAAAGTTTTGAATGCTGGTTATGATGATGAAATCAGAATTTCAAAAAGGATTAGATATAGAGAAATACTTTCGTAAATTAGCTTCTATCATTTTATCGAGACAGCTGCGTGCCGCGATTATTTTGCCACACTGTCACAATCGAAATCGGATTTCACTGCCACAAAAACGCGTCACAGTCTGCATAATTTAGAAACTGTTTTTTATTAGCATTTGTTCTGTAAATTTTGTATCGAAGATTATTCGTTTAAAAATACACTGCCCTACATCCGCTGGTAGACAATTGTGAACCAGTGTCTAATTATGTTAGAGCCGTGATTCATAAATAGGTTAAAGATCACGTGACTCATGTGATTTGTTAGTGAAGGGAGGTGTTAATCTGGTCACAAGGACATGATAGCTCTTGCAAGCCATGTCCTTTAGGCCTCAAACAATTATATTGTTACTTTAAAGTACAATCTAACTCGTGTTGTGTGTGTAACTAAAGGTTTAAAGTTACGTTGTACGTATTTTCAAGTGAAATGCCATCCTTATGCGAATAAAGTTAGTTCAGGAATATGACTTGAGGGAAATTAAGGATACTGTTCGTATTAAGGAATTAAGGATACTGAACGTAAGGTCTTTACGTTCAAGTCGTATTGAAGACGTTGTGGTTACCCGTCTTCGTATTGGTCACTCCCTTTTGACACATGGATTTCCGATGGGACTCGGGGACCAACCTTTTTGTAAACTTTGTGAATCACAATCACAGATCACAATCGAACATATTTCGCAAGATTGTAATGGCTTAAGGAACCTGCGCCGGCTGTGTGCGTTAGGCAATACTTTAAAGGAATTTTAAAAGCTTGACTGAATAATAAATTTTTTACGTCGCTGAAATATATTTTATAAAATTTAATTAATATTTATTATTATTGTTATTATTATTTCTCCAGGGACTATTTACATCCATGTTGTATTTTATTGTTAAACATTATAATAATTTATTATATTTTATTTAAAAATATCCTGACATTTTGCTCTTTTAATGTTTTATTAATTATTAATAATTCCTTAAAATTGAGCTTTTTGAAACTATGTTTTGAACTGTGAAAATTCTCTTACTTTGAATTGGGTAATTTTATAATTGGTAATCTCTTTCTTTCCGATCCTGCTTTTGGGCGATGATAATCTTTCAGGTTTTTCGCTCACAAAATCAAAAAAAAGGCTTTATAAACTTTTATAAAATAGTCCTGATGGGCGAAGCAGACTTACATGTCAAGTAAAAATAGTGCTTTTTATTAGGACGAATGAAAACATAGATCTGTCTTAAATTCGGTGGTAACTACGTATTCTTCGTATTTTGCGTAGGGAGAAATACAGCTGTTATTCTAAAACCAATAAATTAATGTAGGGAAACGTTGAGAAAACAAAATTTTTACTTTATTAAATTTTTGTCAAATTCATATGAAATATTGGTTATGAACACAATAAAGTGTACACAGAGTTGAAGACAATTTGTAACTGAAATCGGTTATGACACTTTGACATTTCCGGATGTAAAATGCAGCAAGGCACTGCAGCAGGATGGGAACAGGTGTGGGCCGAATCCAATAGCCCGTGATTTGTGTCCTTGTCGATGTGTTTTTATTTGCTTCGGGAGAAGTTGAGCGTGGAAATAAAACGATCTTTATGGAACCATCGCGGCTGGAATATTTGCGTGTCCTGTCTTAGTGCGGTATCGCCGACATTTGTTCACCTATAGACTACAGTAAAATAAAAATATTACCTTAAAAACTGATACAAACAAAGTAATCACTCTGGTGTCTCGCTGTAATCGAAGCGAATTTCTGGATCTTACCTTTTTTTGAAACTGTGAATCCACCATTATAAACAGCAATAAAGTCTGCATGATGCCTTTGAAAGAACCCTGAATGCCGTCAAATTAAACGCCTTATTTTTTAAGGAATTTAGAAAATTAGAAATGCTAATTTATACAATTTTTAACGCTGATTGCGACGGCAAAATCTTATTTTAAAAAAATTATAGGATTTTGGAGATTTGAATGGTTGCCATTTTGAAACTATTGAACGAATTTTGCTGGCTGACGAACTTGTTGATGGATTACAAAAATCGATTTTGTACTAAGTTTGAATCAGATCAGATTAAAATGCAAACCTGAACGTGTTAAATAGAAGACGCGCGTATATATATATATATATATATATATATATATATATATATATATATATATATATATATATATATATATATATATATATATATATATATATATATATATATATATATATATATAAAATTATTATTATTATTATTTGCGCATAGATCCTGTTGGATCACGCAAAGCACTCCGACTCATGTCTTGTTCCTTCTAATCCTTCCCTAATCCTCCACACCTCCCTCATCCTGTCCCCATGGATCCTCTTCCGCTCCTCCGTCCATTTTACCCCTGCTCTCTTTGGGATTTCATTCTCTGGGACCTTCTAACCGAGCATCTTTTTCCTGTATGCGTGCCTGTCTTCAACATCTGTTGAGTCTATTCCTGCGTCATGTAGGTCTATTCTGACTTGTGCGATCCACGTCGTTGTTGATTTGACACCTTGTATATACTTAAGGATTCTGTTGGCAAGTCTCGTTGTTGGAAGTCTACTGATGTGTCCATAGAACCGAAGCCTCCTTCTTCTGATATCTGCTGCCAGGTTCGGTATCTTCTTTGTGGTCTTCCGGGAGTGCAACCTGTATCCATCTTCTGTTAATCTCGGACCAAGGATCTTCCTCAAGATTTTGCGTTCTTCCTTCAAAATACCCTCCATTATAGCTTTTGTGTGGAGTGCTAGCGTCTCACTTGCATATAATACCTCCGGTTTTATGACTGTGTTGTAGTGTCTGATTTTTGTGTGCGTCGACATACATCTCTTATTGTAGATATCACGCGTTATACCAAGAGCCCTCTTCATTCTCAGTAGCCGAACCTTTTGCGCAGCCTTCTCGCCTCCTGTGGGTTCAAGAATTTCTGCCAGATATTTGAAGTGCTTGACTCTGTTTATCTTACCATATTTTGTGTGTAGTTCTTGAAATTTTAATTTTGTACAGAAGAATTCGGTTTTTTTAAACGAGATCTGTAGACCGACCCTCTCTGCACATTCCTTTAGGACGTGTGTGTGTGTGTGTGTGTGTGTGTGTGTGTGTGTGTGTGTGTGTGTGTGTGTGTGTGTGTGTGTGTGTGTGTGTGTGTGTGTGTGTGTGTGTGTGTGTGTGTGTGTGTGTGTGTGTGTGTGTGTGTGTGTGTGTGTGTGTGTGTGTGTGTGTGTGTGTGTGTGTGTGTGTGTGTGTGTGTGTGTGTGTGTGTGTGTGTGTGTGTGTGTGTGTGTGTGTGTGTGTGTGTGTGTGTGTGTGTGTGTGTGTGTGTGTGTGTGTGTGTGTGTGTGTGTGTGTGTGTGTGTGTGTGTGTGTGTGTGTGTGTGTGTGTGTGTGTGTGTACGGGAGCAACTGCAGCCATTTTATCCAAATTATTTAATTATCGATGGCATTGTTCACGTGTAAGAAAGGCTTTACTGACAGTTTTTGTTGCTTAACGTCCATTTTTTCCCCCCAGTTAAACTAATCAGGACGAGGGATGTATTGTATGTTAACGGTAAGAGAAAAGCAACGGGAGCAACAATAAAAGCCATTTTATCCAAATTTTTTAATTATTGATGACATTGTTCACGTGCAAGAAGTGCGTTACCGACAGTTTTTGTTGCTTAATGTCCATATTTTACTCCAGTTAAACTAATAAGGACGAGAGTTAACGGTAAGAGAAAAGCAACGGGAACAACTGCGGCCATTTCCTCCAAATCGGTTAATTATCGGTGACATTGTTCACGTGTAATAAGTGCGTTACCGATAGTTTTTGTTGCTTTACGTTCATACTTTATGCTAGTTAGACTAATATAGGACGAGGGATCAGTGCTAACGGTAAGGGAAAAGCAACGAGAACAACTGCGGCTATTTTATCCAAATTGGTTAATTATCCAATATTTTTCTGCCTTAAAGTTCATACTTTATACCAGTTAGACTAATGAAGACGAGAGATTAGTATTAACGGTAAGGGAAAATCAACGGGGGGAGCAACTACGGCTCGAACTAAAACGCAGTAGACTGACCGATGCTTTAGCCACTTCAACCACCGAGCCCTCGTTACCGACAAACGGACACGCGCACCACTGTTTAAGCTTGTTTGGCTTTGCCTGCGGACATTAAGAACAAGGAATATGCATGTAGGGGACATAAAATCTCATTCGGTATAAATGCGATGCTGAAATGTTACGCGGCAGGTCCGCATTTTCACAACGTATCGTACTGGTTTATGTGATGTAAACATTTCCGTATTTAGGATTTCAATTAACCTATCGGGTCATTAAACAACTGAGAATGGTCACGTTATATTAAAAGTATACGGATGCAGAAATAATTATTGTGTTTTCATTTGATCGTTCAAATATCTGCAATGAATCATAAATTAATGAATAAAAAAAACTACAGTAATATGATTATGGCAAACAATGACGTGATGGTAACTAGTTGTCAACAAATGGATCCTAGGCTCTGTACATTTTTAAAAATGTAGTCACCATTTAAGCAATACATTTGCATAAATTACCATTTTTAATTACATTGCAATCATTAGAATTCACCTTGACCACTGTTAGATTCGTTTCCGTAATTTCAGTGAAATATTACCGAAAATTTTACTTTTTGTGCAAATGTTGAGCAATTAGGACCAAAACTGAGAAAGTGCTACACACACACACACACACACACACACACACACACACACACACACACACACACACACACACACACAAACTTAGCATGTCTAAACATACATAATATTTTTAACGACCACTCAGGAAGTTACTTAGGGGTGACCCATATAAGATGTTATACTACCAATAAAGTTTGCAGCTTGCGTGTTTTATAACGCTGCCAAACATTCATAGATTTTCTGATATAACCCTACTTCCTTTTCAGAGAATCGTTAAACTTTCTCAACATTATTGTCCTACGTTTGCCAACTCTGTTGTATAGTTTCGAATAATAATGGCACGCAACTGTCTCGCTGAGTGATGGAAGCGAATTTATGACAGTTTTCTAATCCAGCAATCATTTGAAAATTGGTTTTACCTTTTCGAAAAGTGATTTAAAGGTTACGATCGGTGCTCGTTTCAAGGTCGCGGATCTGGGTCTTACTATGATGACCGCTCTAGTAGCACATTTTCCTATTGAAATTTGCCAATACATTTAATTAAGCAGACTGTTTTAGTATGGGAATTTAATGTATAGTAAGGGGAAAATATTTGAACGACACCATCTCTGCTGCCTACAGGAGATACAGGAGAATCGTGCGGCTAGAATTATGTGGAAATTCATTTTTGTTCACACTGTGGTTTGGAAGATTCGTGTAATGTACAGGATGTTCTGAACAATTACAGAATAACTAAAGCTATAAACAATCAAAATAATAGGTAAACTTAAGTAAAGCTGTGAACAATGATAGAATAGGTAAAACTGTGAACAATCATAGGATATGTGTAGCTGTGAATAGTCATACAGTAGGTAAAGATGTGAACTATCATAGAATAGGTAGAGTTGTGAACAATCATAGAAGAGGTAAAGCTGTGAATAATCAAAATAAAGGTAAAGCTTTAATCAATTGAAAGAATAGGTAAATGTTAAATTCAAGCTGTGATCACTCATGAAATAGGTAAAGCTGTGAACAATGATATAATAGGTACAGCTGTGAATAATTAAAAGAATAGGTAAAGATTTAAACAATTGAAAGAATGGGTAAATCTTAGGTCAAGCTGTGAACAATAATAGATTAGGTAAAGCTGTGAATAGTCATAAAATATTTAAATCTTAGGTAAAGATGTGAATAGTGATAGAATAGGTAAAGCTGTGAACAATAAAAAGAATAGGTAAGTTTTATTAAATAATCTAAATAATAGGTAAAACTTAGGTAAAGCTGTAAATAGTGATAGAATAGGTAAAACTGTGAATAATAATAGAATAGGTAAAACTGTGAACAATCATAGGATATGTAAAGCTGTGAATAGTCATAAAATAGGTAAAGCTGTGAACAATCATAGAATAAGTAAAGTTGTGAACAATCATAGAAAAGGTAAAGCTGTGAACCATCATAGATGTTTTTGTTATTTTAAGGCGAAAAACACATTGAGGCTATTATCGCCTCCCTGAATGTAAATGTGAGTGTAAAGTGTTAAAGTCGTAAGTGTAGTGTTGTAAGTGTAAGTGTTTGTTAGTCTCGGGTACCGCGAGGGACGCCTAAATCCTCTCAATAAGTCTAGTCTACACCCCCCCTGCGGGTGAACCATCATAGAATAGTAGAGCTGTAAGCAATCGTTAAGATCTTTAATGCGCAAGTATTAAGAACTTTATACGCTACAATGATTACAACTAAAGTTAAATATTGTATCTAACTGGGAGAATTGATTTCGTTAATTACCTTCACTTGAGGCGAAGTTCCACTCTCTTTCACTTAACCTCACAATAACTTAATTAGTTATTAAACAGTGATAACAAGATAACAGAGAAGAGGACAGTTGTGAGCAAGGAATTGAACACTTTGGAAAGGCCAGCCAAGGATGCAAATGAATTGACGGAACCTGATGCCAGATTAGGTCTTGAACGGGTTTAGTTAACGGTCATTGACCTTTCAGGGTGAATGTGATCCAGTTAGTTTCTTGACGTCAGCTGATCAGCCGCTCAAAACAGCTGACTTGGTTTTTGTACGGCTGATATTAGGAATTTCAATTAATCCAAGCTTTGATTGTGTTAAGAAACAATAATCATAGTTTTAGTTGAGCTAGTCCGAGCGTGACATGCGCACCAATCCTGATCACGTTTTGGAAAATTGTGCATGCCCTCATAAAATGTGTGCTTTGAAATGTAGGCGACAAAATGTTTGTAACCTTTGTTTCAAAATAAGGTAGAAAACTTTGTTCAAAATTTGTCAGTTTCAAAATGACGATCATTCGAAAACTTTAAAAAAATTGACTCTTTCTTTCTAAGGAAATTAATTAATAGTGCTTAATTAATTTAAATTAAGAAACATTTAGAAATTAACGATTACGGTGGTGAAATGAGATTTTCATAAAATTATAAGGTAAAAAGTTGACTTCAGATTTGAAGCGGCCGCGCATTTTTAAATTGTTAACTGATTTTGCTAGATACTTAATTTGTCGAAACTATTGCGAAGTTTGTATCAAACAGGATCAAAACTGCAAACGTGAGAGTGTTAACACTCACTCTCTCATAAATTTATTGTTAGTTAGTTTATGATTATCTCTTTTTAACAGTGATATATATTTTATAAGAGTTAAGTTTTATTTTCCCCGTTTCATTTTGTTGTTATTCTACACCGGCTATGATAGCCGTAATGTGCGTGTAACTGGAAAACTTCGTGTAGTCATTCTTTTCCTCGTTTTTGAATTTACAGCTACAATAACCGTATAATGAAACGAATATACTCAAAGAAACCAAATAATTCAAATCTATTACTTAACAGAAACCTTCAGCTGTGCAAGGCGAAGACTTTTTAAAAAATCTTTTTAAAAAAACATTTTTTTAATAACAAATCTTAAGAGATATTTAACAAAAATTTTCGGTGACCAAATTATACACGTGAATTTATATGATTTTCTCGAAGTCAAAAGTGAAACTTATAAAAACAGTATCGATAAGATCAAAGTAACAAACTTTGAATGATTTTGAATACATCGCGTATTTTAATAACCTAAGCTTTGTTTTAGTTTTTTCAGTTTCAGATAAAGCAGGAGGCATCGCTCCCCCACTCGCTGTGTTATTACGAAATCCAGTGCTTTAAAATCAATGTTTACGATGTAAAGGGCAGAATATACAATATGAATGCACCCCTGATCTTTACTTGCATAAATATGCAATCAGTCCCCAAAACGTAACACGTATCGATAAATGTACTGCACCAAAATTCGTTTTTATCCAAAAAATAAATTGAAAGTGCTTTTTATGGTAACTTTTTTATCAAAAGAAATAAGTTTTAATACGTTTTCTTTACATTTCACTACACCAAGTATGCCTATATAGAAAAAAATCTTTGATTCGTGTGTGTGTGTGTGTGTGTGTGTGTGTGTGTGTGTGTGTGTGTGTGTGTGTGTGTGCGTACGCATTCCTTCACGGATGGAAAAATGTAAAAATCACATTGAAAAGCTGTGTAAATCAGTCGACACGATTATTTCTAGGAGAAACATTGTTCCGTCGTTTCGCCAAAATCTGGCATCTCAAGGTTATTCTCGCTCCAAGTCTGAAGCTGCAGTTAAATCTGTTCGTTATCTGCAGGACAGTTTCGTTATTCAGGAAAATCCGTCTTACATTTTAAAATGGCGGTCATTTTCAAATCTTAAAAATCTTAACTTCTCTACCCCACACGTCTTTGAAAATCTGATTTTGACTGTCGTAATCAGCGTTAAAGTTATTCCATTGGAAATTTTAAATGCTAATTTCTGCAGATTTTAGTGCTTCTGCTGGTGATGAAATCAACAAAAAAGTAAAAGATAATCGGAATTATTGTTTGAAATCAGCTTCCATCACGTCAGCGAGAAAGCTGCGTACAACGTTTTGAATAATTCAATTTAAAGAGGAAGAAAAAGAGAAAATTATGAAAACCATTTCGGAAGTTATCTATTTAAACAGTAGATTCGAGTGTCTATTGTTCCCGTTTATTGTCTTGACATATGCACAGTGAAATTTCAGTATACTATTCTAATCTTTCCGTTTATCATACTTTACAACTCTTACTGCTTACTTCTTTACTTTATATTTTGTCCAGAGGCTCATGAGTCCTGGAGGATTAACGGTTCTGGCCACTTGAGTATTGAGTAACTTATTAGGCAAGGAATTAAACATGTTTGTTATAATTTTTTTAATCAAATTTATATAATCATTTTTATAATTTACGTATTATTCCTGGGAAAACGAGTTCAAACACTGTGTCACTGTGAAATTCTTAAACGTAGACCTGAAAGGCTTAAAGGTTGCAAAGATAGGTTAAGTAACAAAGCAAATATAATCCATACAAATGTTAGAAATTTCGTAAGTACGCAGTCCACTGGTGTCGCGTCCTTAGGTGACGTCCATAACATAACTATTAGTGTTAGGTACTTCGGGCTGCGCGCGTGCCTGTTGAGTGATCGTAAGGCTCGTAAGGTTTTGAACAAACTATAATCTGTTTTTTCCTGTCAGTATATGAAGTACATTTTTTTAATTAGGTATTTGGCAGCCCATAAAGGTTATCATCGTCCATCCAGCAAATATTTGTTGGAGGGGAAACTAAAACTCACTGTTAACACTAAACTGAAACTATTTAAACTAAAAACTAAAACTAGGTAACATTGTTAAAATATATAAAGTAACCAAACAAAAACTTAACAAGAATAATAATTATTTATTAACAGAGGCTATGGTTTACTTTATCTAACCCGGAGATCAAGGAGGACCTGTCAGCCTAAACAGTTGTTCTCTCCCGGTTCTGTGTGTGGTGACACCAATGTAAACAAATATTGGGAAAGTAAAAGAACGCTTATGTAATGTTTTTTCTGTATAATTGAAATCATATTTCCGGCAGTCATTAAACGCATTTAAATTTCCTTTTCAATCTAACAACCCCCTCCTACTCACTCACACAAAGACGCGAGTTAATTTTATTCCGTTACAGTATCCTTAATGACTTTTTCTTTATTAAGTTTTTGTTCCGTACGGATGGCGAAAGTTTTAGAATAAATTACAGCGCAATATTCTTTAACTTTATAAAGTTGGAGGTTTTTCTATTTCGCATTTATTTAGTTTAAAATGAAATTATCTTTGTGTTTGTCGTATATCCCGGTGAGGGTTGAAAACTTCTGGATTATAGAGGGAAATAACTGACGAGGGAGGGTTAAAAAGTTTCAGACTGTGAGACAAACATTTCTATTAATTAACAGTGAATTTAAATTTAAAATTAACTATTCGAGCAACCATTTTGGTACGATATGGGCACATATTAACCGATCCTGTGTGTATTAACCCGAATACTTTTCAACCAGATGACCTGTACGAGCAAGCCTTCGTTATATAAAAATAAAAAGTCGGTCAGACGTCGCTCATTACAATAGTGAAATTATATTTTTAAGTGTATTAAAAATATGTTTTTTTTAAATTTAGAATGACCACCATTTTAAAAGTGTTGAACAAATTTTGCTGGGTTTTGAAAAAAGACTAATGCAAACTATTTCCCAAATAGGCTTAAACTACGAGGTGTCAAAATATCATTTTTCTGGGTACGTGGTCACAGTGTAATAATTGGGAACACTAGAGCGGATATTGCGGCAAAGGAAGCTACTCTGCTGCCGCCAAGCACGCAACGTGTTATTTGTTCAGATTTTATTTGCCAAGCGAAACATCTATTGCATTCGCTTTGGGGAAATGAATGGGTAGCCGTGGGCAATAACAAATTGAGGGTAATTAAAAATACTGTTTGTCCTTGGGGGTCATCAATATGTCGTAGGGAAGAGGTGGTGGTTACCCGTCTCTGCATTGATCATTCGGTGTTAACACATGAATTCTCATGGGGCGCGGCCTATGTCAGTTTTGTGGTGATATCACAATCAAACACTTTCTTCTGCACTCTGATGGTTTCAAAAGCAAATCTGCGTCAAATGTGTAGATTGGGTTCCTCTACGGAGACAATTTTAAAGGATGATTCATCGGCCATTGACATAGATCTAAATTTTTTACTTCGTATAAATATATTTGATCTACTTTAGCTGTGGTATTGGTGTACACCGTAATTACGTTAATTTAAAATTTAATTTATATAACTTATTTTTTCTTAGTTTTGTTGTCATATTATTTGTTTTGTTTTTCACTTTTTGTTCCTGTTAATTATTCTTGATTAAGTTTATATATTTTAATAATGTTATCTAGATATAGTGTTTAGTTTTAGATAACCGTAAAAAGATAAAACTAAACCGTAGTTTTAATACAATGAAATTGTATTAAAATATCTAGATTTAGTTTCCCTTCAGTATAAGATATTTTGCTGGACGTTCCTTTTCGCCAAGAGCCGTAATTAAAAAAAGGTGTTATTTAGGTCAGCTGTTCGTTTTAAAGTTCCGGTTTTTGGTCGCTAATTTTCCATTTTACTTGTTTGATACTTGATATAACTTTAACAACCTTTTAAAAGTTGAGTCGATAGAAGTTATGATCGGAGTTCATTTCAAGTTCACGTGTCTGGGTCTTACTATAATGGCAGCTTTAACTCATTTTCAATAATGAGTTTCGCTATTTAGGTAGACGAAACAGTTCTATTGAATTAAAAAAAAAACATATTCTATATTAATTTATTCAAGGTCTACAATAATTAATTAATTTTCCACTTCGTTATTTATTTCTGTCAGTTATGTTGACGTGTTAATTTCCTGTAATAGTAAAATTAAATTTTAGTAACCTTCCGGCTACAAACAGGATGTTTGCATTTTGCGTTAGCTGTTTCCGTCCTGTTGGAGATAACTGGTGAATCGATCAGCCTGTGTCCGTATTGGAAAACACAGCTGCTGAATAAATGTTATTGTAAACTGTTTCCAAATGTTTTAAATTTAATGCCCATTTCACTGTTATTTAACTGCAATGCTGCTGGCTAAAATGCTGATTTAACATGCTGTAAATTAAAGAAGAAATAGACAACAGGTAAAATAAAGAAACAATTCAAACAAACAAAAATTATAATATTATATATTTAAAACAAAATTTATCTCAGTTATAAAACAAATATATACGAGAAATGGTTTTAAAGAAAAAAACAAGATATTAATCATAAAAAAATAAAAGAATTATATAAATGAAATATTTTCAAAGAGAAAGACAACAGATAAACAAAATTAAGCAATGAAATGAAAATGTAACATGTTTAAATCAAAGTATAGCTGTAACAAAAGAAAAAACAACAATAACGTAAAAGAAATATTTTTAAAAGACAAGAGATAAAATTTTAAGAAATAAATCAAAATGTTAGGCAAGGAAAAGACAACAGATAAAATAATAAAATTAAGAAAAAAGTAATTCATGCACACAAATTGTAATTTTCAATACAAAACAATTCTGTAATACAAGCATTTGGTACAAAAAATATTCAAAAAAAGACAACACAAAATATTCTTTAAAAAACCAGTTCAAATAGAGAAATAAAATGATGCATATTTAGGAAAAAGTAAATCTCAGATGAAAAATACAAAATTGCATTAAAACACAACAATAATGTACAGATATATTCAGAAAAAGACAACAGAAGAAATTAAATGTTATATATTTAAAACATTATGTTTCTGAAAGAATAAATACAAATCAAAATAAAATAATGTGGAGAGTATAGTTTTAAGAAAAGGACAAGAGATAAAGTTAACAAAAATCAGTTCAAACAGAAAAATTATATATTGTTAGGTATTTAAATCAATATATGCGTCGGTTAGGCATTACAAAAATAAAACAAAAAAACAAAATAAAACTAAAAAACAATAATAATTGCAAGAATTTTTTTAAAAACCATTACAATGAAAATAAAAATAAAACAAAACAGGAAAATTTTAAATGTCTACTGATAAATTATTTTTTTGGCAAAATAAAACTGTCGCTTCATTATGAAAATCGGTTTTTATGATCTCGATCGATTTTTCTCCTGAAAATTGTATACAAGAGTTATTAACAATTGAAAATCGGCTTTGTTTCTCAAAATTTATACGTTAGATATACGATCATTTTACCTCACTCAAGGCAGTGAGTCAAATTAAAATCCAAAAATAAAAACCTGAATGTCGTCGATTTTTTATATGTCATTTTGTCATATGTCGTTATATGTCGTTTTGCACACTAATACGATCGTTTTGTGTGCAAAAAAGACACACATACAAATAAATAAAAAGAAAATAATTTAATGACCAATATGCTGCATTGTTATAATGTATGACCTTACTAACTGTGATTATAGTCATTTAAATTTTCATTCTATGGAAGAAATTGTCCAGATTCATTGGTTCCAAAATTAATTAAGAAAATCACCAATAAAACTGCAGACAATTCTTGTCGAAGATAATTGAATTAAATTGATTGCTTACTCCAATATCATATTAAGGACAAATACTTCAATAACCCTTTATAGATACCATTGGAAGTCACCACCAATAAAACTTTATCCCACATCATTTCATGACAAGTACCCATAAACCTAATCTTCGCTCTTGTATCGATCTCATCCGAAACGATATGTTTTACTCTAAGCAATATAAAAGCCAAGGGCTATACCGGAGGATGAATGGCCATTCGATCAAATGGGGGTATCGATAACCAAGCATCGTAAATTTCCTGGAACGTTTTTATTAGTCACCAGACGAACGAGTTTCCTATTGGTAACTGGATTGGAAGCACCTCGCCAGCCTACACGTTGTTTATTTATAGCAGCGGAGGATTTATAGTGTCCTCCTTGGTGGATGCGGGTCACCTCAGGGGCGTACATGTATCGGGTCTTAAAATATGTATTTATATCCACAATAAAAGATAAACTGTAATTATGTATTTGTTCAGAGCAGATTTTTTGCTTAACGTCCATGTGTTATGCAGGTTAGAGTAATGAGGATGGGGAATCGGCTTTAACATCAAAGGTAAACATTACTGGTTTAACTCCAGTCTCAAACCTGCTTAGTCTGTCCATGAGACGCGGAAGATCGGAGACGATGCAGAATGACAGGTTTTGTACCACCTCGTCCACGCCCTCTGTTCAGAGCAAGAGTTGACATTATGGAACTAAAAGGTCTCTACAATGTTTTCCTTAATTCAAAACTTATCAGTCCTGAGACAGCACATCTCCAGCGCAAATTCTTCTGACATATAAGGGCATGTTGGCAAAAGAGTGTTACGAAAGATATAAATTTCCTTCCTTTTGTAACGATTTCTACCGGGATAGTTGACATTTTTAGTTTAAAATGCTGGTATGTTACAAATGGTGCATCTACATTAATTCTTAGTGTGTTATTTTGGAACCCTCGGCGCGTGGCTTTGTAAACCTCGAGTTGCTCGAGTTCCCACGACACATGGATCGGCAGATCGCATGGTCGATCCACGAGCCCTTGATGTACAAGCAATAGCGAGCCTTTACGATCCCTTAAGGGTATAACGATTTTTTTTTTTAACGTTTGACTATTGTGCACACTTGGGCTAATGCAGACAATGGGATGATTTATAGCGTATGAAAATGCCAAGCCCTGGCCGGGAATCGAACCCGGGTCCTCGGGGTGAAAGCCTAGTACGCTACCAACTAGACCACCGAGGTGGCTAAGGATTTAACGGCTGAAGGGTATAACGAACACGTCGAGGGAATGACACTTTAAAATTGCTTGCAATGTTCGTAAATTCAGATCGTTTTCAAAATTTAACTAAACTAAAAAAGAAATGTCTGTTGATAACTATATCATGGCAAAACTCAGACCAGGGATTTTGAATGAACGAATTTGTAAGGTTACTATTGCCCCGTGATCTTTTGTAGAGCTATTATCTAGTTTGTTAGTGTTCAGTTTTATTTCCCCCCTTTTATATTAGATATATTCTGGACAGACGATGATAGCCTTCATGTGCTTTTCGCCTAGATGAAAAAATATAATATATCTATCCTTTCTATATTCCTGAGATTCTCAGTTACAACGCTTCCAATCCTAGAATCTTCATAACATTTAGGATTTGGAGAGGGTTCATGGTGAATTCCCATCCCCACTTCTAATTGGTGACTTCCCAGTTCCTTATTTCAGTGCTTGCAAGTGCTTGCTGTGCTAATTCCAATTCCATTTTTTCTTGACCCTTGTGACAAGTTTTACTCCATATGGTCAAACGTTTTTGTTGTGCATATGATCTCACTCATTCTGTTTTACATTCTTACTTATGGGAATACCCACAAGTAACGAAGGGAATGAGGTCCGCCCATACAGAGCTCTGCATGCGTGGGTAAGGCTAAGGTACACTGGGAGGTCGCCAGGTTTGATTAGTCATTAGGCTGGTGTCATGCACTCCATCAGCACGGGTCGCTTTATACTTCATTAGCCAAGCTATGTAGAATAGTGAATGTGTGTCTTGAGATGATTGAGAGTATTATGAGCTGTATACCAAGAGTTTCTTATAGACATTTCTACTGGAAAGGCCATCGTGGTAAGACCCAGAACATAGGCCTTGAATAAACGAATTAATGAATTTTTAGGGGTGTCAGTTTTGTGGTGATATCACAGTCAAAAACTTTCTTCCGGACTGTGATAGTTTCAAAAGCAAATGTGTGGATTGGGTGCCTCTATGGAAGCAATTTTAAAGGTCGATTCGTCGGTCATTGACCGAGTTTTAAATTTTTTACGTCGTTTAAATATATTGAACTACTTTAGCTATTATGCTGTTGTGCAGCGTAATAATTTTATTTTATATATCCCATAATTTTTTTAATGTTAATTTTGTTAATTAGTTTTAGAGAAAAGTTTGTTTTTGTTTCTATTACCCACTTTATTGTTATATTTTTTGTTGTTGTTTACATTTTTATTGTTGTAAAATTTTTGTTTGGTTAAATTATATATTTTAACAATGTTATCTAGTTTTAGTCATCTAAATGTATTTCAACCACTTTAGCTATGGTATTGTTATGCAGTGTAATAATTTTACTTTTATATATCCCATTTTTTAAATACGAGGGTTGATCAAATATAAACGAGACTGATTTTTTAAAAAATTTATTGCTTACTTACAAATTATTCTTGATACAACTTATTTTTCTACATAGTCTCCCGCACGAGTAACACATTTTTCCCACCGGATTGGAAGTTTTTTAATTCCATCTTCGTAAAAAGTTCTCGGGCGTTTCTATGAGCCATTGGAGCACGAAGGTCTCCACCGCAGAATCGTCTTCGAAACGCTGGCCTCAAAGCGCCTCTTTGAGTGGCCCAAACAGGTGATAGTCGCAGGGTGATAAGTCTGGACTGTATGGGGGATGTTCCATTGGTTCCCAGCCAATTTGATCGAGTTTAAGCCTCGTAGCGTTCGCCGAATGTGGTCGGGCATTATCGTGAAGAAGAATGACGTTTCTCGCCGGTTTAGATTTCCTTTTCCTACGAAAAGACTGTTTTGCGGCCTCTAAAACATCGCAATAATATTGTGCGTCGTTGATGGAGGAAATCGACGTGAAAGGCGCCTTGATTGTCGAAAAATACAGTGGCCATTACCTTCCCGGCCGACGATCGTGATTTGGCCTTCAGAGGCGCCCTCTCTCCCCTCTTCCGCCATTCCATACTTGCCTGTTTCGACTCGGGAGTGTAATGGTGAACCCATGTTTCGTCACAGGTGACAATCCGGTTTAATAATGCCTCACCATCTCGTTCAAATTGGGTCAATAGTCGCTGGCAAATCTCCAAACGATTTCGTTTGTGAACGTCGGTCAAAATTCGTGAAACCCACCTTGCAGATACTTTACTGAGTTCCAGGTTTGATGTAACGATTTTTTGAACGCTACCATAGCTCAACTGGAGTTCATCTGCAATAAATCGCAGCGATATACGTCTGTCTTCGTCCAGGAGCTTCCGAACAGCATCAATGTTTTCGTCCGTGACGGAAGTGGTCGGGCGACGATCATGGCTGAGGTTTTCTACTGCTTCCCGTCCTTCGGCGAATTCCTTGTGCCAAGCAAAAACGCGAGCTCTTGACAGGGTCCTGTCCCCGTATTGAGCCGTCAATCTATGAAAGATTTCAGTCGGATTGACCCCCTCCTTGACCAAAAACTTAATAATAATTCTCGGCTCCACGGAAACGTGCACTTCACTCTCACTCATTGTATAGTTTTATACTGAAGGGTCCGAACGGAAATGTTGCCCGTCTACGCCCGTCCCAAACCTCCCAGGCTACCTGAAACCCCACCCTTTAGAGTTCAATGTCCAACGGAAAAGTTTTTAGAAAGTCAGTCTCGTTTATATTTGATCAACCCTCGTATTACTCATAATTTTGTTAACTAGTTTTTAAGATAAACTATCGTTTTTGTTATCAAATTTACTGTTATAATTTTTGTTACTTTTCACATTTTTATTCTTGTTAAGTTTTTGTTTGGTTAAGTTATATATTATATTTTAACAACGTTACCTAGTTTTATTGTTTATTTTAAACATTTAGGTTTTTTGTTGTTGTTATTTTAAGGAGAAAAGCACAGGAGGCTATTATCGCCTCCCTAAATGTAAGTGTAAGTGTAAAGTGTTGTCGTAAGTGTAGTGTTGTAAGTGTGTTTGACTCGGGTACCGCGAAATCAGTTTAGTTTTAGTATAGCGTTAACAGTGATTAGTTTCAGTTTTCCCCCTGTGTAACAGATATTTGCTGGACGGGCGATGATATCTTTAATCATTTTCTTTGCTTTTCGCCAAAAATCTAACAGAAAAAAAGTCCTCTACGGTGGGATTACTAAACCTAACAGTTGCCTCCGCCAGAGAGCAGGAACCTGTACACCGATCATGACCTCTTGATATTTTTTTTGAAGGGATGAAATGAGATTTTCAAATAATTGTTAGGTAAAAATATAACGTTTTATCACATAAGCAAGACGGCTGCTAACTGCTGCTTTGTAATAAGAGAATTGGCAGCTTATGGCAGTTATGTTGAAACTGTTTCGTGTTGAAAAAGTTTTGTATTTTTTGCAAAGGAAGTGGGGTTGTGTAGTATTTCTACACGTTTGGCAGCGTTATAGGAAACACAGACAGAAAACTATATTGGCAAGGAGAACTTTTTTTCATTTATAGTTGCAGTGGTACCGTGCTGTACTCACTTTGTAGGATGACATTAAACTCAGCATTTCTCTAGGATAGCGGCGCTATCAAAGCAGTGTTTTCCGTCTTCTTGCGTTTTATTAGCGAATTTGTTGGAGCGGCCATCATAATACCCCCAGACACGTGATCTTAACATTATAATCGATCTTAATATTTTTTAGGGATTATTGAAATTTTTACATGTACTGTACTCTGTCTTCGCAGTTTTGTTCCGGATTTAATTCAAACTTGCCACAGAAATCAATTTTGGCAATAGATTGGACAAGGTCGTTACCCAGCGAGATTCAAAATGTCGGGAATTTCAAAACTTTTAAAAATCATAACCTATTTGTTTTAAATTATTTTGAAAATCTTTTTTTACTATAGCAATTAGCATTAAAATTTACGTAAATTTTGTATTTTCAAAATCCGTTGAAATTAATGAAATATATCAGCAGTGAGGGTTAATTTTTCTATTTCAATGCATTTTGAAAGTTTTATGTACGATTCAGAAAAAGAATTCATACGATTCATAATATATATATATATATATATATATATATATATATATATATATATGTGTGTGTGTGTGTGTGTGTGTGTGTGTGTATGTATTTTAGAATATATATATGCCATTCATAATATATATATATATATATATATATATATATATATATATATATATATATTAGGAAATTCATTTCTACCACGTCAGCGAGACAGTTGTGTGCTCTTTAAAAGTTAAAAAAAATATTATTTATGGCCAAAATTTCGAGTTTTTAGGGTGTTTTTTTTAGCAAAATAGGGTTTTCTTAACATCGGCTCTAACGATTTTGAATGTGAGAGTTTGTATATTGTTTTACCATGATTTTTTGTAAACAGGGTTGCACCAATTCGCTGACGTAGCAAGTAGATTTTTAAGTAACGAAAAAATATATTCCATCTCATCAGTTCAGTTCATATATTCAGATCAGTTCAGTAACCTTATCAGTTTCGTAGAATACAACACATGTGCCTTGATCAACGCAAATGCAAGTCACAATTAAATTAATTGTGTTTATTCAGTTGCTTTTTTTATGGTTGAATGTCGCTTTGGTTAGGAATAATGCGTTCAGCAGTGTTTACGTTCAACTTAATGTTTGTACATGTTTCAACAGGCCCTACTCGAAATGTTCAGTTCTATCAGTGAATTTCCATTGGTGAAAAAATGAGCCATTGAGTTGATAAGTCCCACACCCTAGATATCTGTTACAATATTTGAACAATAGTTAAAAATTATGCGTATCCGGTACTCGGAGTTTTAGTCCCATTTGGCAGGAAAATGGATTTTGGTATTAGCTTGGACAGTTTCAAAATGGCGGCAATTTTGAATTGATAAAAATTAATACATTTTTCGCCGTCAGTACTTTTGAAATTTTGATTTCACTATTGTAGTCAGCGTAAAGAACTGCTTAAAGTAGAATTAAATCCGTTATAATTGGAAAATATGACGACGGTCAGGCTTCGTTTTCGTATTTTCAATGCAATTTGAAAGTTTAAATTTCACATTTTAAACTTTTTAATGCAGTTAACGAAATCAGTTTAAAAAATAAGGTAAGATACAGAAATTACATTTTGATATTCGCTTCCATCACGTCTGCGAGACATCTGTTTGGAATCATTAATTTACTCATTTTCGGTCTTTACAAACGAGAAAGTTTTTAATTTTCGCACAGGGTGTGCTAGTGGAGGCGAGAGACGAAGAAATTTTTAATTACTATTGAAATAAAAATAAGTGGAAAAACGAGAGCCTTTATGCGGCCCTCGCAAAGATAAACCGGATCCGGAAGCGGGTGATTTTGATTTATGTGGTCCGTTTTATAATTTATAGGACCGCCAAAATAGGTGGGGTAAATGTCCGTCATGGACGCCCTCTCAGCCGGCTTAGGGGATGAATTATGTTCGGGTGGTTTCATTGTTTGCACTTGTTTCTACCTTGATGTATAGTTTTATTTTTGAAGCTGTTATAAATAAGGGTATCTGCCAGATTTGTACGATAAACATTTTATGGGAGCCAATATAAAAACATAATAAAGGTGTTTTCTAAAAAGGCATTAATGATTTCGTTAATAAATCAGTTAATTTTTTCTAACTGGTAATTTTTTTCATTAAGTTTGTACTCGTATATTAAGTTTTTATATTTTAATAATGTTATCTAGTTTTATTGTTTAGTTTTAGTTTCTTCTCTGTGTAACAGATATTTGCTGGACAGGCGATGATAGCACTCATGTGTTTTTCGCCAAAAGTCTTTTAAAAAAACATTTGTATCTATAACTGTTTAGGTTTTTGTTATGTACTTTGAGTGATTTTACAGTGTTTATTGTGTGTATATTTGTTTGGGTTTTAACGTTTTAATTTATTATTGTTAATTAGTTTTTGTTATTGTATTATTTTCTTTTATTAATTTGTATTGTTATTTAGTTTCTATGTTGTCATGTTTACACATTATAGTTTTAACAATGGTATCTATTTTATAATTGTCAAGTTACATTTTCCCTTCTTGTTTTGTTGTTATTCTTTACTGGCGGTGAAAGCCTCAGTGTGCTTTTCACATTACAAAGAAAAAAGCGTCACAATGAGTGATTATTATTGGATATTTTTTCCTTTCTATACACATTGTATGCAACTAGAACTACGTATGTTCTGACATTGCTGTATTTTTCCGGTGGGGCCTAACCTTCCAACTGACTTGGAGCAGATTCACTGTGTCCTTTGCGGGGTCCGTTATTAAATTTAATTCCTAGTCATTGTGTTACAGCACAATAGTATAGGCTGCAATGATATGTGGGTGGACTTAAGTAGAACAATACATTTTAGTCAGTTATTACACTCCGCTTTCATTATTAACTGGTAGTGGTGGGGAAGCTGAACTTTGTAATTTTTACGAAACACAACACAGTTATTTCCCAAAGTGTGTTTTGTTCTGGGCGTACTGGTTTTAATCTTGTAAAGAAAGTTTAAGGAAATTTGAAGAATAATTTATTGTTGGGGATATGTCGTATTGCTCAGTAAACGTTAATGTAGACTATAGGCCTATGTGGGACAAATTTGGACCAATTAAACTTAAGGATCATTAAACTTCGCGTAAACATTACTCAAAGTGTTTTGATGATCAATTAAATAATTTTAAAGAAGTTGAAAAGAAGCATTTTTCTTTTTTACAGCTTAACGTCTGTACTTTCTTCCAGTTAAACTAATTAAAAGGATTGGTTTAAGGCAGTAACTACAGCCTTGAACCTACGACCTTCAGCTGCTCATTTCAGAGACGCAGAACTGACCGTTGACTTAGCCACCGAGCCTGCGGGGCGATAACGGAATTGGAAAAGTTGACAGTAACTTCGTCTCGAACCTACGAAGTTCGATGTGAGGAGGTTCAGAGACTCGGCAGACTGACCGTTGTCTTAGCCACCGTGTGTGCGGGGGCGATAACAGAATGGAAAAAGTTAGCGGCAGTAACTTCAGTCTCGAACCTATAATGTTTCTATATGAGCAGGTTCAGAGACGCGGCAAACTGACCGATGTCTTAGCCACCGAGCCTGGCGGGGCGATAACAGAATAGAAAATTTTAACGGCAGTAACTTCAGTCTCGAACCTACGATGTTTTGATGTGAGTAAGTTCGGAGACGCGGCTGTCTGATTGGTTTCTTAACCACTTCGGGACACTCAGGCCCTTGTTAAACACTGCCGCCACTAAACGAAACGCGCGTGTTGTAACTTAGATTAGCTGAAATGGTTTAAGTTAATATAATTGAAAAATCGTGTAATTATATTTGACTGAAGCGAAGAGAATTTGAAATAATAAACGTTAAGGTTAGTGAGTGAATCGGGAAGATACTTGAGGAGATAATAAGATTACGTTTTGTTCGGTTGATAATTGAATTTTTGTTGCAACGTATTGTAACCAAACCCGATGTTTGTTAATATTTCAAGTTTATTTGTCCAAAAAAGCTTGAAACAAAAAGTTTCGAAAAATATAAAAAAAGTCGGTTGATTTGATTATCCTTACAGCAGTGTGCTTAGAGGCGGACTAACAAAAGGAATTATTAAAATCACAATATTGTGGTAACCGATTTTGAGAAATTTAAGGTTGAAAATGTTGTAGAGATTTGTATTTTATTTGTTCAGATTTTCTTTGCCGAGTAAACATTCATTTCATTTGCATTGGAAAGATGACGGCAGATTTGGATAATAACAGTTTGAGTGTAATTAAAATACTGTTCGTCATTACGTACCAGCCGCAAGGAAGAGGTGGTGGTTACCCGCCTCCACATAGTTCATTCCTTGTTAACGCGCGGATTTTTCATGGGACCATCCCAGTTAACTGTCATAGGTTTAAACAATAGGGGTGGGGGGATCCTGTAGGACTTTGAGTTCTTATTTTTCTCCAATTTTTTGTAGTTTAATAAATACATACATTTTCGCTGATCTTTTAAGGTAATTCCGGAGAATGTTAATCTGTTTTATTATTTTTGTCCCTATACTTTC
Organism: Callitettix versicolor; assembly: GCA_022606455.1. Classification (NCBI taxonomy): domain Eukaryota; kingdom Metazoa; phylum Arthropoda; class Insecta; order Hemiptera; family Cercopidae; genus Callitettix; species Callitettix versicolor. The sequence continues at coordinate 49,127,798 of CM040186.1, forward strand.
AAAATTTGTCAATTTAGAAAACAAAATAAAAAAGTGCAGTATGTTGAAAGTGTCTTTGGGTAACAAAATCGACTATTGGAGCTTTTAGTGCACCAACAGACAACCAAAAACGAAAGCGTTTGCGAACAGTACATGAGCTCCATATCGATTTGTTGAAAGCACTATACAGCCCGGGCGGCCATTAGTGTAGCGTTTTTTTTTTGATTTCTAATCCCCCCCAATCTAAAAACAATTAAAAGATAAAGTCGTTTAATTTCGTCGCCTGTTAAATCCGCAGCGGAGGGGATGAGTGGGAATGTTTGCTTAATTGTCCAAATGTATTAGCGACTTGTGCCCGGAGTGGAGGGGAGGGACGGAGGCTCGCAACAGGTGGATTACGCATCACCCACGACTCCCTTCTCGAATCGGAATTTACTTCGACAAAAACATCGGCCGCGATATTGCTATAAATGAAAGTCGGCTTAACAAAACCAATTTGCGTCAATAACAGCTGCGCTTTTAGCGATCGGACAAAGTTTTTGTTCCCCACCACTCGGCTCGTCCCTTTTCTGAAGTTTTCGCCTTTTCCACGGGTTTAATTAAAACGCACAATCCTGTTTTCATATCCGTTGTGTATGAAGGAAGCTCGGGCGTTCATTCAGTATGTGCCGGTATCATTTATTTAAATTAAAACTTAGCGACTGCTTACTTTAATTAAAACAACGAGTTGGTAAGCGATAAGCAAGCTGATCATACTGGCCGTCAGTATGATAAAATGTATAAGGACATTATATTATGTATGTTCCCATAAATTAAATTACGTGGATCATTTCCTATATGGTGTTTCATGGTAGGCCTACTAGTGTACAGGTAGATTCTTTTTTTTATATGTATTAATACTATTAATAAAAACATAACATTCACCATGGAATGTGACTATAATAAAAACATGTATAACGTTGATCTTGTGAATAGAGTTTCAATTAAAAAGCAGACATCATTAGTAACTAGTATGCTATACAATGTAAATATGTCAAATAAAAAAACACAAAAGTTTGTAATCCAGGGACTATTTACATCCCTGTCGTATTTTATTGTTTAAACGTAATAATAATTTATTATAGGCCTACTTTATTTAAAATATCCTAACCTTTTGCTCTTATGATGTTTTATTATCTATTAATTCCTTAAAATTGAGCCTTAAAATTTTTTTTGAACTTTCTAAAATTCTCTTACTTTGAATTGGGTAATTTTATAATTGATAATCTCTTTCCGATCCTGTTTTTGGGCGATGATAATCTTTCAAGTTTTTCGCCCACAAAATAAAAAAAAGCAATATAGGCTAAGTTATAAAGTTAGAAATTTAATCTTAGATAAAACTTACTATAAGCCAGCTTTTTACTGTGCATTTAACTTAGGGTAACACATTGTCAACAATAGGCCTAAGGATAAAACAGATCTTTTACTAAGCAGTAGTGTATATAATATTGCTTGTGAATTCGTAGGGCAATCTGGAAGATCTATAAAACTCGTGTTCAAGAACATTTCAATTGGTAGTACGAAAACATATTCAAATTTTGCGAATCAATTATCAGAATCTTTTAATTAAAACAATATCACTGTAATCCATAACGGATTTTCTTAGGTAATGGCCTTGTGAAAAATACTAACTTAACATAATTTTGTGCTAGTTTGAACCTAATTGATCAAAACTCGCGGTTGCTGCAGGTCTGTGACCACCAGAGCTCATTTTCTTTTGCAAAGTTGTTAATAACCTTCGCAGCAGAAAAACAATCAGTGTTTGTTATAAAAGGCGAAAATATCCGCATAACAAAAAAATAATCCGCCATTGTGAGCGCAGACAGAACCTAATTAAATGCAAAGTTTCAACATTTAGTTATTTCAAGCGCTGCACAATAATTAAACTACAATTTGATTTAACTGTAGAATCTATTGTTTTAATGTGATGTGCTAGCAAACATTTCAGAGCCATCGCGGGTAATTGGATTTTAGAAATACTGATGGAGTGGATCAGTACACTTTTCGAGTGGAGGAAATTGTTCGGCGTCTATTCGATTAATGAACTGCCTTCTGATTGGGGAAAACAGCACTACTAGGCGCTGCCACTTTGTAAAACAACTAAAACTACAGCAGAACTGGTTGTATTCAAGTTACTTGCCTGTCTCTCTTCATTTCCACGTTTTATTTAAAAATGTTAACGCATGGATTTCTTATGGGACGCGGGGTCCCAACTACATGTCAGTTTTGTGGTGATATCATCACAATCAAACACTTCCTTCTGGTCTGTGATGGTTTCAAAACCATGCGTCGATTGTGTGGATTGGGTGCCTCTATGCAGGCAACGTTAAAAAAATGATTTGTCGGTCATTGACCGAGTTCTAAATTTTTAACGTCGTATATATTTATTTCAATATATTTGTATATTTCAATATTATTTCAAATATATTTATATTTGAACTACTTTAGCTAAGGTATTGGTGTGCAGCGTAATTTTTATAATTTAAAATTTAATTTATCTACCAAATTTATTTTTTTTATTAATTTTTTTCTAACTAGTCACGCACTTTTGTTGTTATATTATTGTTTGGTTTTTCACATTTTTATCCCTGTTAATCCTTTCAGATTATGTTTACATATTTTAGTAATGTTATCTAGATTTAGTTCAACTCCGTGTAAGATATTTTTTTGTGAACGGCTACGATAGACTTCATGTGCTTCTTGCCAAAAGCTTTCATTAAAAAAATCCATTAAAAAAGACTTACTTCTTGCACTGATATATTGGATTTCTTGTTACCCATCTTTCACATATTCAGTAATTGCAGTAGTACCCCGGTGAACAGTCTTAATTCGTTCCAGAACTGAGACTGTTATCTGAGCAGACTGCTGTGCTAGTCAGCGTTTACAATAGAGACTTATGGAAAACATTTTAATTTGTTCAAAAATTGAAAAAATGTTTACATTTTTTAACACGATAACAAATTAAACATACAATACACGAGTTGACACGAAGTAAAATTAGGTACGGTGACAGAAAAGAAAGAAATATTATGGAAGTTATTGTCCTACAAAAACAAAAAACACATCAATCAAAAACTATTTTGTGTTAACTCGGAACAATGTTTATTTTTGTAGCACAGCACAATGGGTCTTTATGCAGTGTATGTTGTTTTTTCAAATAGCCATTTTTGAATATTTTTTGTTTTATTTTATACCTTATTATCTAATTACTGTACTTTGTTATTAGTGTGTTATCATTCGTTTATATTATTTATATTTTTTTTTGTTTCAGGTATGCCATGTCTACTTGTCACAAAAGTAGAAAATATAGACTATAGCTGTTAGGAATCATTCAGGTAATCATTATATATTATTTCTTAAATCAACATCCCTTTTTCTCAGCACATACTATTCGAACTGGCATAAATAGCATAAACGTATTATAAATTTGTATTATAAATTTATGTTGAAATCAGCTGTTCAATGAAATCATCTGATCGTTACAAATTAATATAAAACAACTGATCCTTTTACTATAACACCGCTAGTTTTTAACAACATAAGCTCAAACTTATTACAGGCCATCAGTTGTTGAATAAAATCATCTGATCGTTACGAATTAATATAAAACAAGTGATCTTTTACTATAACTAAAAGTAAATTTGTGCACTCGTATCACACGACGCGCAAAATCAAACATCACAACCAGCCCTAAAACATGATACATGTTAAAACATGTTTGCCCTTAATGTCATCAACCTTTGTATTTCCGGTTCGGTCCGTTAAAAAGACTATTTCCGCCGAAGTTTATAGTGATTGGTCACATCATTTACGAGTAAGAGATGAGTTACCGACAGACGGAATTAAAAGGTCCTCGGATTTGCCAACTGACACTAAAAATATAACATTAACAAAGGCTACAACGTATTTGTTACATACAGTATAATAAACCACGGGACGGGATGTAGTCATTGCATGCGTATTGCCAAATCAGGGCGCAGGGTATGCAAATAGATACACCCCTGTAGTGAAATCACATAGCCTATACTCAGCCTTGACAGATATTTAATTTTATATTTTCTATACTTTTCACAATATGATTATGTAATAAATTGCTTTACAGTTGAACTTAGTTATAGTGTCACTGAAAGGACTAAGAAAAATAGGACGTCATAAAAAAAATCAAATTTAAAGATTAATAAGAAATAACAAAAAAATTACTGTTGTATTAATAAATTATTATCTTTAAAAAGATTTTTAAACGGCTTCTGACATTGCAAAACGATTTTGCGCTAAAACGTACTGTTTGTAGAAAATTTTAACATAAAAGACACTTTTAGTTGTCACAGGCAAAACGACATCTTGGATTCGCATGCACGGCATCACAAATCAAATAATATTTTTTTATATTTTACAAAGCTAACTTATTAATCACAAATAGACAATCCCATTAAAAATGTTTTTTTGCATAACGTGGTTACAACAATTTTAATATTTACTTAAAAGTCATTAAACATATAGGTTACGTGGCCCTACTGACAGTCCAGTTCTATCCCTGCCCGTCGTACAAACCGAATACCAAACACATGTTTTGGACACTGGTTTTACAGAAATATATTTGTGATTTCTCCTTCCATTGTTAATGTTAATACGGACATCATAAAATGCGAAGTACAATTAAAAATATCAAAATGCAGTTAGAGGTTGTAAAACGTGCCTTTTAATTGATTAGAAGACCTATTAATATTGCGTTTGCTATCACTATGAAGAAGTCGCGGGGACAATCACTTCAAAGAGCAGGATTGTATTTACCAAATGCTTTCTCTACTCACAGACAATTGTATCTAGCCTTTTTAAAGGTAACTAAATCATATAGCATGTTTTTTATATTAAAGAAAATGAAATACTTATTCTAAATGCTGTGTTTACTTAAAACTTCTATAGTGCGAAATGTCGCACGGGCCCCCTGGTATACTGCAGTATAATTTATTTAACTTTTGTTATGTAGTACTATTAGCAGTTTATAGAACAGTAGACCTCGCGGTATATTCTTAATTGCATGACCACCGCTTCACGATAGCGTAGCGCTCACAAACCTAATTTTAACCGCACAATTGTAATATTCACGAAACATATTACTGGGACCAACTTTCTTTGAAATTTTCCGCTCTTTTTCCATTAAGCTGTCCCAAACTGTGTTAGAATGAGCCTTTCGGCCATTATTACAGTATCCCACTTAGTGTGGACAAACATAACAGTAGACACAAAAGGTGGAAGCAGGTTAAGAAACAATTGCTTTTCCCCTCGGAACACACTGCTGAGCACACAATAGCAGGCCTAATCAGCCCACATACCAGTAATGTTTTAACACATTTTTACGTATATCTCAGCTTTACACCTGTAATTATTAAATTTGTATGGGGAAGTCATTTCCACCATGGACTACCAACCTTCGATTTGACACTATCCTTTTATGATAAACTCAACACACACACATAATTTTTTATACTGTCAGAAGTTTTGCCATCTTCTTAATTCCTAACCATATAATGAATTTATTTTCTCAGATGATTCAAAATTGGACAATAAATGTTGCTTGTGCATTTTACTCAATGGTCAAACGAAAAATTATTGAGTACGGTTTGTAGTGCCTTTACCGCAGAAATATTTGCTATGTTTAAGGATTTATCAACAATTGTATCCGATTATGTCTATTACCTGATTTGTCCTGATTCTAAAAGTGCACTGCAGGCTATTAAAGATATGTACTCAGTAAATCCTCTTGTTCAAGATATTTTTTGGTTACTAACAGGCTTAAACTAACAGGTGTTGGTGTATCATTTTTTTGGATACCTGGTCCCTGTGGAATAGCTGATAACGTTAGAGCGGATACCGCGGCAAAGAAAGCAACTCTGTTGTTGCCAAGCACGCAACGTGTTATTTGTTCAGATTTTCTGTGTGGGCAGCTGTCTAGCAATAACAAACTGAAGAAGGGAATTAAAAATACTATTTGTCCTAGGAGATCGTCTATACGTGCAAGTCGTAGGGAAGAGGTTGTGGTAACCCGTCTTCGTATTGGTCACTCCCTTTTGACACATGATGGAACGCGGGGACCAACGTATTTGTGAGCTTTTGTGAATCACACATCACAATCGAACATATTCTGCATGATTGTAATGGCTTAAGGAACCTGTGCCGGCTGTGTGGGTTAGGCAGTACTTTAAAGGAAACTTTAAAAGATGATGCTTCGGCTATTGACCGAGTAATAAATTTCTTGCGTTGCTTAAATATACTTTATAAAATTTAATGTATTGTTATTTATTTGTTGTTTTCTTTTCAAGACCACAGCCTTGTCGTATTTTATTGTACAAATAATACAGTAATTTGTTATGTTTCACTTAAAATAACTTTATCTTTGTTACTTTTTTAATAGTTTTATTAACTATTATTTACTTATTCAGCATTAGCTATTTTAAATTTTGTAGTTTTTCTTTTGCGAAATTCTGTTTATTTTTTAGGTTAGTAATTTCTTCAATAATCCTTTAATTCCGGTTCTATTTTGAGCGATGATAATCGTTTAGGGTTTTCATTCACAAAAATAATGACTTATTTTTTTTAGGCTACTTAGATTTGACGACTAGAATTTGGAAAAAACACTGACCCAGTATATAAAGTTTATGTATGAAGAATTTCATGCAATAGCTTACATTTCTATTAAGGACAAAGAGGTATATTTTCGATTTTATAGATACAAATAATATTTAAAAAAAACTTCCGCACGTTAGCGAGCCAGCTGCGTGCTGTGATTGTCTCAATCTTAATCCGCATTTTTAAGTGCCTACTTTCTAAGTAAAACTGTAAATATGCAAAGCGGAACGCAACAACGTCGGCCATGTTAGTTTATCCCAGTGTAAGCCTCTCCGGCGGAGTCAAGGTCGACCAGGTATTATGCTAAGCGCTGTTCTCTCTCTAACAAGCGTATATTGTTCTATTATTTGACCTTGACAGAAGAACTATTCATCCTCAAAGCATTGATTAGAAGTGTGAAATTTTGTTTTGCGATGGTGTGTGCTTCACTCTAGAGTCTGGGCCGGTCAGTAGTGTCAGCGGCTAGTGACTTTCTGCAGCAAGGTTATGGAATCTTCTAAACAAAACAAAAAAAAGACTGACAGGACTTGTCTACCGGGAGTGCAAGGGGTATGCGACACTTCCCAGCGGCTGAGCGAAATTGTTTTAAAAATGTGACTTTAAAAAAAAAACTTTGTTTAGTTCTTACGTCATTTTCAAATAATAATATTTTCGAACAAAAACGCCTTCATCCCTCGTACATTTTAAAAATCGTGTGGTTATTTCCTTGTGGAGTCTGACGTTGGAATCATTGCAATGATTCATGATGTCTTAAAATCCATTGTTTATCATTGAGTTCGAGATTACTTCCACTGATTTCGTTAAGAAATATTTGTGCTATCACATCAGAGAAGTCGGTGGTCGATGTGGATAAAGCACCACCGATGTGGTCGATGTGGTCAGTCTGCTGCGTCTCTGAACTGCACACCGTAAGGTTCTTAATTCTGACTGCAGTTACTCCGTTACCGTTAACGCGGATCCCTCGACCTCATATATATTATTTCTCGAGCCGACGTCCCTTTTTCTGCACTTATTTTTCGTACAGGTATATATGAGTTATTTTTAGAAAGATTTTTTAACCGACTTCTCACATTGCAAAAAATTTTGCACTAAAACTTACTGTTTGTGGAAAATTTTAACATAAAAGACACTTTCATAGGCAAAACGGTATCTTGGACGCACTTGCGCGTCATCACAAATCAGACAATATTTTGTATATTTTACGAAGCTAACTTATTAATTATAAATAGACAATCCCATTAAAATGCTTTTTTTTGCACAACGTGCTTAGAACAATTTCAATGTTTACTTTAAAGTCATTAAACTTATAGGTTATGTGGTCCTACTGACAGTCCCCTCTGCTCGTCGAACAAGCCGGGTCAAACATTTCGAATACCTAACACATGTTTTGGACACTGTTTTTACACAAATATATTTGTGATTTCTCCTTTCATCGTGCATTTATCTATTGTTAATACGGACATAATAAAGTACGACGTACAATAAAAATATCAAAATACAGTTAGTGGTTATTTTTGACTGTATGCCTTTTTAACTGACTAGAAGACCTATTAAAATTGTGTTTGCTATCACTATAAATAAGTCGCAGGGACAAACACTTCAAAGGGCAGAATTGTATTTACCAAATGCCGTTTTTATTCACGGACAATTGTAACTAAACCAACTAACATGTTTGTATCCATTAAAGAAAATGAAATACAAAAAGTACAAGAAGATTACATTCTTACATCAAATATCGTTTATTTCAAAAATAAATAACACAGGGCATTTATTTTTTCGATAGTAATGCCCTGTAAAAATTGCTATTAAAAAAACAACTATCTGTATTGAAATATATATACTACATTATTATTTCAAACCGATCGCTTTTCGATTTATTTTTTAAACAAATTTTCCCTTCCTTCCAACTACCGCCCTCACTCCAACGATTGCTCTTTATCAAAAGACTGTTTACTTAAAACTTTCTTAGTGCGAAATTTTACACGGGCTCTGGTATCTAGTTTTACTCTATTTAGTGTTTAGTTTTAGGATAGTATTAACAATATTTAGATTTAGGTTCCCCTCCGTGTAAGATATTTTGCTGGACGGCGATGATAGCCTTCATGTGCTCTTCGCCAAAAACCGTAATTAAAAAAAAAATCGTAAGATCGGTTTGCCATTTTACTTGAATCAATGTTCGTGTAATAAACAGTGTACAAACCATCGACTTGTGCGAAGTATAAAAGAAGTTTGCTCGCTGCGGCTCTCGAGTTAAATTATTTAAACGTTTTACAAAAATACAATGTATCCGGTGGCCGGGCCTATTGTTGAGTCAATTGTATTTAATAGTGAACATTGTGTTTAGATTGAACCTTCATCCTACACAATGCCAGACTGTTCTGGCCAGACGTCGCACATCCCACTCGAGTTGATCTTCTCCTCGCTTGTCCAATCCTTTCTTATTCTCGTCGAAGTGTCATCTAGTTATTCTGTACATTTTTTTTTAATTAAGGCTTTTGGCGAAAAGGACTTGAAGGCTATCATCCCAGTCCAGCAAAATATCTTACACGGAGGTGAAACCAAATTTAAATATTGATAATACTATCCTAAAACTAAACACAACTAGTTAACATTATTAAAATATACGAACTTAATCATGAAGGATTAACATTAATAAAAATGTGAAAAACTAAACAAATAATAAAACAACAAAAGTGTGTAAAAAATTAGGTATATAAGTTACATTTTAAATTAACAATATTACGCTGTACAAAAATACCATAGCTAAAGAAGTTCAAATATATTTATACGACGAAAAAATTTAGAACTCTGTCAATGACTGACGAATCATCTTTTAAAATTATTTCCGTAAATGTGCACCTATCCCACACATTTGACGCATAATTTTGAAACCGTCATAGTCAAGAAGACAGTGGTTGTGATGATATCACCACAAAACTAACATATAGGTGGGTCCTCGCGTCCCATGAGAAATCTATGTGTTAACATTGAATTGAACAGTATTTTTAATTATCCTCAATTTGTTAATGTAATAAATATTTTGTTACAGAGGTTATCGTAATCATCGACGTTAAAAAAGTTTAAATAACGCCATTTTTTTTAAACGTGTAAAGGAAATCGGTTGCTTTTTATCAAATTGTGGTTTTCATGACTGTAAGCAGCGTAGAAAATCTTAAACGATTTTTGGAAAGACTGTATATAATCATGTAAAAACATTCATAACATGATATACAAGTCAGGATCGAACTTTCCTTAAGGATTCTGGGTCTTGGTTTTACTATGATGGTGCTCCAATAGCTAAGGCAAATAATCTGCCTAATTATTCAATTCGATGCGTTAGATTTTCCTCCATCGTTTTGTGGATAATAGTGACTATGGAGTACTTTTGTTTTATTTGGGTACTTCTAGTTTACATTTTGGGCAGAATTTTATCAAAATAATTGGTGCTTATTTAAAAAAAATCTGCCGAATTTTAAAGGATGATTCGTCCGTCATAGAGCGAGT